>JAFIDM010014012.1:45399736-45437602 GCA_023159025.1 Thereuonema tuberculata
AGATGATAATGTGTTGAGTTACATTTGCCGAGATAACTATAATTGTAATTGATTATTTCACTTCTATACTTTTTTTCCCCTTGCCACCAATTTGAATCATAAAGAAATAGAGGGCAGGGAGTGAATAAACAGAAACTATGATTGTTACAATATTTAAAAGAAAAAAGTTTTACTTCAATAAAAGGCAACATCGAAAACTTACATTTTTGTTCAGATCATCCTTAGATATTAAGAAATTTGAAGCAAAATCTTCTTCTGTAACCTACAAGTATACAATGAATATAAGTAAGAATCAATGAGAACGCTGAGTTTTAACAATAGCTATCTTCAACAAGAAATTTAAAATATGTCATGTATTATTATCCAGTTTATCTAAAGTATTATTTTTTTTCACTTAAGTCAACATAATACTGATACTTCAGTCATGCTGTAAAATACACAGTTGACAAATGAACGATGCATCCCTAAAAAAATAGAGCGAGAGCCGTGAAACTTACAGTGCAAATACCTTTCAGCTAAATATGCAAATGATTAGGATTTCATCTCAAATGAATGCACTGGGTGTTTTCAGAGCACATGGGGAAGGCACATTCTGAGGCCTAAAATAGGAGACGGACATCTATGACGAAGTTTTGCTGTTTCGTTACGTTAATGTTTGTGAAGATATAGCTCCCATGCACAGATGAAATCTACAAAGTATATTTTAATCAGCATTCCCGTTATGTAAATGTGATAACTGTTCTACTAGGTTCTTTACAATGTAAAGCAAGAGAAAACAAATCACTTATCTTATAGCCCAAATAATTTTTTTGCTCCGCAGTTAGTTTTTATTTTTAAAACGAAGTGAATAACAAAAGATGTTTAAATTGGAATTATAGAAGATACTCAATTAAGTGAAAATGCCAGAACCTTATTTTATTTACCGTATTTACGCGCATAATTTCCCCCATCGCGTATTTTCCCCACCCCAGTTTTTGTGGATTACAAAATTCAATTTTTATTTTTATTGGATAATTTCCCCACCTCTACTTCAACGCATTTCCAACATTACCTTGACTGGCGGTCAACTCACGACAATGTACCGTTACTATCGCATTTCTCTAGCCCACGCTACTTTAGGGGAAGATTCCACCCCCACCATGGTCAGTACAAGAGCAGACTCCTTCTGAATCAGTACAACAATTTCGAGTGTTTTGTGGAAACGTGAAGTTTGCGAATAAAGTTAAGTTCTCTATTAGCAGGCAGCTGATGCTGACGTCATGCAGTAAGCAGCTATAAAGATGGCGGGCAGCCCTGCTTGAGTTACGAAATTACGTCACAGTCGCAAACACACTTCCGTGCATGCAGGGCCCCCAACTTCAAGGGGGGGGGGGGTCAGTTGGTCCCTCAGCACCGGGGCCTGGCCGTGAAAGGGGCCCGGGCTTGTCGATTTGGAGATTCCTTTTTTTTGTTTTTTTTTTGGTTGTCGATTTGGAGATTCTGTTTTTTTTTTTTTTTTTTGGGGGGGGGGGGGGGGAAGGGACCGGTATTGCATTTGGTACCTGGGCCCGGAATTTGATGTGGGGGGCCTGCGTGCATGCCTATTGCTTAACTGTACTTTGAAGAAAAAACAAATGTTGAGATGTGATTTCTTATATTTTAAATGTTTCATGTTAATAAAATTGTTGTTAATTACATTTCTTGCTTTAAAAATCAATATTTAACATAGTTTTCCTTACACTTTCACCATATTTTTTTTCCTGAAATTGAAAAACATCGCATAATTTCCCCACCCCCCTTTTTTTTGTCAAAATATTGATGAAAAAAAAGGGGAAATTATGCGAGTAAATACGGTATTTATTTTGAGAATTTAACAAAAGCAAACAAGATCACAATCATCTGTTTATTCAAAGGTAAAAAAATTTTCCAGTAGCTCAATGGGAATGTTTAATTTCAGCAAGTGAGAATTTCATGACAGTATTTTAAAGCTCTGAGAGATTTCATTATGGGAGCTATGGTCAAAATAATTCATTACGTTTTTCTAACACAGCAATTACAAGAATATTCTTGCCTAGTTGTTTTGGTTGAATATTTTTAAAGTTTAATCTGTGTCTAGTGTCCAGATAATTTTTATAGAGACTTAATCTCGGTTGATTTTTTTTTTTTTTTAAGGGTCAAAAATAAGAAATATGTAAGGTAAATATTCACCATTAAAACACCCATACTACTAAACTATAATACTAAGAAAGTAATTTATTATCTTATTGTACCAATACAGATTTCCAAATTGGTTGTCAAAAAATGTATTTACCAATACAGATTTCTAAATTGGTTATCATTTAATTATTGTTAAACCAATTTTATTAATTAGGAAAATAGGAGTTACATAACAGTCAGAAAAAAAATTACAGGAGTTTTCTTATCATAAGTAAATCTTAAAATGATAAAAATGTGACATACCACAGAATTATCCATCAGCGTTAATGATTTTACACCAGCCAACACAATATTCTTCGCAACTTCAGCTCCTAAACCTCTTAATCCAACCAATAATATTCGGGAGGCTCTTAATCTGAAAGAAAAAAAAAGTTAGATAGTTGGATTGTTCAAGCTACAATACATTCAAGTCTATAATTACTTTTTTTTCCCCCTAATTATTTAGTGAAGTGATCAAAACATGATTATTACTGAATATATTATAAAAATTAAAAATATAAGTGAAATACACTTAATTAAACTTAAGTTTTAAATTTATAAAACATCCTACGAAACTTCTTGGCTGACATTTCGTCCTCAGATGTCAATGGCATCTTCAGAGCTTGAGAGACCTTTGTATATAATCTCTGCTCAAGAAAAAGGAAGTCAGATGAGAAGATCATCTCAAGCTCTTCTTGTCTCTGACAACTAGAGACATCAGCAAGGAAGACGCAGCTCAACTCAGATAGACAAGAATTTTCTTTGGACAAAGGCTACAGAAGCACTAACATTTCAGGATTGTATGATTATGCTTTTTCATATATCCTGTCACTTTTGCAAGATATTTTAAAGTTAATTCACTTAGTAATATAACCAGATTCAGGATAATTTCTTCAAAATTAAATGTATGGTCTAAATGTTCAAAATACACCAAAATAAGAATGAATGAATTAGTTCATTCATTTTGAAAAAAGAAGCTTGACAAATCCTTTTGTTTAGGTTCTTTTACTACTCTTGGTCACAGAAAAATGTGTATATCACTCTAGAATTGAAAACTTTTATCTTATACCATCAAATCAAGTTATGTATGGTATAACATGCTGAATGTATTAGCCTCGGCCCAACTGAATCTCAAATTCTATTAATGTCAAACTCGATTAGTAATCTCACTTATCTGTCCTCATACAAATGAAAGTTGGAGCTTAGAAAATAACACAAGGAAACCTTTAAAAAGAAATAAGTCCCAAATTCCAAAGCTCATTTTTTTAAGGTGATGGTATAAACTTACGCAAGACAAAACTATGGCCCTTTTCTCATTATATGCTACACAATATGAAGGTTAATGACAAAATTAATTGTTCAGAGAGCGATTCACTTATATACATGGATGATTATGTTTCATTTTGCTGTACACCTGTAAGTTGTCTGAAGATGGCAAATGTAACATTGCAGAAACATGTAATGTCATCTATATATGTGAATTTAATTTGTTTAAAAATAAATAAATAAAAACCTTTTTTCTTGTTATTGGAACAATAACTCACTAAGTGAGCTACAAACAAACAAACAAAAAAAAATCATTGAAGCAATTTCTATACTAATTTGAAAATACTGGCTGAAGAAAGCTGCTTGCCAAGAAGGTCAAAAAAGCTTCCTCTGTATGCACTTTAATTGTGTTTTTGTCTGATACATTTCTCATCAAATTTTAATTTAGACCATATTAAAATTATCCTATAAAATGTATAGAAACTAATGAATTATTTAAGAAGACTAGCAAGAAAGTAAGTCAGATAGTGAATAAATAAAATAAAATTATATGTTAACTTTAAGTAAGGATTCCATCTCTCGATTATAAGAAAAGTGTACATAATTAACTCTTTAAAAAGATGACAATGATGATCCAGGGGCTGGAGGGCAGAGCATACCATCTTTTTTCTTTTATGTGCGTAAAACATATAAGGTATTAAAATAAAAATATGGAAAATAATTTTTATTGATGTAAATATAAAATTTTGGTAAAAGTCTAGTTAACGGCACCCCGGTTGACCAGAAGTCGATCGGATGAAATCTGTTTGGAAGGCTAATGAATGGGAAAAAATTTTCAAAGGGCCAAAATTGCTTCCAAATTTACCAATACATATATCCTGCAGCTCAGCAGACCTAAATTAACTTAACCTACAGCTAATTGGAATAAACGCATCGGTCCTTCGGACCTCATCAGCATGAGAGTTGTTTCGAAGGCCTTACGAGGGGTGCCGGGTACTAGACTTTAGCCAAAATTTTTATTGAATACCAGAACTTTCAATTAGTATAATCACAAAAATCAAATTAAGTCACAAATTAAAGTAGGAAGCCAAGTACATTGCAAGTATTTTTGCAATTCACATACACAAGAAAGATCAATAATTACAGCTTTAACAAAAACATAGAATATAAAATTTTAATTGAATGAATACTTTGCCATATTTCGAACCTAGGCTAACAATTTTTTGTTCCTGTACAATAATTGTAAAGCAATCAAATTTTTTGAGTTCCTTATTTAACAATAATAATTTTTTCACAGAGTTGACAGCGAATATATTTCTTTCAAATATTAATTCTTTCAACATTAGTTATTGTGGGTTGGTATTGCATAAATGAAATAAATGTTTATAAAAACTCAAGAGCTTCAAGTTTTATTCGCTTTTTTTAAATGATCTACCCCATTTATCCGACTATATTTTCCTTGAAAATTCCGTATAAGCATGATTATTTTTTTTTATATAAATAGTAACAGAAAATAATAAATTAGGTTAAATAATCTGATTTTTGTTATTTCAAGATGAATATATTTGGCTTCGGTCAATGAATAGTAAGGGTACGTTGTTTTACCACCCCAAAAAGAATACATGTATTCTTAAAAGAGTATGTTACTAATTCTAAATTTAATGGCAATATAACTGCATATCACACTGTTTGTAATGTAGTGGCATTGTGTTGCTTTTATATTATTAATATTCTAATCTATTAAATGCTGATTTCCCATTGAAGTAATATTTAAAGGGCAGGCTTGAATCCCAGGACCTAACTGACTTGAAAATGTTTCAAACTTTAATAACTTTTAATAAAAATGTCATTCATAGTACATATTTTATTCTACATAATGAAAAAAGGTATAACTTGATATCAAAAGGTCCGTGTTTATTTTCCCTTTTATTATTGCGTTCTTCATTGATATTCAGATAGATTTGGATGGTCATATATAAAAAAAGATCCTAAGCTGTCTTTTATATATAAATATTCTAAAAACACTTTATTAATCTAATTTTTAAAACCTTAAAATTACCACCCGTAACTTTTAAAATGGGATTGTTATGACTTTTTTCTTTTACCTTTTCTGGGCATCCAGACCCCACAACCGAATCTGACGATCATATAATGCTGCTTCGTCTTCACTTATTTCAACAGAAACCATCCTGACAATTAAACCAATATCATATATACTTCCAAAAATGAAATTTACAGCTTCTTGTCAGCGCTATTCCAAACCTACACCGAGATTGTTGATGGCGCTCAAAATTGCCACACCCGGCCGCTAGGATCGCTGTATAGTTTAATGCAAGCAGCCTTGTGATTGGCAGAAAACTATCCAATCACAAAAGGTTTTATAAAAACCATTCGAAGCTGATGCTAACATGACACTGTTGGAGAATGATGCTGTAAGTTCTGTGAATAAAATCTGTAAATTTCGATTAATTTTGTTCCTTAATAAATAACGTTTGTTGGATTAGGAATTGCGGTTGCATTTAAATATACATGAATGTTCTTTTTTGCTTTCAGTTTCTCAGTGAACTGACACGTATGTTTCAGAAGTCGAGGGTCTGTGGCTCCCTTAGCTTAACTATGAAAAGATGTAAGTAAATGAAACAGTAGCGTATCAAAGGAAAGAAATCTTTTTCCTTTGCTAAATAATATGACGTTATAATCAGAACCATTTCATTTGAGTAAACCTTCTTTTAGGAACAAATTTACATTGTACACGAATCAAATGCTATCAATCCCACGTAGTCAATTACGTAACCCCTCCCCTAGCAAAACAGAAAAATCACATATAGTATCCAACTTACAAGAGGGTTCCGTTCCGAAAGCTTGATCATCAGTTGAAAATGTGCAAGAAAGGAAAATTATAAAACACAAGCACATACATATAATTCAAAAAAAACACAAGGATTTTTTTTTTTTTTTGAACAAATAGGATATGTAAATTAAGATGTAAGATAAATTGAGTAAATATTAAATGGAACACACTTGCTATGGCTGTTTTGAAGTAAACACCAAGTACGACTGTTGCCAAGAGAACAAGAAATGCCATTAGGGAATTGACCTCCAGCAATGCCATCTAGTTCTACTAGAGGTTGCCTAAGCAGTTCTGAAAAAATGAAAAACTTTCTTCTTTCTAATAGAAAATTACAGACAATAAAACTTGTGGCTAAAATGGAGAATACGGTACAAGCCAATCACAGTCTTCGTAAGGATACATCCTTGCAGGGATACATGGTGGTGCATACTGTTATCTCACATCGTAGTTAACCAGATGAGGGTTAGTTTTTCTAGTAAAAGATCGTGCAAAACCATTTTTAAATAAGCTTATCTACAAATCTCATTCTACTTTTCACTAGTTAATTGAACAACTAAAATTCATATCTTAAAATTAGTGCCAAGGCGGCCATGTTGTCCAAACTCGACCGTAGTCCAAATCAGCCTGGTACCGTAATCTCCAGTTTCACCAAACTTATTATGAAATTTAACAAAACCTAGCATAAAGAAAGTTTCTAATAATAACTGTTTGAATAATACAGTATCACTACCCTTTGTTTGCTGAGAAAAGTCGTTCTTTTATTCTTCATGAATTGCTGGAGATTATTCACAATACTGTTACAGTAATGAATTTTATTTAAAGACGACTTGAAAAATATAGTAATAGTATTAAAGTCCCCGCGCTGAATAAAGATCCTCCCAGAATGCAACGCAGCTTATAGATTGAGCTTTCCTGGCCGACCGCTAACATTGAAAGAGAAGAGGTCGCTTCTCTTCTGTTTCAATGTTAGCGGTCGCCCAGGAAAGGACAATCTATAACCTGCTTTGCATTCTGGGAGGATCTTTATTCAGCGCGGGGACTTTAATTGACAAGCTCTTGACATGAATTTGTTTTGTTTTTGTTTTCATTGATGCATGATGGGCGATTTCCCATTTCTTTAATATTATTAATTGAATTCATTTTGTTAAAAGATAATATTTTTTTTAAAAATATGCCTGATGAATTTTACTTGAACTGATTTCGATATTTCTTCACTTAATTACATGAATACATGAAATCAGAAGGATTTAAAGTGATTGTACAACTTCAGTTTTAAGAATGAATGTTTTCTTTTTTCTAAATCTTTCTCTTATTATGTGTAGTTGATATTCTATGTATTTAATTCTCATAAAACTTGAATTTAGATGATGGAAAAACAAAGCCTAATCCAAGACCCTCGAAAGCTCCTGCCAATCCACCCCCACAACCATCTGAATACAAATGTTTAATAAGAGCCAAATTAGGAAGCAAAAAGATTAGCACAGTAGTAAGTATCTTGTGTTTTATTATCTAATGTTAATAGAAATACAATATTGTTTTCCATGATTATTCTATAAAATTTCGCAATCCTTATACAGTCGAACTTCGATAACTCGAAGTCCCAGGGACCCTCAAAAATATTCGACTTATCCGAAGTTCGAGTTATCGAAGTTACCTCCCATTCCTCTCTACTGGCACTTAAGATGGGTTGACATGGTTTAAATGGTTTGATATGTGCCATAATACTATAGTTGTACGCATTTCAATTTTTTAATAGCCTATGTAAACAACAAGAGAAGAATGGGGTCAAAAGGTTTATTAAAACTCACAAAATTTGGCCTCATTATATATTAATTAGTATCATATCATTTAACCATTTAAATCTCATTTGAAAAAAGCAGTTATTTTTTTGTTGTTTGTATTTTTTAAGGTTGTTGGCATTCACAAAGTCACCTAATTTTTGAACACAGTTAAATAGGGTGTTGTCTGTGCCTTCGGTGGTCTCCAGGTATTGTTCTCCAGCTATTGTTGTCGTCCTGTGCTTGCTTGCTTGTTGGAGGTGGGGGGATTTCAGCTTCCTCTTCGTCCTCATCTCCTTCGGGCTCTCCGCAAACTACATTCACTATTGCCTCGTCAGACAAGGGTTCTGACGTTGCAATGTTGTCATCGATGCACATGAAATCTTTTTCCCAGTCCATATCACCCATGCCTTCAAAGGGATCCCAATTGTCGTCTTTCGCTTCATTGTCATTTGCACTGAAGAAACCAGCTGGGAATCCTTATTAGGAATGTTCAACTTTTTCTACACGCGACCGGGAAGAACCCAATTTCCCCCTCACAAAACAGGTGCTGTTCCCCCCTACATTCTCCAAAGTGAACCCTTCCCTCCACAATCTCTTATCTGTTTACCCTCTCGGACAATGGAGGGGAGGGGGTGAAGGGTATTCCAAGAATGTGTGACGTAAGTGGATGCCATTGCAATTCACAGAAGGAAGACATGAGTGGACTGGCATTCGAAGTTTTGAACTGAATTGTGTTTTTTACCAGGGAAATCTATCACAAAAACTTCGAGTTATGGAGACAGTTTTTTAAAGAAAAGTATAGGAATGATTCGGGACTTGATTAAAAGTTCGAGTTAGCGGATTATTTGACTTATAGGCAGTCGAGTTATAGAAGTTCGACTGTATATTATTTCTCAAAGGTGTTTTTGTGTCAGTACGCCATATCTCTTTTAATAACTAACTCCATGGCACTACAGCCCATGTAGGGCCTTGGCCTCCTTAACAATATGAGCCCACTCTTTTCTATCTTGCGCTTTTCTCCTCCATCCTCGTACCTGGAGCTTTTTCAAATCGCGTTCCACATCATCAAGCCATCTAAGTCGTGGTCTTCCTTTTAATCTTCTACCACCAGGGTTTCCAATGAAAAGTTTCTTAACTCCACGGTTCAAATTCATCCTTTGGAGATGGCCTACCCATTAGATCCTTTTACTTTTAACAATTGAAACCAAGCTTGGCCCCTGAAATAATTCCATTAGTTCTTTATTAGTACGGATACGCCACAAACCTTGGTCACAAATAGCTCCATAAATCTTCCTCAGAATTTTCCTTTCCCATATACCAAGAATGGAAATATCCTTACATGAGAAAGTCCATGCTTCGGCCCCATACAAAACAACAGGTCTGATCATGGTTTTATAAATCCTGGATTTGGTCCTTCTAGACAATACCGATGACTTCAAAAGGGGTAGCAGGGCAAAATAACTTCTGTTACCGGCAGCAATTCTATTTTTTATGTCAAGATGTATCTCATTACATTCCGTAATCTAAGATCCAAGATAGGTAAAATGGTTAACTTTCTCGAAAGAGTACTCATCCACTTTCAGATCTTGTACGTTACTAAACCTATCCATCCTGTCAGTAATCATATATTTAGTCTTCATTTGATTAATGGATAATCCAACCTCCTTGGAAGCACTGATAATTTGCTTAAATGATTCAGTAATTCCACTCCCATTTCTACCGATAAGATTAAGGTCATCAGCATATGCCAAACACTGCATAGTACGGTTGTAGATAGTTCCACCAGGATTACTTTCAATGCTTCTAACTACTTTTTCAAGAACGATATTAAATAGTAAAGTAGAGAGTACATCTCCCTGTCTTAGACCCCGTATCACTGGAAATTCCTGTGACAACTTTCCACAGACCTTCACCCTACTAACATTGTCCATGAGTGTCATTTTGGTAAGTCTAGTTAGTTTAGGTGGTATACCAAATTCTAACATAATTTTAAATATAGCCTCACGATACACACTGTCGTAAGCCTGTTTATAGTCAATGAACAACTGGGGGATGCTAATATTAAATTCATATCATTTTTCAAGGGCACTTCAAATATAAAAAATTTGGTCAGTGGTGCTTCGATTTGGTCTAAACCCACATTGATAATCACCAATAACTTCTTCAGTGTAGACCTTTAGCCTGCCAGCCAAAACCTTGCCAAAAACCTTATAAATGGTAGACAGAAGGGATATACCTCTATAATTACTGCATAGTTTAACAGTCCCTTTCTTAAGAATAGGGCAAATAATCGCAGTTTTCCATTCCTCTGGCATTACTTCATTCCTCCACACCGTACCAATTAAGTCATGGATCATATCCACTAGCACAATGCCACCATGTTTCAACAGTTCTGCAGGGATACCGTCAACTCCAGGAGATCTATTACTCTTAAGTTCAAGAATTGCCTTATCAACCTCCGATCTTAAAGGCTCCTAAACAAGTACTTCAGGTCTCAGATTCCAAAGAATTACATCCTCATTTTGACTAGAATCTACAATAACTGGTTCCATTAATAAATCTCGGAAATATTCCGCCCAACGCTCGAGACCTTTCACTTTGTTAACAATAAGATTACCATTCTTATCATAACAAAACGTAGATCGTGGTGGAAATCCCTTCTTAATCTCTTTAATTCTTGTATACATTGATCTTATTTCTTTCTTTTCTGCAAATTCCTCTATTTCTTCAATCCTACTCCTTTCATAAATTCTTTTAATTTTCCTACACTCCTTCTTTGCAGTTTTCCTTTTCTCTTTGTAAACTCTTGAAGCTGAACGGGTTCCTCTTGTAAGCATTTTCATCCTTGCCTCATTTCTTTCCTTTACAAGAGCCCTACATCAAAATCAATGAGTGAGACATCATTTTGAAGATTACGTTCACCGCTAATGATGAAAAATAAATAAATTGTTGAAAATTAAGGTTTTCGTTAAAAAAAACTGTATTTTAAAAACAATATATATTGGCGCCAGCTAATGACAATATATTGAAACAATTTATTTTTCGAAGGTGCTTTTTTGTTGCGAATTATTCGCACGGGTCAACTAGTAAAATTAAATTTATAAAAGGTTAAATTTAAGTTTTATAGTTAAATAAGTTATAAATTTAAGTTGTAGGATATTTACAAATATAACATCATTTATTGGAAAGCAAGTTTAACGTCCGTAATCATTCATAAATGGAGAGAGATACGCCAACCGGACAATAAATGTGCTTTCGCCCATTGAGCCAACATCAACGAGAATTCTGTACAATTGTTTCATCCTTATTGTAGAATCATCAGCAGAATCAACATCATTTATTCTGCTTTGAATAAAATTATTTATTTTTATTTTTTTGTAATTTTGTTATTTTTTTTAAAAAAAAACTGTATTGTGCTTTGAGTTTTTAATTTGTGTGTTCGCATTATTTTATTCTCTTTTGTATAGGTACATGCCAAAGACGTGAATAAGTTTCAGCTGGTAAGGTCATTTCATTTCATATATTTTTTTTTTACATATTAATGCAGCTGAGCATGATGTTTTCATTTGTTTTAATTAATAAAAGAGAACAGTATTGTGAAGACATTTCCTGAGATTATATAAAAAGCTTAAAATTTATTTAAAATTCTTTGTCAAAAAATATATATATTTTACATCTTTTGACTAAGAATTTTAAATTAAACAATCCTGGAAATTAGAGCCTCCAAAGCTTTAAACAAACAAACAAAAAACTCACCCCAAAAAAAATTAGGTGAGAAAATTCATGTGCTGGCACTCCACAGCCTCCATGACTTATTTTAGCACGTTAAAAGAATAATGTAAAAAAAAAATATATATATATCTTACTATTAATAGGCAAAAAATGGATGTATGTTTGTCATCAAAGTGGAGAGAGCAGGGAGAGTCGAAGAGAGACCATTTTAAAAATACATTAATAAATGTCTTTTTGAAAAGAAAAATTAGTTGATTTAAATAATGTTGGTGAAATAATTCCTATGCCCCTGTAAGGTATTGTGGGGCACTCTCTCATAGGCTCGATTTGGAGGAGCCTATTATTTTAGGGCATGAGGTTAACGTTTGTCGCCGAAAGTGCCAGGAAAGCATGTATGTTGATATTAAAAAATCAAGAATTGTATAACGATGGTCTTTCACGGTATTTCAAAAATGTGGTATTTGTTTTACTTCCGTGAATATTTGATGGGTTGCAACTAGTATATATTAATAAATATTGATGGGTGAGACCAAGTGTTTACTAAGTGACATCCTGGAACAGCTGTTTCATGCTCTTTGGCGATCATCAGCCAGGAGCAGTCACCAGTAAACAACGAGGTCTGGGTACAGAGGCTAATAGGAGCAATCATGGGAATCAATGTGGAGCCTCCAAAGTTTAAGCAATAAAAAAAAACTCACCAAAAAATATAAGTGAAAAGAATTCATGTTCTGGCATTTCCCCGGCCTCAATGAATTTACTGAGTGCATTAGTTTTGCTTGTTGTAGCTTTGGAGGCTCCATATTGCTTCCCACAATTGTTCCTATTTTTCTCTGTTTATCTTCCTGTTTTACTGGTGACCACTCCAAACTGATGATCGTCAAAGAGTGTGAAACCAGGATGTCAGTTAGTAACACTTGGTTTCACCCATCAATGTTTATTAATTTTAAATACATTTTAAGTTTTTTACGTGATAAGAGTAGTAAAACAACAGACAAAATAGTATTTTTTTTTTAAATTTTTGTATTGAGAAGTACAAGAATATTTGTTTCAGAAGTTAGAAATTTGTAAAAGTAGAAATATTTATACTGTCCATTCTAAATTTCCATAGATCCCTGTTACAGGACTAATGATATATACTTTTTTTCTATTAGGTCAGAATAACAATAATGAATGATATGTAAAAAAAAAAAATCCCTAAAAATACAAAACATATACCCAACTTCACTGTTATTCTCCCAACAATGGCCTACAGAAATTTGTAACTTACTGTATTTAAAAAGTAAAACTATTTTTTTAAATTCTCAGAAAACATAGATATTTGTTGAGCCTCATTGGCAGGTATTCCGTCACTACATACCTCCATAGTATCGAAGAATTTAAATTTTATTTTATCATTGGTTTTTAGAGAAGAAACCTCAGTTCAAATGTTCAAAACCTCAGTTCTTATATTGCTGAAAGGCAATCATCAGTGAAATTTAGATTAAAGGAAGTTGTCTATTTAAATGTCATCTCATCTTTTAAGTGTCATTTGAAAAGTTCACCAATCTTCAAAAGAGTAAGTTGACGGCTCAGAGCTTTGGAAATTTTTACTGCAGTATTGTCAAGATACATCTAGGAAGCGAAATGATAAGTTATTTTGAGGCAATAAATTGAACTGCATCCTTTGTTAATGATTTAGTTTTGTAGCAATCTATTAGGAAGAATAATTGCTTTCTTTTATACAAATTTAATTTTTGAACTTGGAAATGTATGTAAAGTGCTTTTTTTTTATTTTATTAAAAACACTTTACAAAATTTACATAACTGTTTTAATAGTCTAATTTATCTGAGCGAAGTGGAACCTGAGAATATTAAAAGTTGAATGAAAAATATCAAAAACAATTATAAAATGCACAAATTCGTTAGAATTGTTTGCTTTTAACGCATTGAGCCATCGTCGATAGCAATCTGGGACAGCTATTTCGTCCTTATTAGGAGTCATCAGCCAGATTTACCTTCGATGATTGAGCTCCGAATGCGTGAATACCTATGATCCCGTCTCCCGCTCTCGGAAGTGGGACTCGGTTGAAAGCAAACAACCAAAGAAAAAACGCTGTAACCAGTACAGGAAAATTACCTCGGCTAGCTTTGCACTGAGCTCGAAAGGCATTTAATAAAGGCATAAGACCTAACGAAAAGTCGAAAACTTAATGATAAAGAAGGTTTAACGTGCATTAATGTAATATGAAAAAGGAAGAAAAATCTATAAAATGCACAAATTTGTTAGAATTGTTGCGTTAAAAGCAAACAATTTTAACGAATTTGTGCATTTTATAGATTTTTCTTCCTTTTTCATATTACATTAAACCTTCTTTATTATTAAAAACAATTATACATTGTCAATTTTTTTTGCATGCATTCAAGAAAACAAACAAACCCATATATACATTAGTTTCTGCTTTGTCAATTTGTCCCATTCGGACATTGGCTACAGTCAATTTCCAATTCCTTTGGGCCATTGAAAGGCCAATAACATTGTCTTACTGACTTTTGTTGGCACTATTCAGTTACCATGATAGAAACGAAAGACAGTTTGCATCAACATTATTGACCATCTTAGAATGCTCCAAGTACGTCTGAAAAGACTGACACAGAAGAACACTCACAATTAGATGCAACTCAAAAAAATTCATTGTCAAGCAAATAAGAGTTTAATTGAATATATAAAAAGTAGAAAAGAGAAAAAGAAAATTAGATTGTGCAATAAAGATACTTTTTTTTAAATTATTTATTTAAAACTTTAGTTCTCATATAATGTGAGTCTGGCTGAAGTGGTGTAAAGCACCTGTCCCTTGGGCTTGAAGAGCCATAGTAATTCCTAGTGGACGTTTGCTTTAATTCAGATAAAAACAGAATCAAATGGTTTCTGTGATTCATTAAAGTCTCTCTCGATTAAAGACTGGGTCTTTTCTAAGGTATAAAGCAGGCTAGTGTTGGACCCTTTTGTTCCATTTTTATTTCCTAGCTGTGAAGTGTAGAAGCCTTCCTGTGAGTCTTCAGGCCTACGTAAAAGATTTTTTAATTTTTTTATTTCTTAGAAAAATAGAAATATGCTATACTAATAAATTCCAATCTTTGCATTTTATTTTTATTTCAATACTTATTATTATTATTAGTGATTATATCATTTTACTATTATTATTACTTATCATTATTTGTAAAGAAAAACTTTAACTGCGTCGAGAGACGCAGCTATTTATTTTCTTGTCTTTTGTTGTTTCTGGGGTCACTTCCGAGTTGGGAGTGGCTTCCACTAACTAGATTTTGCCTTTCTGATTTGGTTTAGGGAAGGCGAGGGTTGGGCTGATGAGTCCGAAGAAGGACGAAACGGCCGTCCCAACTCCTTCCCGAAATCTAAAATCAGAAAGGCAATTTCCTCTTTGTTCAGGTGCTGTTTCTCCTTTTCTTTTCTTATATTCCCTATCATTATTTGATGACTATTTTGTAATTTTTTAGTTGTATAGTTCCCACTGAAATGCCTTTCATTAAATTTGAAAATTATTTATAAATCAGGTTGTAAAGAAGCTATACATTTTTTTTTTTTTCAGGCATATGCTAACCTCTTAAAAGGAAATATGGATTCTTTGAAAAAGAGGGACAAAAAAACCACTAAAGGTAAAGGAAAATCGAAAGCCACTCAGTGACTGAGTTTGCAGTGTCTGAATGAATCTGTTGCATGCCATCGACAACAACTAAACCATCAATTTCTTAGTCTTGTATATATGGATAACATTGTCAGGAGTGTTATCTGCATGAAACATGCATGACATAATAATGTTTTCTTTTCACCTGCAAATGCAAACTAATTAACTTTTTTTTACTTGTTTCTTGGAAGTATTTTTTAAGTTTATATTTTTTAGGTATATTTCTTAAATAAGGAAATGTAAATATTCAAATGAAATAAACGATGTATAAGGAACCTCTGGTTTTGATTTATTGCATGTGGTTTGTTAATTGATCCACGATTTAAAAACTTCAATCTTCATCAGATTTATGCAATTCTTCCATTTGCATGAATTACTCATTGTGACTAATCAATTAAATAAATAAAACAAAGCTTAATTTCATTCGAAATTGAAGAAAAGGGGAAACAGGAAATTTGTATTTTTTTTAGCCGTTTTCATAGGAAGGTGAACCTAATGACTTAAATCAGTCTGTATGTGTTTGTTCTCCCCCCTCAAATAACTATTGAACCAGTGGGTGATAATTCTTGAAATTTGGTTTGGATATTTATATTTGAAATCTTTTATATTTCAAATCTTCTCCAAATGGGGAGTTTCTTGTTGAGAAATTAGCACAAAGAGAAGACAAAAATCCCCATAGAAAAGAAATATAAAGTAAACAATGGATTTCGATATGTCTTAAACAGTGAATTGTTTTCGTTTTTAGCTAATTCATTAAGGTTTTTGATACGATTAAAATTAAGCCGATTTAAACAACTTACGTAAATAACGAAGCTTTTGTTTTCAAAAATAGTTTTACACTGTTTGTTTAGCAACAAATAGTAATGATCAGTGATTATTTATCATTTTCATGATTTTTTTGAAAAAGAAAAGTAATAGAGAAATTGTAAGGAATGTAAGCTTTTTAAGTTCTTTCAGAAACTTCAGGCACAAAAAATAGAAATAAATACATTCTAAAAAAAAAAAAAAGAAAAAAATGATTTTAATTCCTGATTTGAAATATTTGATTTGAGGAATATTCATTGAGAAAAATGGTTTCGATTTGCATTACAATGCTGCAGCTACAATATGATGTATTAGGAAAATAATGTTAGGAAAAACTATACAAGATCGGGCTTGCTGTTCTGTATATCCTTTTCTCAAAAATGAATAGCATCACATTAAAGCCAACTAAGAGATCTCGCCTCTTCAGGTAGATATAGTAGAACAATAAGCCAGCTGGTTAAAATGTTTCTATCCCAACGGAAACGATTCTTATGATTAATCATGAAACAAGAAAAGCTTTATACTTACTGTAAAGCTGACTATCTTATCATCTTTGAATAGGATAGACTGTTATATATATATATATAAAAAGAAATGGTGTTCTTATCATTAGTCTATAAAAGCAGTGGATATATTAAGATATTTTGATTGTATCCAAAGAAATGGTAGACTTAATGACTTAGCATGTAATCGCATTCCCCAAATGTTAGTTTCTGCTAAATGCAGTAGAGTTTTGTGATAAAGATGTGATATTATCAAACTCTGTAATCAGTTGTTCATTGTTGTTCATCACATAAGTCAAATAAAAATCATGTTTCCTCAGTAAATAACTTATATTGTTGAATACTTGATTATTATGAATAAGATCACAAGACTACCCACAGAAAAGAAATTTACAATATATCAGCAGGTCACAATTCACATTTATGATAGATGTGGATTGTGACCTGTTGATATTAATGTAATCTGGGTACAATGTAAAACAGTTTGTGCAGTTTTACGTATCCTACCTAAATAGATGTTCAGAACAGTTTTGAAATTTTTTATATGGATTATAGTTAAATTATTTAAATGATGAGTGTATCCTTTCAATTTCTAAGCATCCTGCCTTGGGCTTAGAAATAATTTAATAAATTAGTAAGTATTTTAGAATAATTCTAAAAATTACTGATCGTACTAGTATTTTGTAATTTAAGCTACTTAAGCTCAATGGTTTCCAACTAATTTAGTATGCAATTAATTTTATTGACAACAAAACAC
This sequence comes from Thereuonema tuberculata, assembly GCA_023159025.1. NCBI lineage: Eukaryota > Metazoa > Arthropoda > Chilopoda > Scutigeromorpha > Scutigeridae > Thereuonema > Thereuonema tuberculata. The sequence continues at coordinate 45,417,289 of JAFIDM010014012.1, forward strand.
AAGGAACTGTTTTTCTAAAAAATTCTAAAACGTTATAAATTGTCAGGCCACAAAACGTCAGAACAATATAATCAATGGAATATCATCTTGCAATATAATCAAAGGATAGTATGTTTGGTATTTTATAAGTATTAGTAGGCATTTGACAGTCATTTTTGCACATCTCAAGATTAAAAGCACATAAACTAATATTTCTAGTGTTCACGATAACGAATAAACTTTATGCATGTAAAGAGAGAACATCACATAACCTAAATTTTCTTTTTGCAAATAATAATAAAAAATGATTTCTGAAATATCTTTCTAATTTGCATGAGATTTCTACATCTGTTTTGAAAAAGCTTTATTAACACTAGTGATGGTAAAAATAGCATTCGGAAACATCATTTAATAACAGTGGGTGAAAACATTTGAATAACACCAAATAGATATCTTTTGTACTTCGCTACATTGATTTTATTGAAATTTTTGTTATGAACTAAATTTATACTAACCAATTTTCTTTCTTTCCATGATAAAGTTAGTATATAAACTTAATGGAATTCAAAGGTAAAGAAAAATGATCTCACAACAGGCCTTATCAGGTCTAACAGGATACAGGAGATAAGGCTCTTGAGTGTTTCGATACCAATTGGACTCGGTTGGGTGGTCAACCCAATATATGCCTGTCTCTAATCCCTGGCAAAGAAACCACTTTACAGAGGGTTAGCTGAACCCTAGGACTTGTATGGAGGAGAAAGAATCAAGGAAAAAAATTCCTGAACTCAAGCGGAATTGATCCTGACTTCTCTAGCCCCCCACTCAATTGCATAACCATTTCTGCTAATGAGCTCCTGTAATTCAAATGTAACAGTTATCAAAGCTTTGATTATGATATAAGTCTTGAACTTTGACATTGATAAATATATCGGTACACACTTCTTCATCTTGTACAGTTTCCAACCACAGGCTGGGTCTGTTTGGAACACAAGCCTCTCCATCTAGTCCTTTCTTCCCAACACCTCTCCGTTGTCACTCTGGTCCAGTCCTCCCCTCTCATCCGGACACACACTTCCACTCCCTTAATCCATCTATCCCTTGGTCGTTTCTTCTGCATCCGCATTTCATGTATCCTCCTGGGAATCCTCTTCTCTTCCATTTTCTTTAAGTGTCCATACCATCTCAATCTAGATGTCTCGATCCTTCCCTGCAAGGGCTCCTCTTTCACTATCTCCCTGATCCTTTCATTCCTCACCCTATCTCTTCTTGTTACTCTCATCCTTCCTCGCAGGAATTTCATTTCACTAGCCTGTAACCTGCCTATGTCTCTTTTCTTCATTGTCCACGTTTCTGATGTATATGTCAGTATAGGGATATAGTAGATCCGTTATAACACTTCTTTGCTTTTTTGTGAGACATCTTTATTCCACACTAAACTCCTAATGCTTCTCAGAAAAGCTTCTGCCTGTCTGCCACATTCCATTATCTCTTTGTCATTTCTCCCATTTTCCTCCACCACACTTCCCAAGTACTTGAAACTTCCACCCTCTTCAGCAGTCCTCCTCCAAGTGTAATCCCACTCACTGGCCTATTCTTTCTCCTGGTTGTCAACAGTATCTTGCATTTACATCTGTTGAACTTCAACCCATATTCTCCCACCATATCTTCCCAAGCTTTCAGTTGCTCCTGAATCTCCTCCTCATTGTTTCCCCAAACCATCAGATCATCTGCAAACACCATTGCCTTCATCTTATTTTCTCCAACTCTTTCCGCCGCCTGCTTCAAAATTTCATCCACGACCACAATGAAGAGAAGTGGTGACAGTGCACTGCCCTGTTTCAGACCACTCCTTTGTTTGAACCAGTCTGTTCTTTCCCCTCCGACTTTCACACAACTCACACTTCCACAATACATCTCCTTCACTCTACTTACAGTCCCTTTATCCACCCTCATGTTCTCCATTATTTCCCACACCTTTTTCCTACAAACACTATCATATGCCTTTTCTATGTCTAGAAAGACCATCCAAATATCCACCCCATATTCATTGTGGTGTTCTTGGAGTTGTCACACTGCAAAAATGAGGTCAACTGTAGACCTCCCAGGTCTGAAACTATACTGCTCTTCTCTCATATCCCTCTCAACTATGGCTCGGATTCGACTTTCTAAAATCTTTTCAAAAATCTTCGCACAGTGCAGTATTAGAGTGACTCCCCTGTAGTTCCTACACCTTTCTGCTCCCTTACACACTATCAGTACACACTATCAAGACTAAAATCGCAAGCTGCTGGTTAAGAAAATGATTTTAAAATAGTTATTCCAGTACTTTAGCCAGTTAGTTCCCCATCAATATTTTTGTATAAAGTTTGGCTAAAGTAATTTCAGTGAATTATTATTTCATTTTTTTTTTCAGTAAAAATTCTGGTTTAAATCTCTATGATTCTGTATACTGATTTCCAATTTCATATTGTACTTTAGGCATTACTCCAAGCTAGGAAGTCCTTATAATACTGACTTGCTACATATCTTTATATTGAAAAACAAACAAAAACAACCTTTCGTATTGCAAACAAAAGACGCCAGGGCAACAAAAGTGAAGTTAAAGTATCCCAGGTCAATGTAGAATCTTGAGTAGCAGGCCCTAGTGTTATGACTAAGTTGAGATCAGATGGTCAGCCTGGAGCCTATCTGCCTTTAACTCCTGAAAAAGAAACCCAGTACCCATTTTGCAAAGGTGTGGGGGAACCCTAGCACCTGTCTGGAAGAGAAACTCGATGGGGAAAAATCCCTGATCTCCACCAAGAATTGAAGGTACTCCAGCCCACAGTGCATTATCATCTGAACCATCTGGCGTGCAGTTAACAAAAAAGCAATCTATTATTCAACGCAAGTAAGAGTTGATACTGTATAAGGAAGATATTGAAATATCCTCAGTTTTGATAAGCCTCACTGCCTCAACCTGGCGAATGAGGAAAAAAAAAAAGAAAAAAATCCTCAAGCACTTGGAGGAAATCTGTTTTGTGGACAGCATTCCTACTTATTGCACAAGATCTTCATGTAGGGATATACAACTTGCTTTCACTTAAAATACCACTTGTATTTTATATATAAAATAAACTTGTTGCATTTTACAAGTCTAACTAATCAGCAGAATCAGAATGAAAAATAAAAGGAATAATGGGAAAGTGCTGCTATCAAGGTTTTATTCTCAGTGACAGATAAGTAAATTAATTTTTGATTTCCCAAAAGAAGTAATAGATTGGCAAACTTAAAGTAATCCATTGCTGAGTAAAGTGGACAGATGATTTCATGGTTAACTTACTGCAGAATTGTTCTTATGGGCATGAAACAGATAATATTGAAGAAACAATTTACTTATCTGAAAAACTGAGATAACATGTGTGTCCATGTTGCCCTTTATCTTTTTTTTTTTACATTGATAACTTATGTTTTGAGTTAAAATGGGAAATCGGGTTCTTGCAATTGTGAATAGTGGAGAAGCCTTCTACTCTACATTTCAGGATTATTACTGAAGTCCTGGAAATCCAATAATTGATTTTATCTCAATAACTGAATCATTTATGTGATAACTTTGCAATCCCCCCCCCCCTTTTTCCAAAAAAGAAAAAAACAATAAATAAAATAAAATTGATAATAAGTTATTGTTTATTTTAAGCTGATTTAATATTTAATGCCTTTTTTAAAATCATAATATTCAAATAAACAATACTAGACTCTTAGCTCTTTGCACTTATACTGCAAAAAACAATTCTCTTTTAATTTCAGTAATTTCTGGCAGAAATGTTGGTTATTTTATACTGTTTCTGTGAATGATTCAGTTAATTAGGGTTTGGTACAGAGTTGAAGAGGCTTCAGCTACTCAAACAACTTATAACTTGGATGTGGAACCTTCAGAAAAAGTAATTCAAAATTATTAAGCTCCAAATTCAAGAAGCATTACAAGTTTTAAACTTTTGAATTCATAGAAAAACTACAGATTTATTGCAACTTATCTCAGCTAAGGAATTAGAGAAAGGAAGAGGATGGAAATGTAGTTAGGAATAATCCTTACAGCCATATGCCAGAGTAACGGTTCAGAACAATGTGCAGCAGCTCAGTTCTGCTCTGTAATGCCAGAGTAACCCGTACATTAAGATTAGAAATGTATTCAACATTTCCATGTCTTTGGCATCCAATCTTCAGAAATCTTACATTGTTGTCTCAAAAAAATTGCAGTTTATGTGCAAATTTTTTTTAAAAACTAACAGAAAAATCCTCATAAATCATAATAACTCATTTCATTTACAGTAAAAAATAAGCAATGCTTGCCTCCAAAGAAGAAATAACAGTTTGTGATGAAACTAAATGAGACAATATTTACAGGGTGATTCATAAAGTACTGGAAAAATGGAAGGGTGCTAACTTGACCATTTTTTTTCATCAGAGCAGAAAAAAGGTTAAAATGGAAACCCCATCTGAATCGCACGTTCGATCCGGAATTCCATGCCCTATTTTACTTTTTTTTGCACCGAATTTGACTGAAAAATATGTCGATGTTCGTTCTTTATAGGTCTATTTTTACAGTACTTTATGAATCACCCTGTATAATAGTTATAATTCCTTTTTTTTTTTTTATTTTAAGTATTTATTTTTTCCAGATCAGGAATCATTTATTTCAATTCAGATCAAAAACAGGAACTAAGAAATGTTGATGTTATTCATTTAATCACTTTTTTGCTGAGGGTTTTGATTCCTTCAAACATAAGATAAAAATGGCCTTAAAATTTAAAGAATATTAAAAGGACAAGAAATGAATAGATAGTTAGGACACACATAAGCCTGTGATGAAGATGCTGCCCCAAAGGATCTTATTACCCAAAGATCTTATGCTTCTTCCAAATAAAAAGCAGAACCAGTCTTTCATCCTCCTCTGATAGTGCAGGCTGAGATTGTTGTTCCAAACATTCCTATCTAGCTACACGAATACTGAATAGTACATCTGTTAAATTCTAATAGCTAGGGTTAATTTAATTCTAAAAGGACTTACTAATAAGACAAAAATAATGTATTTGTTTGACGATTGCTGAGGAAAATAATAAAAAAACAGTCAAAGACTACTTTAGTGGTTGATGGGCTAAAATGTTTTTTGACCAAGTTAAGTAATATCAGTAGGATGAAGTTGGTGATGGAGAGGGTCTAGCTATGAAAACTTCCATAATAATGTAATGCACAATCCATACTGTAATGCACAAGGAATGTATGATCTACTACGACAGATTATTTGACAGGTGAGTGAAGGTATCACATTCCAAAATATACCCTTGTCTAGTGGTTTGTTACAGAAGTTGATAAATAGATCTGCAAGGCAATCACGAAAGAGGAATCAGGATCCTTTTCCCAGTGGATTCTTACAGAAAACGCATATTAGATAGTTCACTTGATTATCACTTATGATCGTCTCACTTTATTGCCTGCATTGAAATTTACAGGCACAAATATGTTGATACTCAATGAAAAGAACTTCAGCAGTCTGTACCAGACTTTGTTACCATTGTTGAAGAGTTTGTAGTTATCAAAAGGTCCACAGTTTTTAAGGTATAAAACAGCAGATTGAAAAAAATGAACATATTCTATATTCAGTGGACAGCAAGCAATCATTGTCAGATCGCAGCTACTGTTTGTGGGTAGTAGGATCGGTAAGACAGCATGAACTCTACTTCAAAAACGACGATATTCAGTGAACAATTAACACATGGTGATTCATGGATTTAAATGGTTAAAATCACAAAGTTTAAGATTTAAAACTATTTTTAAGTTTGTTTTGCTTTCATAATTTTTTTCTTGGCACATGCATTTTTAATTATTTCCTTATCCTTTACATTTTCATTTGCTTTTTTTTTTTTTTTTTATTAGGAATATAGGTAACTAATCATCTTACTACCAATGCAAGGATTCAATTTCAAAGTATTCAAAGGAAGTCATTTCAAAGCTATTTTTCGAGATTGTTATTTAATGTTGTTTGATGTGAAAATTAGACTGTTACAGTCAGATAAAAATCTTTTTTAAATATTATATAAAAATCATAAAACATCATGAACATCATTGTAGATTTAAATTATTCACAGAAGATACTATGAATTAATATATTATCATCATAGCCAGACAAAGAACTTTATAAGAAAAAATTTTTATGTTATAAGATATAAAAGATGTTTTGTAAGATTTAAAAATAGTCCTAATTGGTTTTTAAGTATCATAGACATGCTAAGTTATTTACACAAATAGACTGAGCTGATTATTGATAATTCTGTTATTAAATTTTATTTTTGTTATGGAAAATTAGTATTAAAATGCTTGCAAGAATACAAGATATTTGGTAAAAACCATGTTATTGTGATTATGACTTGTGATATATGAGATATTTCAATTTGAGATAATTTAAAACATCACTGAGAAAGATTGATGGAAATCTTTTATAAAATTCTTTTATTAATTCTTAATCTTTGTTGTGATTATTTAAACCAGGTTATTTGTACATTGACATTTCTGATCTCTTTTTGGAGAACTTCTTATCCATTGAAAGTAATTTTGTAAAACTAAAAATGTATATTTGTTTGTTTAGTAAGAAAGTTTTTTTTCTCCACCATATTTTTTCACTGTTTCATATTTAAAGTAATTGAAATTCGATTATTATTATTATGTAAAAGTTTCAAACCTTGGGTTTCCCCAGCAAAGACAACATAGCAGATCAAGGACCAAAGCACATATTGCGGGTGTAAAAAAGAGTGCAAGAATGGTTAGGGATGTGTGGTTGTGTCCACAAATAAATTTTCTAACAATGCATGTTGTGTTAAGTACCACATCCTTCTGGAGTTGTGCATAAGTGTTTTTGTGAAGTCCTAGTGTGCTGAGACCGTGGTTCAATGTGTGAGGCACCAGACCAGTGGCAGACAGGACAATGGGTACAACACGTACTTGGTCCTGCCTCCATTGCTTCTGGAGCTCATGTGCTAGATCAGTGTATTTACTGATCTTGTCTGTGTGAGTTTTCTTCATGTTCTTGCTGATAGGCACTGCAATATCAATGAGGTAGGTCTGTTTGTTATTATTATTTTCTATCCTGCCCTTCAAAAGTTTGCATCCAACACACATGAAAACAACAGGCTTCTACAAACCAGAACACAATCTTCCTTAATAGGGTTGAATAAATCCGGGATAAACGGAAATTTAAATAATTTAAAATATCATTGAGAAAGATTGATGAAAATCTTTATAAAAGTCTTTTATTAATTTTTAATCTTTGTTTCGATTATTAAAATCTGTTTGGGTTTCATTATTAAAAATGGCAGCTGAAAATAGTCGCCGCTAAAAGTCATTCTTCATTATTGCATTAGAGAAAGAAGAAAATCCTTCGCAAACCTAATCGAACATTGATATTTGAAAACTATTCTGTATAGCTCTCTCTGGAGTTTCGGTTCTACTCTACAAGGGCAAGAGGAACTCCCGTACCTTACAAAATTGATCACATAATTGATTAAGGCTTAGGATTATCTTCGGATAGACTTAGTTTTGCAGAGAAAATGTCTTGAATGGGAGGACCCCCCCCCCCTCCTGCTAAACTTGAATAACTTTATAAATTATATTCTTATTTACAGAGGTACCAATTAACTTCCCGCCAGTATAATTATCATTATCATCATCAATCAATCAGTCATCAATCAAATATATATAATTGGCTAAGTTCGTCTGTCTGTAACTCGATATAATTAAGCTCTTAAGATAGATCCAAGGGTTCTCAACGGTACCATTGAATCAAGGGTACTCAAATTGGATGAAATATTAGTATTTTGTCATTCCATTTTGTTTCCATGAAATTTTATCCTTGGGAACTGACCTAGACAACTGAAATTCTAACAAAACATACGTTCAAAACCAAATAATTTTGATACCACTGCATCTATTTTAATGAAATTTGGCATACTTACTCAGTTTTTTACGCTGATTTCAAAACTCAAAACCATTTTTGCCATAGAAGCTTCGTTCACAAGTTAGCGCAGTATTTAGATTCAGTGGCGTACCAATGCCTTTGGGGGTCCGGGGGCGGGAGTTCCATTATTCCACAACCAAAAAAAAAAAAAACGGAATCTCCAATTCAACAACCAAAAAAAAAGGAAATGAGCTGGCTGGTGGGGCCCCTAGGCTTGCTTTTACAACCAAAAAAAAGGAAATGAGCTGGCTGTTGGGGCCCCCTAGGCTTGCTTTTACAACCAAAAAAAAAGGAAATGAGCTGGCTGGTGGTGCCCCTCCGAGGCGGGGGCCCGGGGCGGACCGCTTCCCCCCTTGGTACACTACTGTTTAGATTACAAAGATGAGTTTTAAATGCCTTTCGGCGTTATGGGTCAAAAATAATAATTATTCAATTTTTATTTTAGTAAAATTTATTTACAAGGAGAAACTTTAGATATGGTTGGTATTTATTTACCAAAGCCTGTTTTTAGTCATGGACAGTTATATATTGCTGTTTCTCGAGCATGTCGTGCATGCGACGTCAAAATCAAAATTCTTGACCGAATACATCAAGGACATCTGATAGAAGGATCTGATGCTGTTTTTATAAAAAATGTAGTTTCTAAGGAGATATTTACTTTGTAGTTGATAGCTGATAATAAAATGATTTTTCAGATTTTTTTAAGCCTGTCGTTCGACAGGCTTTGCTGCTAGTTCCTTTATAATGTTCTAAGTCCTAATGCTGGCTGACAATAGTTCTTAAGTCTCTTAAGTATTACCTGATGTTTTCTTACACCTTATTAAATCCGTCACCATTTGAAGAATACACAGCAGTGATGCATAATTAATAAAGGCTAGACTGCAGAATCTGGTACCCTCAATGGCCGGCGGCACTGGTGATTTGGTGCATACTATTATCTCAAGATCGCAGTTAGCCAGATGAAGGTTAGTTTTTCTAGCAAAGATCGTGGAAATCCATTTTGAAATAAGCATTCTAGTTAACTGCTCATTTCACATTATCCGCCGACTTCAAATAGTGCCACAGCCATTGGGGTACGATATTCTGCACTTACCTTAATAAATACCATGATACATGTATAGACACTTACACTCAATGACACATTACACTCAATGACACATTACAGTGTTTGATTGCACAAAATGACGTATCACAAATACATCTTCATGCTGTCGATAAAATTGCAAAAATTGCTTGGCATTAATAATATTTACAAATTCATAATTTATTTATTTATTTATTCCATATAAATTTCTCGAATTCATAAATAAAAGAACAAATAACACATTATGAATCGCTGCACTGTCAAAGATTTCAATCTTTTGATGTTCTTCATTAACACTTCATCATCCGAATTCAAGAATTCATCTTGTTTCTATTTGTTTTGTTTCCACGGCAACCAACAATAACCCGTTGGTCATATTCGGCACATCAAGATTAATATAGTCCACAGTTTCAAATAAAACGATAACTTTGCAACCAATAAATAAGAAAAAAGGCCCAAAATGCAGGATTTCTTTCTTTTTCAGATACAATGGGAATGAAAGAGTTAAAGCTCCTACCAACCCACTCTTCTGTAATGTAAGAGTTCAATGCTCACCTGTCTTTAACCTCAGGGTGGAAAAAAAAAAAAAGGTCCCGTTTTGTGAAGATTGATAATAATTCATTAATGTACAATACAAGGATAGAAAAAGAGTTGATATAAACAAGGGTTAAGCTTTAGCTAATTGAAACCTCCCAATTATGTTGGTTCTTTCCATATGCTTTTTTGTATTCTAATTTAGAGTGGCGCACCCACGAGGGGAGGAGTGAATAAGGGGACAAGCTTTTCCCCCCACCAGAACCCAAAACTAAATAAAAAGAAAGAAATAATGAAACAAGGTAATTAATGCTTTTAGACAGTGTCAAAAGCAAAGTGGTCCCATAATATGCACAATTTTTCTCTGTCTCTTGTCTCTGACTTTGAGCGAGACTGTTCTTTACGCAAGCGTGAAGCTTCTCGCTTTGCATCAACTCTCGTTTTTCCGCACGTCAAGACAATTTTTCGATTTCAATCACAACAATGGTGTCTTTTGTATGCGCAACAATCACATTTATAATGCAGCTCTACAACAATCACAGTAAACGCAACAATTGCGCCTTTTGCATTTGCAACAATCACATTGATAATAATAAGGAAATTAAAACAAACCAGGTTTCTTGGATTGTAGCAACCCATTATTAGCAAACCACTCCTTGGGGGGGGGGGGGTCAGGGAGTGGTCCTACAGGTCTGATTTTTTTTGACGTGGTCACCTACTTTTTGATGCTGAACACAATGGTGAAGATTATGAAAACCAACTATTTCGGCACCTAAACAATAAACTTAAAAAGAGAAACGTGATTAAAACGACGTACGTTTTAAAATCTCCTCTGCTTAGGTTTCTTTATCAAGCAAATTAAAAATCCTCCCTACCTTAAAAATATCTTCCATTGTCGGGATTCGTTAGACATACAATATTCGCTGTAAAGGAACCTGGAACTTCCGTATCGAGACTCCCTCTAGCGTGAGAAATCCTAATCTTTAAGACGGAAAAGGTTGTCTGCTTTGGGCAAAAGGCGCTTTGTAAATTTTCTATTGTCCTCCCTTTTTTTTAAATTTAAGTAATTCAATTTCCCACATTATATTCCATATTCCAAAACATTACCCGTAAAAAGATCCTGGTTGTAACTACCGGCACGGTACCCAATGTCCTAATCATACCCGACTCAAAAATCTCCCGAAAATATTTATCAATGACATTATTAATGTCTAAAGTGTCCTTTTTCATGGCAGTGAACAGCGGTATTATATGCCATATTATCTTTTTTGACTGCATTTTCGTGCTCTTTGACATGTATCCCTAACTCCCTTTTTGAATGGCCAATATATAGGCACTCATTACTTCCTATGTTACTAGATTGACATCGAATTCCATAAATAGTTCCCTGCTTCTTGAACGCAGTGTCCTTAGAGTAACGTTTCTTTTTCCAATTAAGGAACAAACCTATTGTATTCTTTGGTCTGCAGGCAATCCCAATACCCACCGATCTTAAGGCGGGCTTTAATCTCTTTATCAGGGTTGCATCGTACGTAACCGAAGCAAAACGGTTTACCCTCTTGTAATGTTTCCTTTAACCAATGTTACGATTATTCGGAGGACTGATAGATTGCACTTTGCTGTTTTTACTGTTATAATTGCCGTTAGCTTTCCTAGCTTTTACGAACCATTTAAAATATCCTTCCAATACTGCTTCGGGAAATTATTGTTCATGAAAATCCGTTTTATTTTCATAAGTTCCTGTTACAAAATGGCGTGATTGAAGCAAATTTTTAAGGCTCTATCCAATGCATCATCATCGAATTTATCTTATAACACTCGGGAGCCGAGCTATAAAAGTTAGTCGTTATGAGGGCATCGGTTTTTTTTCGAGATACGGAAGTCTCATAATTAAACTCCCGTTTCTTTATACCTACGTATAAAACGGAATATACCCGTCAGCGTCCGTTTCCAAAGTGTATTGAATTCTGGAATTTATTCCATTAAACTCATTAAGTATATCCTTCACATATTGGTTACTGACGAACAGAAAGGTATCGTCAATGGCATTAAGCATAAAAAATATAGGCTATATAAAGAATAGTTAAGCTTAATAGTTATAATAATGAGGTCGTATATACAGAAGCAGATAAGAGTGGAGCACTTGTGATTGTTAAAGAGGATTATATCAGTATGTGTGAGAAATTTATACATGAGCATAGTGGTTTTTGTGCGGTAGGACAAACGGAATCCCAGCTAATCAAGGAGATTAATGCCAAAGTTAACAAATCACAAAAGCTAGGCGTTATTTCCACCAAAAAGGCTAAGGAGTGTCTTTTTTTAAATAATTCACTCCCTAAATTTAAAGGATTGCCGAAAATTCATAAGGCAAAGGAAAATTCTTTGTATAAAGTCAGGCCCATTATAAATTGCAAAAATAAGGCCATCATGACTATATCAAAAATCATTGAAAAAAAGGTTAAGTCACTTAATATCGTTCATAGTATTGTATTGATAACCGTGAGCCTTTACTAGGTTATTTGAGAGATAAGGCGACAATCCCTAACACACGGATGGTATCCTTAGACGTAATTAATTTGTATACTTCGCTCACACCCTCCATTATCAAACAAGCTCTGTACCATATGGTCAATCATGAAAATGAATTTACGGAGGATTATGCAAAGGTTAACATACAGGAACTTACTCAGCTCATTGACCTACTTTCCCATTTACAGTATTTTGAGTTCAATGAACGGTTTTATCTGCAGGTTTCTGGTATCTTCATGGGCTTACCTTCCTCAGCGGTGCTTGCAAAAAGCGTTAAGAATTTTATCGAGTTTCAGGTAACATCTATTGACAATGTCTTTCATAATGTCCATTACTTGTGCCGTTATGTGGACGATACCTTTCTGATCGTCAATAACCAATATGTGAAGGATATAGTTAATGAGTTTAATGGAATAAATTCCAGAATTCAATACACTTTGGAAACGGACGCTGACGGGTATATTCCGTTTTTAGAGGTAGGTGTAAAAACGGGAGTTTAATTATGAGACTATCGTATTTCGGAAAAAAACCGATGCCCTCATAACGACTAACTTTTATAGCTCGGCTCCCGAGTGTCATAAGATAAATTCGGTGATGATGGCATTGGATAGAGCCTTTAAAATTTGCTTCAATCACGCCATTTTGCAACAGTAACTTATGAAAATAAAACGGATTTTCATGAACGATGATTTCCCCGAAGCAGTATTGGAAGGATATTTTAAACGGTTCGTAAAAGCTAGGCAAGCTAATGGCAATTATAACAGTAAAAACAGCAAAGTGCAATCTATCAGTCCTCCGAATAATCGTAATATTGGTTCTAGGAAAAAATTACAAAAAAGGGTAAACCGTTTTGCTTCGGTTACGTACGATGAAACCCGGATAAAGAAATTAAAGCCCGCCTTAAGTTCGGTGGGTATTGGGATTGCCTGCAGACCAAAGAATACAATAGGTTCGTTCCTTAATCGGAAAAAGAAACCTTACTCTAAAGACACCGCGTTCAAGAAGCAGGGAACTATTTATGGAATTCGATGTCAATCTAGTAACATAGGAAGTAATGAGTGCCTATATATTGGCCATTCAAAAAGGGAGTTAGGGATACATGTCAAAGAGCACGAAAATGCAGTCAAAAAAGGTAATATGGTGTATAATACCGCTGTTCACTGCCATGAAAAAGGAAACTCTTTAGACATTAATAATGTCATTATATTCGGAAGATACCACCCCAGTATCTTTCCCTTGAAATTCAAGGGAGTCTGCTAGGAGTTCGCCATCATGGGAACACTAGCGCTCCCTGGAACACGGATGCTTCTGATACGAAGCGCGCACTTCGGTCATACATACATTCGGAAGAAGAAAAGATAAATATTTTCGTGAGATTTTTGAGTCAGGTGGGATTAGAAAATAGGTAGTTACAACCAGGATCTGGGTAATGTTTTGGAATATGAAATATAATGTGGTAAATGAAATTATGCAAATTTAAAAAAAAAAAGGGAGGACAATAGGAAATTTACAATGTGCATTTTGCCCAAAGCAGACAACGTTTTCCATCTTAAAGATTAGGATTTCTCACGCTAGAGGGAGTCTCGATACGGAAGTTCCAGGTTCCTTTACAACAAATATCATATATCTAACGAATCCCGACAAGGAAAGATAGTTTTAAGATAGGGGGGGATTTTTGATTTGCTTGATAAAGAAACCTAAGCAGAAGAGGATTCGAAACGTACGTCGCTTTAATCACGTTTCTCTTTTTAAGTTTATTGTTTAGGTGCCGAAATAGTTGGCTTTCATAATCTGTTACATAGGAACGTTAAAGAAACTTATGACCAACAATGGTGAAGGTTTCATTCTAATATCTCTAACCGTTTGGCCACTACAGAGTGTGACATCCAGCACAAAAACAACACCAATAGCGGTTCCCTTTTTTTTTTTACAGGCAAGCTGTACAAAAGGGGCCGCTAAAAATAAGAAGAAAACCTTTATTAAAGCACTAATATGTCTGTATCGTGTTGTTTTGTAAAGAGATGTTTGAAACAATTTATTTTAAATAGGCCTACATCTGAATTGACATTTTACAACAACCTTAGTACCTTCCCCCAACCTTAATCCTTAGTGCGCCACTGCTAACTTATATATCAAGATATTTCTAAGTATTATTAGTTCATTCATTGTTGGACTCATTAATATTAAATGATTTAACTTTGCTAAATTTAAGTTTCTAAAATTTACTATCATATTATATTTTCTGTTAATATTCGTAATATTATAACTGTAATGTTCATGACAACTCACTTTTTTTTTAAATCTTACATTGTAAATCCAGATAATAATAATAATAATTATTATCCCTGCATGATTATTAAAGTTGTATAAACAGTGATTAGCATATATTTTTAAAAAATTTTTGTTTATTTTTTATTAAAACAAACAAAACTCATTTATTTCCTTTTTGTAATCATTGCTCATTTAATAAGTTGATTAAAATTAGAACTTCATTTAGATGAACTTTAAAAAAAAATCTTTAAATTTATAAAAAAGAATTAAAAAATCTTATACTCCTATCATAAGTCTTATTTCTTTTCTTAATTTTTATTTATTTTTTTCTTAATCGTTTCTTCAATAGTGAAAACATACATCCTCGTATTTTTTTTAATATTTCTAGAATCCGTCATTTTGTTGTAGAAGAAATAGCAATTTTATTAAGCGAGGCTGAATTCTTTTAAGTCGTCGTTGATTAGTTAATAAAAAAAAAGGTAATCGGAGTCATCTCTTACGTGTATGTATGTATGTATGTATGTATGTATGTATGTATGTATGTATGTATGTATGTATGTTTATAGGGATATGCTTTAAAACGCACTTCCTGTTCAGACAGGATTCCCTAAGGATTTATTAGAGTTTCTCTCTTAATCCAAACAAGTTTTAAGAAGTTTTTAATTTTATTCAGATCTAATTTTCCCTTGAATCCTAATATGTGATCCAGTAATTCATCCTCTTCCCAGTTATTTGGGTTTATGTTAATATTTTTTAAGAGTTCGGTTCTCTCTTTTCCGAAGCATGGACATCTTAAGATGAAATGTTTTAGAGATTCCTTTTCATATTTATCGCAATTTAAGCATATTGGCCCCTTTCAGACCATTTTTCTGTTCTTTTATTTAGTGCCAATGATCCCGTTCTGCACTGGAAAAGGAAAGAGCTTCTACAGGAATTATCATAAATATCCTGATATAGGGGACCCCTTTTATTTTTAAACCCTAATGGTAAAGTTTTATATTTATTAATAGAATCAACGAATAGTTCTAATTCTGTACTTTTTACACATTTATTAATAAGATGGTGCCATTTTTTTTCCGATTCAATGTTTATTTTAATTTCTTCTGTTTCGTAATATTCTGCTAAATATTCTAATTTATCTACCCATTTGCTTTTTCTGTTGTATTTTCAAACACCTTTCTAGACCATCTATTTTTATTCATGAAAGTCAACTTACCCAGATATTTTAATTTGCTTGAAGCTTCTCTGCTAAAGAACGATGACCACCCCATTTCACTTTGAACTGCTGTAGTAGGTGTCAAATTGTTCCCTCCTATAAGTTTTCTTCCAAATGTGCTTTGGATATTTGTCAATTTTTGAAGTTCGGTTTCTGTATTAATTATAGTTTCATTACCATATGTTAGAACAGGCACAGCCAAAGATTTCCATAATATTCTACCTAGTTCTACTTTATTGTAGCTTTTATTACTTATGTTCCTTATCCATCCATTTAGTTTATTTGCTTTAGCTATTGTGTTGTTTGTATGCTTATTTGTTCCTTTACTTTGTTTTGTATTCATGAATTGGCTTTGTATTTATTATTTCAATCTATGTGATACATTTGTTCCTTTACTTTGTTTTGTATTCATGAATTGGCTATGTATTTATTATTCAATCTATGTGATACATTTGTTTCTTTACTTTGTTTTGTATTCATGAATTGGCTTTGTATTTATTATTACAATCTATGTGATACATTTATTCCTTTACTTTGTTTTGTATTCATGCACATCCTTTGTTTTCCAGTTTTGAGTCATTAGGCTAGAGAAAGAAATTAACGAATAAATTCCGAAAATTCGCCATATCTGTATGAATATCGTATTTTATTTCTTTTGAGTTGAGGAGGTGAGTATAATTTTATTAATGAAAAAGAAAATCCAGCACTTGAATAAAAAGGAAATTGCCATACTGATTTCCTTCAATTTCCTTTTTTATGCAACTAGTCGGCTACCCGTCGCTTCGCTCCGGAAGCCTCGCGTATGTAACGGAAAACAATTTGTATTTATTAAAAACACACTCACACACACAAATTACATCGAGTAAAATAAAACTAAAATTTTTTAAAGTTTTTTTTTTTTATTTTAATTTTTGATGCCTATATTCTCTCAATCCACGACTGCTTTTAGAATCAGCGTGTGAATCATATATCTGTGATATATTTTTATTTTTTATAAAGATTAGAATGTAATCCTTGTGGTCTAATGCCTAAGACGTCTAACTTCGGAGCAGAAGGTTGCATGTTGGATTCCGATAGATAACTTGTAGAAATTATTTCTATTTTTGTAAATTACAATAATTGCACCAGACAGACAGAGAAATAAAAGATTTTATTAATCTAGATACACTTTTCAGTGGCTTTTAAAGGTACAAATAGTGAGTTTTCAATATTCTACTTAATAGAAATAGTGCTTCTTTCTTTCTTGAGTCTCTTTTTTTTATTTCCATTGATACTTTACAGTGGTTTTTGAGTTATAAATAGTGATTGTTTTTGAGTAACAAAAAGTGATTATCTTTGAGTAACAAAAAGTGAGTTTTCTGTATTCTACCTAATAGAAATAGTGATTCTTTATTTTTTTTGTCTTTTCTTTTTTATCCAATTCCAATTGATACTTTTCAGTGGTTTTTGAGCTATAAATAGTGAAAATTATTTACTAATCTAGGCCATCAGATTGTTCGATATAGATATTTGAAGAAGAGATGTTCAGATGGACGTTAGTTGATATAGATGATAAATGAAGATCATAGCTTGTATACGAAATTCTTCGCGACAAATTGATTGTGACTATTCTTTAGAGTGAAGATAACCAAATTCTGTTGAATTGTGACTCAAAGACATAAAGTTGTACATGAGTGAAGACAACGTTTTCCAAATATATGGCAACTTTACTTAGAGTTTGTCCTTGAGCTTTATTGATAAATATCGCATAAGAAGGTCTGATCGGAAATTGTTTTCTTGTGAAAGAGAATGGAAGTAGATTATTGCATGGTTCCATAGACATCCTATGGATGAAAACAAAATCTCCTTTGTGAGTTCTGTTATAATTTCGGTTTCTATGAGATCACTAACGAATGGACGGCATTTAAGTTGAGTTCCATTGCAGTATGCAAACTTGCGATTCATCTTTCGCAACAATATTATTGGAGATCCAATCTTCAATGACAAACGATGTTGAGGAATACCGCTGAGATTCAATGCGTTCACATACTCGGGCAGTTAGAGATGTTCATGTGGTGGATTATCAGAAGTCAATTTTATTCGCACTTGTATGCTCTGTATTCTCTCCTTGTATTCTTAGACTTATCATTCGATTGATGTTATCGACAATCTCGTTCATCTTGGTTGATGAGCCGCAAATTTATCGTGAGTTTTTTCACTTTGATGTGATTCTAGCTTTCTCTCTCTCTCAGGTGTAAACTGTCTTTACGACAGGTTTCAATTGGACGTTCTCCATTTTCTTCTATCCTGTGCATCTTTCTTCAATTGTTCATACTTTCTTCCCCTTCTAACATCATCCAGCATTCCAATCCTTCTTCTTCCTCTTCCTCTCTTTCCTTCTACTTTTCCTTCTATTATTCTTTGTTGTAGGCAATTTCTTCGTAGCACATGTCCTAACCAAGATGTTTTTCTCCTGCGTATGGTTTCTAACAATTTCCTTTTTTCACCTATTCTTGTTAAAACGTCCTTATTCCTTACTCTATCCGACCATTTCACATTTAACATTCTTCTCCAGAGCCACATTTCAAAACTTTCTAGAAATCTTTCTTCCTTCTTTTTAATAGTCCATGATTCACTACCATATAACATCACACTCCATACAAAACATTTAGCAAACCTTTTCCTTAATTCTATTGAAATGCCTTGTGCTGTCAACAGTGCTTTTACCTTTTCAAATGCTCCTTTACCCATTGCTATTCTACTTCTTATTTCTTCGGTACAACTTCCATCCCATCTCACCAGACTTCCCAAATATTTAAAAGCCTTTACTTGCTGTATAATCTTTCCCTCTAAGGAGATATTCACACTACCTTCTTGCCTGCTTATTCTCATCACCTTGGTTTTTCCCACATTTAAGTTCATTCCAAAGTCTTTCCCAACTGTTACTATACTGTCCATCATTTTCTGTAACTCTTCTTCTGATTTCTAGCTTTATGAGTTACAAAAAGTGATTTTTCAGTAATCTACCTAATAGAAATAGTGCTTCTTTATTTCTTGACTCTTTTTTTCATTCCAATTGATACCTTTCAGTGGTTTTTAAGTTTCAAATAGTGATTTCCCAGTATTTTACCTAATGAAGTACTGCTTCTTTCTTTTTTAACTTTCTTTTTTATTACAATTGTTACTTTTCAGTCAAAGTCAGTTCAGTTTTTACAGATAAGTCAAAAAAAGCAATATAAAGAGAGTTGTAGTTTCCATGGCCTAATGGATCAGATATCTGACTTCGGATCGGAAGGTTGCAGGTTCAATTCTTGTCGTGGATGTTTCACTGTAAAAATTGTTTCTATTTTTCTTTCTCACACAAAACTGCGCCGGACAAACAAACAGAGAAATAAAAGATTTTAGTAATATAGATTGCTGAATTTCCTTTTCTTTATTTACTTTATTCTCTGATTCTTACAGCACGTTAAATTTCTTTTCTTTTTTAATCTTCACAACTATTTTTCATGTTAAATTCTTATTTGAGTTTATATTGTCTTAAATATTTTAATTATCTTCTTTTCAATACAAGTACAGTAGAACCCCGATTATCCGAGTTTCCGCTTTAACCGAGCTACTTCTAGGATTTTTTTTTGATTCTACATTTTCCATTTTTAAAGCTACCGATAAAAATTCTGAACTTGATCTCACAAACACTCAGGAAATCGAAAGAGAATTCGCAGAATATTGGTCACAATTAATCTTTGTTCGTCTAGTCATATAACGCCCTACCTGGAATCGGGAAATGGTTTCGACTGATCACCTCCCTGGAATTGGGAAATGGTTTTGACTGATCACCTCCCTGGAATCGGGAAATGGTTTTGGCTGGTAACTTGATTCCTTCCGTGGAATCGGGAAATGGTTTCGACTAATAATATGATCCCCTCCCTGAATCGGGAAATGGTTTTGACTGGTAACATGATTCCCTCCCTGGAATCGGGAAATGGTTTCGACTGATCACCTTTCTGGAATCGGGGAATGGTTTCGACTGATCACCTCCCTGCAATCGGGGAATGGTTTCGATTGGTCACATTGTCCAGTGTATCTGAAAAGTACTGTGGTACATTGAGTCAATTCTTCTGAAATGAGTAGCAATAAGAAAAAGCGAGTTGTTGTTTCTATAGAAACAAAATTAGAAGCAATCCAAAGAATATATAATGGTGAATCAATAAAGAAAGTAGCGGAAGATCTCGGTGTCGGAGCTGTTATTGTTGGAGACCGGAAAAGGAAGAGAAACGAATTAGAAAAATGGTGTGCAGAAAAGTAAATGGTAAGGTTTAAGTAAAGGAACTCTTTCAATATGAATTGTATGTAGTGTATCTATATAACTTTTGTATTTGTTAAAATATGCATTTAAACCTATACGATTTATTTTTAATTTATTTATTTATACGATATAAATAAATTACAATTTTCGCTTTAACCGAGTTTTTCGGTTATCCGAGTTAGGCTTGGTCCACATTAACTCGGATAATCGAGGTTCTACTGTATATTTAAATGAAATGTTTTTTTTTAGCTCCAATTGTTGTGAGTTCTTTTCACTAACATTACTTCTAAAAAGGTAATTTAAACAGGTATTAACAGAAGAGAAATAAGGAATTTCTGAAGAATAAAATGAAATTATATTGACAAAATTGCTTTTGTATAGAATTGTGCATAATTTTTTGATAAAATTTTTGTTCATATATTGTCAATG
>JAFIDM010014012.1:45460921-45476503 GCA_023159025.1 Thereuonema tuberculata
GAGTTACTTTTGTTTGGAAACGTGGAGCCTGTTCTTGGCGAGATCTCTTTGGGAAACTCTAAAACCAAATGGAGAAACTGTGGGTGGAGACGTAGCAGGAGAAACTGTTCAGAAAACTAGCGAGAAACTGGAAAAATTCAGGAATGATATTAATGAGTGTCACAAGGAAATACATGAGAAATATGAGATAAATACATTCATAAGGTTTTGCCTAAACATTCTAAGTATTTCTTAATATTAAGCCACAACATACTCAATATAAATAAATGTAATAAAACATATGTATATCTTTATTAAAACGAAATTTTCAAAGAGAAATCGTCTCTTCTTCTTCAGCTTACAATGAAAATGCAACGAAATTTAAATAACAATTAAGGAAGACTAGGTGAAATTTCAGTATTACATGGATTGTTAAAAACAATAAATCCAAAACAAAAAGAAGAAATTATGAAAGATTCTTGCAGAACACCCACATTGGAGGGAAGAGTAAAGACCCATAAACCTGATAATCCAGTAAGACCAATAATAAACGCCTATGGTTCTCCTGTACATAATTTAGCTAAATTCATCAACAAAATTGTAAGAAACTTCAAACTTCCAAAAGAGGAATTAATAGTAAAAAACTCCAAAGACTTGATTCAGAAAATAACACATCTATTTAATAATACTAAGAAATTTCATATGTATTCCCTGGATATAAATGACATGTATACCAACATTCCAGTGGATGACACATTGTCCATAGTAGAAAGTATGGCATTTAAGAATAAAGAATGGCTCATGAAACAAAAATTGGATAATAATGAATTGATGAATACAATTGAATTAATCACAAAGAACGCATATTTCAAACATAGAGATAAAATATATCAACAGGTAAAAGGATTCCCAATGGGATCTCCATTATCAGGAACCTTCTGTGATATATTTTTGAATTTTGAATTTTTGGAGTGCAAATTACTGGAAAAGACAAAATATAAACTTGAATATTACAGATATGCAGACGATATCTTAATAATCTGGTACGGGACCGATAGACAATGTGACAAGTTTTTCTCAGAAATTAACAAAATTACTGATGAAATCAAATTTAAGGTAGAAAAGGAAGTGGACAACAGTCCAAATTTTTTGGATATATGTTTAACTAGAAATGAGAATAAGATAATTATGAAACATTATACAAAAAAATACAAAAGTGAACACATACTAAATTATGAATCAGGACATGGTATAAACATAAAAAGAAACATAATTGAAAACTATATGCAAAGGATTGACGTCAATACGAGTAGTGAAGATGAATTCAATAGAGAAATTATAAATATGAAAAGGATCCTTAGTAAAAACGGTTATTAGGAGAAATTCATAAATAAAACTATAAAGAAATACCATACATTGAAAATTAAAGAGTTAATAACAAATAACAACAGAAGATATTTCATACCGTTCTTAAACAAAAATAGTCTGACTTTAAAAGAAATTTGAAAAGTTTTGGCTTCAATGTTGGATTTGAATATAACAACAAACTGAAAAACATTTTATGTTACAAATTGAATAATAGTGTTAAAAACATGAAATGGGTATAATTTACAAAATAGAATACAAGAATTGCGATTTATTCTATTTGGGCGAGAGTAAAAGAACAGTGAAGGAACGAATGACGGAACATGGTTCCAGCATTAGGAACAAGTACATTGAAAAATCAGAAGTGGCAGAACATTGTATGAACAGAAATCATTGCATTAACAACGAGATACAAATTTTATATATTGAAAGAGACACCAAACTAAGAAAGATAATAGAACGTATGTTTATCCGGAACACAAAAAGAAAAAATATGAATAGGAATGATGGTATTGAAATAGAGAAATATTTCATAAGATTAGCTAAAAGTTTTGTAGATAAAATGTCCACAAAATTTAATAATAAGGTTACAATCAAGGAACTAAATTGTTAAGCTATATCATGTCAAAGATTGTAAGTAAATGATATTGTTAATATTTTCTCGAGGAATTTAATTGTTCTTCAACTTATTGTTATTATTTTTTAGGCTTGAAAAAGAAAAGACATAATCTTTTTGAAAATTTGCCTTTTAATATTAAATGTAGTTTTTTTACATTTAAATTTGTGATGTTGGAAATATTTAATGGTAGAGGCTGGGATCTACAAAAGAAATATGGGAACTTTACATATAAAAACAATTAATATTAAAACAATTATAATAATTGGAAAGTAATACGACGAATCAACCATTAAATTCCATTCTATGTATTTGCTATCCGAAGGGAACTGTGTGTTGGTTATATTTTTTTGGCAAGAATAGGGAATATAAATATAAACTCCCTATTCTTGTCAAAGGACTACAGGGAATGTAAATGAATTTGCAAAATCACTGAGATTTACAAACAATAATGAAACTGCGGTCCTCGCTCTCACTCCATGCAGTAGTATGAGAATATTTTGATAATAATAAAATCTATGACAGAACTATCAATAAGTCTCACAGCTCTTAGTATTTGGTACAGAAGATAGACATCGCTACCAATTTCCAAACTCAATAGACAGTTACTTCGGTAAATCAAAAATGGTAACTTAATTTGTGAAAACTAAGTTTATTTAATTTTATGCTTTATTTTACATACAATAATATGAAATAAAACAATGATAATATTTTTAAATATTGTACACCTCTATTAGTTACTTCATTTGCAATAAATACGACAAGAAAAAAAGATTTCTCATTATAATTTAGTGTCCACCAATGGCATTATTGAAATGTTCACCATTACCACATAGAAATGTCCACTAATGGATTTTTCCTAATTTTTCTGTGTCCACTATTCAACATTTAGTAAAACATCTTTTTAAATTTAATTGCTTTTCATTTTATAACTTGAAAGTAAGGAAGGGCTTCTACGAAAGCAAATGTACTTCTAAATACATGGGTGATGGAAATAAAAACCGGAATTCACGAAAACAGTGAGAATTCTCGTTATAATGTCCACTACCAGTGCATTTACCTTATTTGTACCAATAAAAGGCAAAACTCATTCACTCAGTCATCAACTCAGAGCCAAAACCGCTGAACTTAGGTATTTGAAAGTACTTAGGTATTTGCTTTCCCATGTGATGTAGGCGCTCATTAGAAAGGATATTTAAAAATACTATCCCTAAGGTAGTATAAACGAGGAGGGTGAAGTTACTTGAGGGTTATGCTTATCTCGGAAACGGATTAAGCTAAAAAACGAAATTTGACATGAGTGTTCTTGTCAAAATCAAAAATACCCATATTTAACGAATTTTCAATATTGGTGTCCTAAGGGGTGTAAACGGGGGAGGGGACAAGTTTCCAGATAGGTATACATATCTTATACTTACCTTAGAGTTAGAAACACAAATTTTGACATTAGTGTTCTTTGTCAAAATCAAAACAGATTAACTTTAAAAACAAAGTTTATGTAAGTAAAGGTTTAATGCTAAGATATTACTATCATTAATTTTATTGAAAATTTTCTTCAGAAACAATTAGAAAATTGGAAGAAAGATTCTAATTTGAGTTTGATGATGAGAAGATAAAATCTACTTTCTCCTAGTCACTAATGAAAGTACAAGAGCTGAAACTTACCACATAAAAAAACGAAGAACAGAAACAAAATTATTATCAGCAGAAACTGATTTAGTGCGATGCTCAGCAAGAATATCAAAAAATAAAAAAAAAATAAAAATAGCTTTTCATTTTGACATTTCATAGGTTTGAGAACGTTCAATTTAAATACAATTGTATTAACCAATCATTTCTTATAATATTTCTTCAAGTCGCCAATAGTTTCTTATAAAACGAAAAGCCAAGGCCGAATAAATATACGACATTGTATTATGTACGATATATTGTATTAGTACTCATTTCTAAATTTCAGTTTTGTAACTCTACGTTTTTAAGTAAAATTAACACTATACGATAAGTTGTTACTTTATTCATTTCTTATTTTACGATAGGTATTATAGATAATAAACCATAATGCACATAGATACAATACATTAAAATGCATTGTATAGACCATTCATTTCTTAGTAGAGGGTTTTAATGCTTTAATTGCGAACTCGTAACATACGTATAGTAAAAACTCAAAATGTAACATATACATAATGAACAGAACGTATAAATACCTTGGAACGGAACTCATTTGTAAACCATGAGTTTCCTACCAAAGAAACGAAGACAAATAAAAACCAAAAATTCGCGTACAAAAAGGGCGTCATACTTCCAGTGTCATAAAACCCAGTTTCCCTCATTTGTTCTATATTTTTTAGTTCAGTGTGTTTCACTCGCTATCGAACTCTTGATTTTCCGTTATAATTTTCAAACTGCCTTGATGCTAATGACGATCACTTTCAACACTTGCTATGAAATCTTCATGCTTCTCCTAAAGGTATATCTTTGTGTAATTTCTATGCATTACTTCCATTAGTTTGAAAATTATAAGGGAAAATCAGAGTTCAATACCGAGTGAAACAACCTATATAATTTGTATTACATAAATCTTTTAAAATCATTACCAATTAAGATAAATAAAATAATATACAACATTTAAATGTCATTTCTGCTTGTATGTTAAACTAAAAGTAATCAAATTTAATCCACTTCTGTTAATTGCTTGAATTAATGATTTCTTTATACATTACACTGTATTAATGTGTAATTGTAGCAACGTAAAAGTATAGTAAACTGTAAATAATTCATTTTAACTCTCAACAATGAACTTTAAGATCAGTTTGAGGAATTAAAAAAGAAAGAAAGAAGTAATGATGTGAAAGCAGCAAATGTTCAATCTGAAGTACATCACTTAAGACTTTTGTAAATAAAAACCAATCTTACAAAATGATACTTGAAAAATTAATTATCTGAAGTTCTTTATCAATTATTTTCAGAGAAATTGCTTACTCATTGATTTGTCTTTTTCATAATTTAAAGTTAAAGGTTTTGGAACTTTTATTATTTATTTTGTTTTTGTTATTAAATTCTGTATTTCATAACATGTAGTGCACGTTGGAAAAGTGTCTAAGTAATTCAATATAAGACTCATTAGCTTCATTTTAAAACATTTTCATTATTATTTAGTCCAAAAGACGGTTAGTGACGATTTCGTGTTTTCGCGATTTCACGTAATTTACCCGAGAATAGCCTCTATCCACGTCTTCTCACAAAATGTCGAGAAACAGTGCTATATGAAGCACGCACGGGAAAATTGCAAGTTGAAGAATATTTTCGGAGGGAATTGATTAATGGAGGACCTCTCATTCCTTTAGAAAGAGTTCGAGATAGAGTAGCTGAAGCAACCGGTATATCCAAAGCCTCCATGACCAGGATGCGTCGACAAAGCAAGCGGCGCGGGAAAGAAAGCTTATTGACTCCCCTGGACGATTCCTCTGATAGTACTTTGAGAACAGCAGTCGTAGTGTATAATTCCAATATATAATTTAATGAAAGGGTCGGAGAAATATTTAAAAGATATATTTTTACAAAATGAAGCCAAGTACTGAATTCGAAATTATTACTTGACATTTCGTACATCTCCCACAGCAGAAAAAAAAAAAAAAAACAGCTAAAAGAAAAATCAAACAAACCAGAATTTACCTTTAAAGGCCTCAAAATTAGACGGAAGAGCTGTCAAACATACTGATCGCCAACCAAAAAAAATTGGTAAAATATTGGAAAAAATTTAATTTTAAAAATTTCTGAAGTAAACAAAACAAAACTAAATACAAAAAAAAAATACCAGATTACGTCAATACATTTATGTAAGACAATCCATTTTAATTTTAAAATGTAATATTACATTAAAGAATTAATAATCAAAAAGGCACAACTGCAAATTTCTCATTTATTTTATTTGCTAATCACAAAAATCAAAAACAAATAAAAAATGCATGAATATATATTTATGTTTACATTTAATTGAAATATTTAAATGAATTATAATAAAGAGAAATACTTGAGACTTTTGCTACATTTTAATATACTTTTCATAAATTGGAAACAGTCAATAAACAAACTTTAAAATCATCAGGTGGCATTTTCCTAGTGACAGACAATCAAAGTACTAAATTCCTTGACGCCTCCTGAAGAGGCTAGTGGCCAGATAGAATGTTAAAATACTTATTAAATGATTTTAACAAATCATTTCGCAATTTTTGTAATAAACACGAAACCAAGCGACCCCGTACAATTTAAAAACCTTCATTTGTTGAAAGTGACTCAGCTATGATTGGTGTGAAAAACTCGTTTATTGAAGCCGTTGAAATGCAAGGTTCAAGTACATTTTCTGCAACGGCCTCATCGATATACTAATAGGCTTTCAGGAGAATTGTATCTCGCCAAGCATTTCTTGTGATCCGGAACCGAAACCAGAAATGACTTCATTGAATTCAGGATACAAAATTCGTTTTCAAAATGGTCGATTCAGTAAGAGAGAAACCTCAATTGTATCCAGTTCTCACTATTTCACTGAATCGGTCAATGGCCACTTTAACCAGAAGTGAACGGGATCGAAATTCGATTTTTCCCCAAACCTCTAGGCCATGAGAAGTCGAACAAGGAATGTGTCATGGGACTTCATACCTCGTTTGAGCTATAGAGGGCAAAATACACACACACACAACACACACACACACACACACACACACACACACACACATATTCACACGTTTTCAGTTACATGAACTCTAATAGAGAAGGTCTCGCTAAAAAAATAAAATGTAAATTAAGTAAAATTTACAATTTTTTTGTTTCTTTTATTACAAGGAATTAAATTATACCAATTAAATTAAAATTGAAAATTTATGAAGAAGACAAAAGCCCCACCTCCTTACTTACACCTATAGGCTCTGATGGTTCAATAGAATTTTCATTATTAATACTCCCAGTTTACTTCAGTTTTGTTCTGAATGGAATCAATCATATAGAGTGCATACTTCTTTCTTATTGCATCAGTGTCACTTACTTTCAGGTTGCTCTTTTCATTGATAGCAGTAAGTCTTAATTTATCAAAATTTATTTAAAATATTTCTTATTCTCTTTAAATAATATTACTTACATTTTAATACATTAAGCAGTACTTTAAAATTTGAAATTCCATAGAATCGTTTATACTTAATAGTTAATTTTTAGTTATGTCGTAGGAAGGACTATTAGGGCTCCCTTAATTGTGTACGTGTATCTGTATACATATGATTAACAACCTCCACAGCTCAATTTGGAAATCGAAGTCCCCTAAGTCTTTTCTATATGGCCTGGAAGTTTGGGGGATTTCGACTTCAGATCAACACCACTGCGGGGTTTCGAAGGCAGTTCAATGAATATGATACCCAGGAACCCAATGTAGCCAGTCCCGTACATGATGGCAACTGACTACTTAATCTGAGTGATCCAAATGGTGCAAAATGGGATTTAGACAAACGAAATGAACTAATACTATACATGCATTGCCTGAAATTGTACTTAACCATTGAATTACAGACACTTGAATAAAAAGATTTTCTGCGCGAATCAATAGGATTGTCATTTTTAGAAATGAAAACGTTTGATAGACACCAAATTGTAGAGAATAAATAGAAAATTTCTGTTTAGTATAAAACTCTGAACTGATATTTTTTAAATATGTAGGTGCTGAACTGGAAGACATTTTTCAATTTCTTGTTAGAAAAGTCTTGGAGCTAAATCCGTAAAATGCAGAGACCTATCTTTTCTTCCTTTCTACGGCACAAAAAGTCATCAGGTCGTTTCAGAAGAATTAAAGTACTACCTGCAAATGGAAAATGCACCGATAATATAAATTGCAATGAACCCTCAACACTTCAGAAAACTTTACACAGAAAAAAATCAGTTACTTTTCATCTAGAAATGATCAGAAAAAGAATTGGAAATTGCATACTTTTAATATGTCTTGCTATTTGTGTATATCAGGTATTATTATTATTATTATTGTTGTTGTTCTTGGTATTAGTTGTAGCAGTAGTTGCACTACTTGTAGTAGTAATAGTAGTGATAATATTAGTAGTAGTAGTTGTAATTCATTCATTCATTCATTTTATTTCAGGTAGATTTTGTCATAGTCGTGCTAGGAAGCTTTTGTATAGCTTCCTATCAACAGGTGGTACCGTTGAGTACATACATTTTGATATATTTGAGTTATTACTTATATTTGATACAATTTTGAGAAAAGTAAAAAGACTAAAATGCCGATTATATATATTAGTTAATAATTTTAGGATGAAAGTTTTTAATTAAGGTTACTTGACATAATAAATATTGTCAATTTGGTGACAATATTTAGATTAGATTACTTGTGAATGTGGGTGGCTTGACAGCCGAGCACGTCGACCTGAAAGATCTTTTGTACTATCGCACGGAAAGAAGGACAGATGGAGAGAAAGACTGAGAAAGGATGGTGTGAAAACTGCAGGGGAAGTGGGAGAACCCCGGGAAAACCTGCCCCATCGCGGATCGCCACCATCAACGAAACACATGAGAACCGTACCCGGTACTCAGAGGTAACAGGCCAGTGTCTTAGCAACATCGCAACCGCGCGGCCTAAGTTGTACATTAATAAAAAATCTATTATTAATGTTTATAAACAGTATTTACAGTATAATAAATATATATATCGAACGGCATGTATATATCAAATGTACATCTATATATCAAAGTATGCCCTTCGAGTTTCGCAAAGCAAAGATTTCAATCAATCATTTGCAATTTAGAAAATTTAGAAATTTAGAAAGTATAGAAAATAAGAATAAAATTAACTTATATTACTAAACATATAATTTTAATCTATATTTTTTAATCTGTAAATATATTTTTGTACTTATTGATGTTTAAGTAATGAGAAACCTAATGTCTTTATTACTTAGTTATTGATTTGGTAGGTTTTGGATTATATTTGTGTAGTTTAAATAATAACAATACTAATAATTTTATTACTATCTAAAAAGAAATATAAAAAAGAAAATAAAAAAAGATATAAAAACAAAATAAATAAAAAAGAATATAATAAGATCAATTAGAAAGGTCTTAGAATGTTGCGTTTTTGTTTTTCTAAATTTTTCTAAATTTTAATTTCTAGTTTTTTTCCGCTTATGGCCTGATGACATGAGGATAAATTGGCCGTATGTTCACAGAAAGAGTGATATGATTTTCATATTGGCATTTTTCAAATTTCACATCACTTTCCGACTATATATATATGTTTGTTACAGTTTTATATTTTTTATAGTAATTTCCATTTGTTACATTGCTTTTGTACTTTTTGTATAACTTATCTCTTAATCTAATTTCATTAATTAACTATCTGGTTGTCCAATCTTTTTTGATCTTTTTCTGTTGTTTGAAGATAGATCTTGCATTATGTTATTTTTTTTTATATATTGCCTTATTTAAATTTAGAATATCATCATCATAGTTTGTATTAGGGTTATATTTTATTCTCAATTATGTTATCCAATAGATTTTGAAGATTTGAGTTTACTTTGCTATTATTTATTTTTTTCTCATTTGGTACTTATTAAATTTGCAATTGCATTTTCTTAATTATGTAATGTATTTTTCCAATCATTGCTTTCTAAAGCAGTTATATAGTGATCAGCTATTATATCTTTACAAATTATTCCGTTTGTTTTCACATTTTTATTTTTAAAAATATGATCAATTTGAGTGGCTATCTTATAAGTGGAAGTCTGTTGCTTCCTAGTAATGCCGAAAAGACAATTTTGGAAACCTGAAGACATTAACCTTCTAAGTACAATATACTGTATTTTTTATTTTGTTTATATCTACATTGATGTCACCAATTATGATACTTAAATAGTTTGAATTACATCTGAAATTTTTTTCG
Organism: Thereuonema tuberculata; assembly: GCA_023159025.1. NCBI lineage: Eukaryota > Metazoa > Arthropoda > Chilopoda > Scutigeromorpha > Scutigeridae > Thereuonema > Thereuonema tuberculata. The sequence continues at coordinate 45,470,815 of JAFIDM010014012.1, forward strand.
ATCCTTAATTCTGAGATGAACTTAATAGTAGTAGTAGTAGTAATAATAATAGTAATAGTAGTACTAGTAGTAATAATTGTGGGGCTGAAATCCTAAAGGAGGAAATTACCCACGGTGATAATATGTTTGTTTTTTGCTTTTTTTCACACACTGAATAATGACACGAGTAAAATTTCCAATAAAATTTATTGAAATTAGTACGATGATGAATTATTTAAAATAACTTGTGATATATCAAGTTCAGTTGATTAATAATGGTTTCAAACAATATCTTCTGAAATAGTATAGTTCAGGTAAGTATCCACTTCACACTTCACGTAGAATAACTTCAATACTCGAAGTATAATAATATCTAAGTATCCTCTTGATATTAGAATTTCTATTAATTAAATAATTATATTAAATGTTGTCTACTTGACGAACACTGGTTTAAATAAATAGTTAATTATCTTATTTCCCTAATTCTTATTAATTTGATAACTTATTATCACTCTCAAAGTTCACTTCTTAATATTTCGCGAAGCACTAATAGTTCAGTTTTCACTGTTACGCAATTAATCCTTTTAACATAAGTAAGTTAATATTAATGTTCATTTATCTATCAGAGTAGGTTAATTCTACTGCGTCGATATTGGGTTATATTCTAACCTCGATAACGGCTTATTATAAATACGCCGATAATGACTTTATATAACTACGTCAATAATGGCTTTATAAACTACGTCAATAAAGGCTTTTTATAACTACGTCAATAAAGGCTTTTTATAACTACGTCAGTATTGGCTTTATATAATTAATTTTCTTCCGTTTCACTATGGGAATTTTACGTTCGTTTCTACGAATCCTATTTCTCTAAATTCCAATTCCGTTCTGATATATTATTTCAAGTCTTCCTTGCAATCTAGGTCCCTTAATTTAATAAATAAAGTCTACTCACAGTTTGAAGTTCTAGTCGAATTGCTTTTCCATTCCTATCACATTTAGGCGCTGATTCAAAGCTCCCGCTTTCTCGCTTGAATTTCGAGCCACTCGTCACGGGTGATATCTCTCCTCCCATGATGCACTGCACGTATCTCTCATTAGATGACGTCTGCTCTTATTCATAATGTTATGAACATTCTCTCTCACTTATTCTTAATCGTGACTTAATCGTCATCTCTCAAAGCGAGGCCGCACCTCTACTTAAATTAGTTTCTGCTCATGACGTTCGATTTATGCAAATTTTCAAACCTGAATATCTTCAACTCTTTTAATTAGATATATAAATTTGGTTTCAAGTCATTTAATTTTAATTATAAATTACTATCAAATATTATTTGTAGTAATATTCCACAATAATAGTAGTAGTAGTAGTAATTACAATGCAGTCATATTCTGGACTTACATACACTTTAGGAAATATATATACATTGCTACCTCGCAGCGCATTATTATTACTTAGTACCTGTTTCAAAAGGCTGTTTTCAAAGACAGTCTACTTCGATCTCTTTCTATTTGGTGGTTTCTCGTTGTGATTAAATTGATATTAAAGTGTTAATAACATTATTTTGGCGTTTTCATATAATTTAAAGGAGTCCAGTGGTTTAGACTGTGGACTAAAAGATCCCGGGTTCAATTCCCGGCGGTGGTCGCGGATTTTTCCACAGTTATTTCCTCCCCAGACGGACTTTTCTTTATTTAATGGTTTAAGTAACTTGGAAAAACCCAGTTTAAATTTAAAAGAAAATTAAACAACTATAGATTAAAAACTATGCATGTTTTCGAGATAGTAATGACTTTATTTGAATATTCTAATCTTTATTGTGTTTTTCACTGATCAGTGATGTCTAATTTCATGAGGATTTGATCATTTGTATTATTTCATCTCAGAATCATTTCAGATGTACTAGGCAACATACAATCACTAATTAGGATTTATTAGAGCGTTTGAGATCATAATTCAGAATAAAGTTTTCAATATTTTTCATAAGAAAACTCAAATACAAAGAAGGGAATTCCTTTATTGAGATTACGATTGATGAGAAAGATCAAATTCACATTGATATAGAATAAACTTGACAAATTTCTTGCATAATTAAACTTATTTTTACCGACCCAAAGGGAGAATATGTATTGTAGTTCTCCGTGGTAAGTGTGTATATTTTATCCTAACAATGCAAACCCCGTGTGTCCGAGTTCCATAATTTATCTATTATTGAATTCCCTGTGGCTTGTACGTTTGGAAATTCGACTTTCCAAATACTGACGTTGCCAGGAAATTAGTGATAATTGAACAAATTTAATGTTTATCTATACTGAATCGAATATGCTGAGAATGAATATGATAACCTCGATCTCACATAACCACTTTCGGTTCAGATAGCCATTGGCAACTTGCTGTATTTGATAGATCGTAAATTATACTGTGTCTCATGTTTAGTACAAAACTGTAAGATTAAATTTTTAAAAACTCTCCTAAGAATTTGCGACAACCGAGATTTTTTATTTTAATTGTAATCCGGAGCATGATAAATAACTAGCATAAACTATGCTTCAATAACGTTAATTTATCGAATCAATCCCTAAAAATCGCACTTAATCATTGGAAACAACCATTCTTTCCAGTAGTCGCAAGAATTTTTCTTTAGTTAATTTTAAGGGCCATCATTAACCAATGCCCTTTCAAGAATTCATATAATAATTTGATTTACATCAAATTTGCCCAATTAAAAGTTTCAATTTATGTTTGGACCATTAGTTTTTGTTCATTAAACCTGTACTTGAAGGTCCACTTTCCTTAGGTTCCATAAAGATGACTTTCAGTACTTGTGATCTCAATTTGTTTTTAATTTTACAGCAGAATTGCAGCATGTGGAGTGGTGATTTTAGCTGATCTATCTAATTGTTAATAGCTTCTCTATTGCTGAATAACACATTTTACTGATTATGTTTCCCATCTTTTTAATTTGTAGATTTATGACCGAGTGAAGTTATACCTCAGTAGTCCGATAGCCAGTGAAGTGAAAATAATTGATATCAGTACAAAAAACATCCCCAATTTCATGCTGTGTCCTGTTCCACGCTTTGAAGATCACCCAGTAATAACAGCAATGACAAAAAATTTAACATCCAAATTTTTTCATCCAGTATGGGATCTTCTTTCGAATCCTAATTTGAATGTATCTTACCTTTGGGAATTAGCAACTATCAATACTACAAAGATTTTAACTTATGTAACGGTAAGAACACATACTTCAATAACTTATCATCCAATAAGACAAATTGTTTTTGATTTTGCAATTGACATTCACAACTCAATTGATTTTCACACTTTCAAAATAAATGTTGAAATGTAGAGCAATTTTTAAGCAAAAAAAAAAGTGAAAAGATCTTTTGTGTAATATTATCATGCTTTCCCGAAGAATAAGAGGGGGAGGGGGGGATGGTTAAATTGCTCCAGTGTGCCAAACACCCTGACCAGTTGCACGAACAAAAAAATTCTAGATAAAAATTATTTTTTTTTAGAATATTAAAAATATTTAAAATCACTTCCCTTTCAAATCGTTATAATTTATTATTTTTTTTAGGTTTCCGAAAAAATGCATTGATGTGAACTTATTACTGATATTAGTAAGATGATTTTGAATGGCAAACAGTGACAGGTGTATGTGATTGGATTGAAATGAACAAGGCAAAAAAATTCGAGTTAACTTGTAGTTTAATTTTTTTACTGGGAAACATCAATCAATTAATAATAGAATCCGATGACGAAAAATTTATCTAAAGATTTAACAGTGAATTAAAAATAAATTTGCTTTTACTAACTTTAACCACTTTGACAATTTAAAGACAATGCATGACATCTCAAGAACTAAATCTAAAATCTAGCTAAGTTTCCAGATTAATCCTGTATCGATTGTTACCGTGATTAAACTGCTCGACTAACATCCTCAGTAGATCGTACATTAGAAGTTTTATCATCACCAGGAATGACCCAAGCTGAAAAAGAGGACCTTCTATTAGCGGAGGTCTTTCTGAGACAATGCAACAACGTTGAAGTTACTGATTAAATAGGGAAAGCGAACCAATAAACATTGGCGAATGAGAATAAAGAGAGCAATGGAATAAACCAAGAATTAGAAGATTTTAGAGATGAGGATAAAAAGTGGATTCAGAGGAATATGTATTGTGGGCCATATGTTGCCGAATAATTAATGGAGATTTGATCGTTCTAGCATTTATTGTTTAAATTTATCAAAGAGTGACGGAATAAATGCTGTGATTTTTTGTTAAATTTAGACAATTGATGATATTCAATCAGATTCATTACTATTGCAAGTATTGATCAGATTTGAAACCGAAGATCAATGGATTATCAAAGTAAGTTAAATGAATGTTCAGTTTGTCCAGATCCTTTCAAGGAAGACCTGGAATGCTATTTTAACCTAAATTAGATATTTCGTTTAGTTTTCCTGATGTAATAGCAATCATTATCAATGGGTTTAATACAATGAATAATATCGTACTTATTTAAGATCAATACCTGTTCAGTATTGTTATGTAAATTAATGATTTTTAAGTAAATTGTTAGTAGTTTTACATTGGTATGGGTTGAGAATATGTTTAATGGCGAAATATAAATTTGGAATATATGAAGTTGAAACATCCGTAGGATGTTAGTTCATACAATTGAAAGGCTGAGTGCAACAGTGGTCTAACCCTCTCCGACGTCGAAATAGAGTTAACTATGCCATCTGTTATCATTAACCTTGAACTATGTATTAGAACTGATTTACGCTTAATAGAAACATTTTTCGTGATTTTATAGCATTGTGATTTTTTGTTCTCAAAATAATAGTAACAATTTCTAGTGCAACCATGGTCTAACCCAATTCTATCAATCAGAACAGGCATATCAAGTCACGTGCACAAACAACCACTGTCATTTTAAACATTCACTGTCAGAACTAGAGAGTTACAGATCAGTAAATGTCACTAAGGAAAAACCACGCAGAGAGAAACACACTCTTGATCTTGCACAAATTGAGCTTCCTGTAAAACACAAATCTCCAAGGCCAATCAAAGCCAGTAAACTTAAAGATATCAAAGAGCTTCTAAAATATGTACCACCCATACATCATGGTTTCTTCAATAATCTCTGTTCCGTTGCTGATCAGGAAGGACATTGCCATGAAGATGATTTCTTTGATTTACCTGATTATGTATAATTCAGCGATTTTCAACCTAAGGGGCGCGCCCCCCTAGGGGACATGATAAAACTAAAGGGGGGGGGGGGCAAGTATATCGAGAAAAAAATCTTATTAAAATACTAGGTTTGGAGGTTTTTTTTTTGGTTGAACAGATAGGTTTGGTGGGGGTCCTCCTTTTCAGTTTAGAAAAAAATGGTTGAACAGATTGGTTTTGAGGGTTTTTTTATTTTGGTTGAACAAATAGGTTTGGAAGTTGTTTTTTTTAATTTTTTTTTAATTTTTTTTTTTTTTGGTTGAACAGATAGGTTAGGAGGTTTTTTTTTATTTTTTGGTTAAACAGATAGGTTGGGAGGCTTTTTTTTTTTTGGTCACAGATAGGTTTGGAGGTTTTTGTTTTTGATTGAACAGATAGGTTGGGAGGTTTTTTTTTTTTTTTTGGTTGAACAGATAGGTTTGGAGGTTTTTGTTTTTGATTGAACAGATAGGTTGGGAGGTTTTTT
>JAFIDM010014012.1:45476603-45502206 GCA_023159025.1 Thereuonema tuberculata
GGGGGGGGGGGGTGAGAATTGTGATTGAAAATTAGGTCGCAAGTACTAAAAGGTTGAGAAACACTGGTATAATCACAATGAAGTTTATTTTTGTTTCTAAATCATATTTCTTAAATATTCCAATACAGACGTGAAGTTGGTGACTTTGATAAACCTGGTTACATTCAAACGCATGATTTTTTATTACTTCTATTTTCATTAATTTCCTATTATATGTCATGATATTTTTAGTGGCTGTAATACTAGTGTAGTAAATAAAAGTATATTTCTGTAAGTTTCAAGGATTGTTTATATTTTGTTCTAAATTGAAAAATGATTTTTTTGAAATTCATTGTTAAAGTTGTGTGCAACAGTGGTCTAACCCATTCTTTGATGTTTCAAGTACCAGAATTTAATTAATTTCAGCCTTTTCAATTCATCTTAAGATATTTTGTCTTATATGACAAAGATTAATAAGGTTCAGAGTAAGTACTGATACAAATAAAATGAATGTAACAGAAACACATGAAAAACAGGCTTATGTCAACTTTGCAATACAATATCTCAGTTCTTTAAAAAAGAGGGTTAGACCACTGTTGCGCTCAACCTTTCAATTATAGGTAGCGTTTTAGATATGTTACAGCCAGAACATTTTTTTGATATTTGTTGTTTTCTAATAATTTTGCGAACTTACATTTTTTTTTCTCGATAAATCTTCATTGGAACAGTTATAAAACTCCCTTCTGACTGCTATGGAGATAATTGTTCTTATAAAAGCATTAGGAGCCTTGGAATCATAGTGAATAGTAATATCGGAACAGGCGGCTTTGTGATAGACATTAGTGGAAACCCCATTCTGTAATTTAGAGATCGTAATGCTCCAAAACTAGGAGTTAGTTATTTTCTTTAAATTCATATGTAAAGGAGACTTCTTGCTGTATGAACGCGTCATTTATGTAAAATGAAACGAAAAGTAAGTCGTAAGTGAGGGAGATGCCTTAGTATTAATTTCCAAGATGACCAAAACTTTAGCCTCGATATAGGCGAAGACAAATTTCGTAAAAACCGCCGATTGGAAAACTCCATGAAGATATCCCTGAACTGGTGAAATATGCAGCCTTCCAGTTGAAAGAATTATATATTGATCAATAAATTTCACTAATGTCAACGCTCGTGTCAATATTCAGCCTATCTAAAGAACTATATTTCGATTCTGCACGCATTATGATATCTAATTGATATTTTGAAAATAACCACTGCCTTCGAAGGAAATAAATTCCATCTCATCCTGAATAAAACTTGTTTAAGATCGTTGACGAGTTGTTTACTATTATCAACAGCGCAGGTTATATGATTGGACTCTTTCTTATGAATAGATTTAACCCCACTATATAAACTTATCCCCCCTTTTTCCGTTATCTTGCTGATGATGGAGGTTTTGACACCTCCTAAACTGTTCATGGATCCCTTATAACATGTATTGTATACTTTTATTATGTTTTAATTATTTTAAATACAATTATTTTTTAGAACTATGGTGTGTTTGAAGTATTTCCTATGTTATCATCATAAAAAACCACACACGTTAAATATATACAATAATTTTCGATAAATTTAGAATAGCTGATCGACGGCAGTTAATGATCGATCTGGCCTTGGTAAAAGTTGCTATTTACTCGATCTTTTTTGTACATTCGGAAGATCTTTAAAGTTTGCGAATCTCATAACAAACTCGATGTAATTCGTTTCTGATGTTATTTGTTATGTTTTATTCAGAATGCAGTTTGTTGATTCATTTAAAAAAAAATTTTTTGTTTAAAAAAAAAGCGACTTTGCCAATACTTGTATGAAGCTCTTGCATTGCCTTTAGTATTGTCGAGAAAGAAGTAGCACATACGGATATTCTGAATTCTGACCATAAGCACTATATTTCTTTCCTTGCTTGGGTAAAAAAGAATATATGTTAACTAATATGTTCTTTATGATATTCCTTATTTCGGATTTTCCTAAGGGATTTAGAGTTTGATCATAACCAGTACTTCTGTGTCTTGCTACCAAGGCGCCAAGACACAGAACAGAGTGAAGGCTCACGGCGAAAACAGGGTATCGGATGGCTAAAGTTGAAAGTGATAGTAAGTTATCACAGTACGAGCTGGCGTAAATTTTACCTCTCCAGCAACAAAATTAGTTTTTTTCCGGTCGAGAGAGTGAATGTAGGTGACAGACAATCAGTATAAAGGATTGCGTTTCTGGGGTTAATAAACACAAAAGACTTTCTTGTTCCTTAGAAACAACAGCGGCTACGATGCCTCCATAATTCTGTTGGTAGATTTTGAAGCCAAATGCTAAGATAAGGCAAAAGTACTAAGACTCCATATTTCCCTAATCGAAGTTCTGAAGACAATTACACCATCTCCTCACAATTTCTGTGGGAGAAAATGTAACGATTTAGTTCAAGTTTGCAGATAAGGTTAAGAAAACTCAAGTAGATTATGCGGGTTAATAAACACAAAAAGATATTTTAGACCGGAAAACAAAGAGAGAGAGAAAAAAAAAAGATTGAAGAAGCAAAACCATTATTTCTGTTGTGAGCAGAAGGCTTTTCAATAAATCTGACTCCATATACTTAACTAACATGGGAAAGCACATTTTAATTCTCTTACTTTTCACTAAAGCCAAACTTAAACAAGAGAAAACAACAACTTTACTTTCTCCCGTTACTCAGCAACTACAGCAATCCAAAGAGCTCGCAGGCTCACACTGTATAACCAACAACGGCAGCAATAGCAAAGAATAACAAAGAAAACCATGCAATACAACCCGACAAATTCACAACACACTCCCCACCTTGAAATATTGAAATCAATATTTCAACAGTTGAACAGTCCTTTAAATTTACTATTTTAAGTTGTTGTTTTTTTGAGAGTTCGGCATCAGCTTCTATTTCGAGTGGATACAATCTCTGAATTGGTCGCACTAAACTTACGCCTTTGGTTTTGATTTTAACCACTCGGACTACACCGTCACGACAGGAATTAGGTCCACTATTCATCCTAAGGGCCACTCTTGTTTTTGAAAGTTCTCGGATCCCAGCAACACCAGGTCACCTTTCTTCAAGACAGGACTCGTCTTCTTATTATTTCGTTGCACTAATTGAGAAAGGCATTCTTTTCTAAATCGTCATTCGAATCTTGAATAAGACACAGTCCGGAGCTGAAACGGAATTGTACGTTTTTAGTCTCTAATTTATCCAAATCCATTACACAAATGTCTTCAATCTCCTTCATGAACATAGCAGGTGTTAAAGGGATGAGGTCATCGGGATCTTCTGATACGTAAGTCAAAGGTCGTCCATTGATTACAGCTTCTACATCACAGAGAGAAGTCAGCAACTTCTCATAGGTAAGAACGGCCTTACCTAACATCCTTTTAAGAAGGTCTTTAACAGAACGAATGAGACGTTCCCACCATCCTCCCCACCAACTGGCCGTAGGAGCATTAAATTTCCATTCGATACCTTGCAGTTCTAATTTATTTTGTAATTTGCGTATTTCAGGTTTTTGAGAGCATTAGAAGCACCAATAAAGTTTTTTTTTTCCGTTATTACAATAAATTATGGAGGGTCGTTCTCGTCTGGCTACAAATCTCCTTAAAGAAAGAAGAAACTATCCAGTGCTGAGTAACGTCACCAGTTCTAAATGAATTGCTCTATAAACAGCACATGAGAACAATCCATGTTTTGGATCCATCCTTTAGAATTAATGGTCCAGCAAAGTCTGCTGTCTGAGAAGATTGGAAAAAGGAGGGATTTATCAAAGAATTACCTTATGAAGAGGTAAAGAAGGAATGCCATTATGTTCCACACCGACCTGTCGCTAAGCCACACAATTTAACTAGAGTTCGTTCAGTTTTTGATGCATATTGTAAAACAGAACTAGGCATCTTACTCAATAACTGTTTAGAAAAGGGCCCTAATTACATTCATTTAATCCCTGAAATTCTTGAGATTTCGAAAAAGCATCATTGGAGTTGTTTCGGATAAACGAAAAGTCTTTCAATTGATTGAAATGCAACCACATGATAGAGAATACTTCCGTTTTCTTTGGTGGGAAGATTACGACAATCGGACGATGAAATAAAAAAAAAGTACAAAAAAAATAAAGAAAAATAAAAAAAAAAGTTGGAAAAAAATACAAAAAGGTAGGAAAATAAGAAAAAAAAGAACAAACAAATCCCTAAAAAAACCTTCAGTATATGAGTCCGAAACCTTAACCATCAAGCTATAGCTGACAACTGAAATGAGATGGTTGTATTTCTAACATTTAAGCTAATAGCGGAAATCCAATGAAAATAATGCCAAATATCTTGAACATGGAGGACCTTGGTCCCTGAAAATATCCAATTCCTATGCTGTTTAGGCCTGTGAACACGATGATGAAATCAGTTTGTCGATCCGACCTTTCGTTCGATAGTTTTTAGGGGGGGGGGTACAATGACAACAATGGTAAATATCTCGGAGGTGGGGGATTGGTTCCTCAAAATACTCCATTCCTACATTGTTTGGGCCTCTCAACACGATGATGAAATCAGTTTGTCGATTAGACCTTGCGTTCGGGAGCTGTTGGGGTAGACAGACGCAGACGGACAAACGTACAGAACAAATGCAGTAGCTATCGATTTTGGTAGCTATCACAATAGCAACCAAATGTGTCTCTAAAGAGGACTCTTTGGACTCAAGAAATGAATAGCAGCTGATAGATATCCACACTAAATTGCCTATCCACTAAACCAAAATGAGTTGTTACACAAGTCATTAAACTGCATTATTAATTTTTATATTCTTCTTTTGTTATTAAATGATGTCACGTAACCGTATATATAAACAAACATGTATATTTAAGAAAAAAAGCTTAAATCAAAGACCATTAAAACTGCCGATAACTTACTTAGAACAATGTTGTTGTTGTTTTAGTTGTTTAAACAATGCTGATGCACAGGTATCTTGAAAACTATTTTAGAGTTACAAACTTTAAAATTTATTCTGTTGGATATTATGTAAAAAGTTACATTACGATGCCAGTATTTATTAATTACCGTCAATAACTTTTATGACAAAGTAAAAAACTTTGTGAAAACCGTACTGCGAATGACAAACATTTCGGAACTTAAAAAAAAAAATGTAACTTCTGTAAATGATTTGGGAAAAAATTAGACATTGGTTTCATATTCACATTGAGTATCTGTACCTAGAAAAAAAAATATCATTCAGATCTGAGATGGTGTGGTGAATCACCCGAGTTTATTTGGCATGGAATGATCCTCAGTCATATAAAGCCCTTACGAATAGTGAAGATCTCAGAAACAAAAAATCACGGCTGAACTGCCTTTGAATTCAATTCACTTCTTTAATAGGATCATTTCTTTCATTCCATGAAATAAGAAACTGTACACATGAAGCAAATATTAAAAGATATGAAAAAACAAAGTAAATCCTATTTATGAAAGAGTAACATGGAACTTAAAAGTAGTCCAATATGATAAAATGAAAGGTGTGAAAAAACTTTCAGGATTTTTCCCACTTCTAGGATTTTTTTAGACAAATCAAGCTGAAAAAAAATCACATTAAATCAACAAGTATCCAGATGAGTAAAATCAGCAAAATCTAATATACTACAGTCTAAATATATTAGGACTTAATTTGGAGAGTTAAAAAGCTTTGAAATTATAGTTTTATTTTATGATTATTAAAGTTGGCTAAGTATCTTTACTAGAGAAATCATCACAAGGCTAAATTGAAGCAACATCCTCCAACCAAATTAGAAATCATTCCATCTTATAAAGGGACTTGTGTGAATATTATCGTAAGTAAGTATATTTTTTTTTATTTCGTTGAGTTAAAAGTAATTCAAGTCAAACACAATTTGGAACATCGTCTGTAGTTCTATCATTTAAGGCTTTCGTATAAAACTATTATATAAATTAATAATGTTTTAAAAATTAAGAGTAAGTTAAGTTTTGCAATATAGGAAAGCCTTAAATGATTGAACTATACGAAATATTTCAAATTTTCCAAATAAATTTAAATACTTTGGTTATTTATGATACTTTACGTTTAAATAATTTACAGTTTCCTAAATATTAAAGATAAAAAGTGAAGATAAATTAATTCTTTATTTACTCTAACTAAATATTAGTTGCCTCAAGGACAACTATTTTTTATCTCATTATTTCTGTTGTAAACTATACTCCATTTTACACCAATATTTTCCTGTTGGTAGCCACAGCAATACCACTTAAGATAAAGAAAGCAGACATCAATTTTATTTAATCACTTGAAAAACTTCTGAAAAAAAGGAATATATCAATTGAAGGTATCCAAAATTTAAAAATGTAAAAGAGTTTAGTTAGTTAATTCTCTGTTATTCCTCTGTGTTAGTGAAATAATTAGGTAAACAGCAAACTAAATACTCTTTGAAAAGCTGTTTCGTTACCGAATAGAGAGGATCTATTAGAGTTCCTATGTTTGTGGGTGAGCAGTGTCCTCCATAACCCAAGCCTCGAGCACGAGGCCCTTGAGTCATAATTCGTTGCTGGCGGTTTTGAGAAAAATCCGATTTCTGGCTTTTTTGAGGCCAATAGTGATAATTGAACAAATTCGATCTACACTGAATCGACTATGCTGAGAACAAACTTATAACCCTCCATCCAAAGTGACAACTTCTGGTTCAAGGTAGTGACTATTTACTAATTTTGATAGATTGCAAATTATAGAGGGTCGCATAATTTTATATTTCCTACAAAACAGTAAATTGTCTTGTTTAAATATCTATAAATCTGCAACTAATGTATACTTTCATTGTTTCTATAGATGAAACTGTAATTAACAGATATTTCAAGCTATCCATCCACATTGCTGCACCAGAGTGTAATTCTTTGAATGAAGACTGTTTTGCCTATGAGGTGATTTAAATTACCTTCAAAATTCAAATTTCGCTTATAAAGTTTTATGTATTGTATTTGAAATCAAATGAATAAAATTATATGACTTCAATCTGAATATCATCTAATAAATATAATATTTTATTTTTTCCTAGGTTATTCCTCATTATGGAAGAATAGGTTTAAGACATATGCAATACTTCAAGGAGGGAATTAATATTTTACGAAACTATAAAACAGAGATACAGATTGGAATTAAAAAGGTAAAAAAAATAATCTTCATTTCATAGTATTTCAGTTTTATATTTAATATTTTAAATGCAAAATATTCGATATCACTTTTCCAGTATCTTCAATCAAGCACAAATTCTAGGGTGGTGGGAAAATTTAATATTCAGTAACTCCTGAAAAAAAGCGTCAGTATTTTCCAAATAAAGTCAATGTGAATATGTTTATTTTAATAATTGCTATTATTTTTTCAGTTCCTCTAGATTTTCAGGTACTCGTTATTGATATCATTTATCGTCATTTGGACGTTTCATACATTTTTATTATTCCACTTCACCTTTTTCTTCCTTGTCGTCTGTTTGCAAGCTGGTTGTAAAACTGCTGGAAGGATTTCATTGAAATTTGGTGTGTTTCTTAACTAGTTTCCTACTTGAAACGCATTTGTACCTCAAAAATGACACCCGGTATCCCTTTCTAAATCTGCTGGATTGATTTCGTTTAATCCGATACGATGCTTATTTATGGCGTAACTTAAAAAAAAAAGAAGCGTGATTATTTTGGTTCCCACTTCTCACCGCTCCCAAAATTGATCCCTAAGACCAGTTTCATGAAAGGATAACTGACCCTCTACACGGAAGAATAGCTGAGGAGTTGCTTAGTTTATTACTAAGATAAAGAGAAATAATAAATATCCATCATGGTTAAGAAAATTGTGAAAATTGATGCATGAACTGTTTTTGGACAATTGTAATCAAACTAGGGAAATAATGTTTCAACTTTTAAATATTATATCTTCAATATCTCATTGAACAGATTAGTAGGAAATAATGTTACTCATTTATAAGAGATTCTAAAACTTGTATTGTTATGAAACTTTAATATTTAGGTTAAAAGAGTTTTACGTGCTGCAAAATAATTTAAATTAAATAAAACAAGAGATGAATTGAGCACAAATTTAACCAAATTGCCTTTCTTGTTTTATATACTTTAATATTTAGCATTCCATCATTCAATAGAAAAAAAAAGAGCAAAGAGTCAAAGCTGTACTATTTTTAATTTCAATGAAGAAACAAGTGAATATAATTTTGTGCTGAAGCATTAATTTAAAATCGACCCATTATAATAAAATAATAATAAAAAAAAAACACAAAATACATGAAATTAAGGAAAACTAAAAAAAAAAGTTAGGAAAATACTAAAACAAAAACAAAAAGAATCCAACGTGGACATTGAGAAAAAAGATTAAGAGCAAAAAACTACGAATTCGAACCAACAACGTATGAGTCCGAGACTTTTACTCATCTAGTTATTGCTGACAACTGAAATGAGGTGGTTCCATTTCTAACATTTAAGCTAATAGCAGAAATTCAATAAAGACAATGCCAAATAGCTCGAACAAGGGGGCGTTGTCCCCTGAAAGTACCCTACTTCCATGTTGTTTGGGATTCTGAACTTGATGGTCCATCCAACCTTCCGTTCGGGAGTTGAAAGGGGGCTACAGTAACAACAATGCCAAATATCTCGAACATGGGGTGGGGGGTTTACCTCTTGACAATACTCCAATCCTACAGTGTTTGGGCCTCTGAACACAATGGGCCTCCAGTTGCCTATCCGACCTTCTGTACGGGAGCTGGTAGGGCAGGACAGACACGGACGAACGGACATTACAAACGCAACAGATATCGATTTTGTTCGTTACCTTCCAAATGGGTCGCTAAAAATTTGAGGAGCAAATTAAGGGATAAAACTTGCATATTGTAATTATTTAAGCTCGCATGTATTTTGATCTACATCCTCTTATCTCTCAGTAGCTAAGCTTTTAGGCCTACTACATACATGTCCCATCATGAAAGAAAATGTAGGTATTGTCTAGGTATACAACTAGCTATCCATTCCATAATAATGACTGAATCTGCAGTACTGGGAGAGTGACAGTTTTGGAGACTGTAAATAATCATTGCAGCGAATTTTTTTTAAAGAAATTCAGCCGTTTCAATGTGATGAAACTACAAATGACAAAAATACAAATAAAGCAGACATATAAAAAACATTTTTACATGTGTTGCATATAAATGATGAAGCCGGCACACCTGGTTAACTTGAAGAATTTATTAATTTAAAATTAAAGATATTTACAATAAAAATGAAACGATCCGGTTTCGTTCAGCTTAGGGTGAACATTCCCAAGTTACATGAACAAGTAAAATGTGAGAAATTTATACAGAATCCAGAATGGAGTAAGATCTCGGAAGACGCTGGAAGGCTCCGTAGCGGAAATGTTAATATGAAAGTCAATTCCCTGGCGGATCTCAGGAGTGACACTAACTGCCTTCAAAAATGTCGCTGACGAGCGACGCTCTGGAATCGTATGGTATCCACTTCGATGCGCTTCTAGTGGCTTTAATTTTCTTCTTCTCGATTTTAATTTGCAGTTCCGATGATATCCTAGTCGTCCATTACTCTAAAAAACTCAAAAGACACAAATTAGAAATAAATCATACATAAAATGAATATTGTAATTATTTTTTTTGTCATGGATTGTTTGATTTTTTTTTCTTTTTCTTTCATTTTTCCTTTATCTTTTGCGAATTATTATATCTGTATCCCGCAATAGCAGGAACTAAAAGAGCAACATTATAAACGCCATGGAAATTTAAAATAAAAAATGATTCAATGCATTTGCGCTTAAAGTTGTAGGTGCAAAAAGCCAGAGAAATAGGCCTCTCGAAATCAACCAAATGGCTGTGGGAGGCAGCATGTACATAAGTAAGGTAATCCGTGTTGCGGTTAGTCACAGCTCTACGGTTCTCGGACGTCCTCTCCCTAACTGATCTGAGGTCTCTCCTATATATTGGCACGCATTGCCGATGCACTGCAATGAGTACAGGGCGAGCAAAAATGATTTGAACGATTTCAAAAATTTCCTGCAACTTCGCTATTGTAGTTATGATGCAACGAATGATACAGTTGATAGAGCACATGTTTTTTTTTTTTATATCTCAGAACTATGAAATATGACATATATTAGCCACATGGCAACTGTAAACCCGCTATGCACAGTCCTGGCAAACGCGACAGCAGTGGGTCATTGGCTGATGCGCCGTGTAATAAACGATTGCGGATGCCGCTCGCCATAAGTTGTTGTTGACAACATGGCGTTCACTGGTGAGGAAAAGGCATACTGTTTTTTAGAACATCACGTAACCAGGTCGGTGATGGTCATATAGACTACATTAGTTTTCGCACCAAATTTCAGAATTTACCTTCCAAATGGGTCGCTAAAAATGTGAACAACAAATATGAAGTAAAACTTACATATTATTATTTCTGCTCACATTTATTTGGTCTACATCCTCTTATCTCTCAATAGCGAAGCTAATATCTACTGGCATGTTGTCCCATCACTTACATGAAAGAAAATGTAGGTATACACTCAGCTATCCATTCAAAATGGTGACTTAATCTGCAGTACTGGGAGAGTGTCAGTTTTTGGGACTGTAAATAATCATTATAGCGATTTTTTTAAGGAAATTCAGCCGTTTTAATGTGATGAGACTATAAAATGAATAAAATATAAATAAAGCAGGCAAATGTTAAAGTTAATTAGTAACATATTGAGTGAAATACTTAGGTAGGATATCCTCAGGATCCATCGCATAATTGGAAATGGACATCAATGGGATGTTCTATTTCGAGGATGGAAAAAACAAAATAAATAAAAAAAAAAAAAAAATAAGCTAATTTTTGATGTGTCACAATAAATAAACAATGTTCTAAGTTTTGTAGAAATCTGTCCAGTTATTTTAATATGATGAGAGTTACAGTGAAAGTGTACTGCTACATGTCTACGAAGGCCCTCGTGGAAGATATTACTGCCGGGGTTTCTTGAAACATGAGACTAATTTGACGTCCGATAGTCCGTCAAACGCCCGTCCGCCTTTAATCCTGAGAGAAGTAATCCCAAAACCCATTCATCAGAAATCTTGTGGATTGTAGGACCCTTCAGAATTGTTGGAACCTTCAGAAGGAGAATTGAGCATTGAAAAATCCCCTACTTCTGCCGAGGTTCAGATTTGAAATTTGCTCCTCCAGACCACAGTCAAACGCTTTTCAACTGGGATACTAAGCCCACAACATGTTATGAATAACAGATAAATTGAAAGAAGTAATTGAAACTAAGACTTTGCATGATTCTTATTCTTATTCAAAGCACGGAATCAAAATGAAGATTCCTCAGATCTATAGGTCGTACACACAAAAGAACAAGAAAATAGATAAAGTAAGGGAGCTCAGTCTAAAAAATATTAACTTATAAAAACCTTAATTTTCGCTAACACGGCTTGACAGATTTTTTTTTTAAATTTCATCGATGCTTCTTCATGATCCAACTTAAAATTTCAAAAAATTTGGCGCCATTACTTTAGTCTCCTAACGCTAAAACCTTCAGTCTTCAAAATGATCTCTTCCAGGCTGTATTTCCAGTTACCACTAAAGAAATAAATATCGGAGTTATATCTCATATACAGGCTGTCCCAGAAAGAAAGGTCAACATGTAAATAAAAAGCGTATATGAGCAAATTCTACCCTAACACTTTCCGAGATGTATCTGATGTATGTACAATACGTGTTAAAAAAAAGTTACACATTTTCACAGCAGGTAGGGTTGACCAAAACAAGAAAAAAAATATCTAGGACTTGTTGCGATATGGAACAGTTTCATTGTTACTATATGAGGTGTTCTGTGTTTTCCATTCATTGCTACAAATCCTTCAGGCCTACGTCTCAGAGAATCATCCACTCTTGCCAACACATCTGTTGATGTCTGATTTGCCGACAGGCTTTAAATACATGCTCCTGCAGCCACAACTTTAACGGATTAAGGTAAACGGATCGGACAAATCAAACCATTAGACCCGACTAATCCAGTAACCATGAAATGCCTGGTTTAGATATTGTCGGCCGATGAGCAAAAAATGGAATGGTGCCAACGCGCATAAACCACATTTGTGGCCTTTCACTGAGGAACACTCCCTCCAGAAAATTTGTGGCAAGAAATGTTGAGAACATAATGTTCTACGATTGTCAGCTACAATTCCTGTCTATTAATTAATCGATGATGATGCCTCAATTCTACAATCGGTTGAGAGTTTTTATCTGACCATTATTATATTTTCTTTTGTTCTTTCATCTGTGTATTGACTAATCCATTCTTTGTAAAGCCTGCCTCTCCGGTAATCAAAATCTTGGCTGTGAACGGAATATCTTCAACACTTTCTTAGAAGACATTGACAGAACTCTTATCGGACATGGTGATCTGGTGGCCAAAGTGCTTGCACTCATTGAACACATTACTACTGTTTCAGCAATTGATCTGACAAGAGAATGATTTCAGGAAGTTTAAACATTTGTTTCAGGATGTTCTACAACTCTTCTCAGTACCGGCTCCTCCATAATCGTGCAGATTCTCCATATCTCTAGTGAGGTCTAGCGGAAGCTGTTGTTTGTCTAGCAGTTTTTGCAAGTTGTTGAATATTTGCTGAAAATTCTTTGTGGTGGTATCCGGCATGCTATTTTTCGTAGTAGAGGACACAGTTGCTTATTGGTTGCTTCCATCAACTAAGCAGTAGAAGAAAATCATGTTTGCTATTTATCACGTAGAATCGTTGGCTTCCGTTAGATTGTTTACTTTTTAAATTGCAGAGAATAACAAAACCTTACTGTTCTCTGTTTACAAGAGAGTCTTAGTGATATCTATAATATCTTCTAAAAAATTACTGCCAATCTATAAGGACTCGTTTGATTACTGCACTGCAGATTATGAAAAAAGACAAACCAAAGAAAGACAAACCAAACCATATTACAGCTATTATGAAGACAACGAAGATCTCAAATAAGAAGATAGCCTCTACTCTTTTGATAATAATTGTAGTATCCATGTTAAGTAGATTTTTTCTCTTATTTTGAAGAGTACTATTCTGTGTGATAATATATGATTTATTTTTAAACACCTTGTATGTAAAATAAATCATAAGACATACATAATAACAGGTTGTGATGAATTGGCATGTAGAAACAAAAACATGGCTCTTTAATTAGTTTTTTACAAGTTCCACATTTCTGTACAACTTATTTATTCATACAAAATAATAATCGTCAATGACTATTAGAATGCATAGCAAGTTTTCAATTTCCTATAAAGTGCCCAAATTTTCTTTCCCGGAGAAATAATAATTTCACTTAATAATTATATACATTCCACATTCAAATTTATTTCCTCATTTAAGGTAGTTTGACATATAAATAAAATTAAAAGAAAAGCAGCGACCGCTTTAAAAAAAATCTTTAGCCACATGTAAAAGACAAAAAAAGGCCTCTAGCTACTAAGCAGGTTTTAGATCCCCAACACAAAATCCACCACAACAAACCAAGCTATTAAGAAGGGAAAAAGCTATTAAGATAACATTTTCTGTGTGTGTGTCTGTGTGGTGACTATGTAACGCCTTAACAGCCCAAACCGTGAGTGAAACTTCGTTGTTCTCCTCATGTCAAGGTTTGGGAGAAAATCCAAGTTCCGATTCAGCCCATTTGTTTAAATTAATTCTGAATTAATTGAATATCATCCATAGTCATATTTCTATTGTTAAATATCTTCAACACCTCACTATTAAATGTAAATAACTTCTATATTTATTCTTAAAGCAAATTTTCGAAGAGAAATTCCGTCTCTTCTTTCTCAAGCCATATTTTAACATAATAATAAGTTGCGAAATTCTTTTCAAAACAAAATTTGAAATACTGTATATTAACTATTTGTTAATAACAATGTATAACACATGCATTTGTTAAACTTCGTAAAACAATATTTGAAATACTGTATGCTACATCAGATAATTATTTGTTAACAACAATTATATTAATAAATGCTTTGAACAATCTAATTCATTGATTACAACCAAAAATAACTGACTGTAGGTGCTTCGAGATAAATAGTTTGAGATATTTAACTAGCAGAGTATGCAATTCGACAAAATAACGAATTAAGACTGAATTAATTGATGGACCCAGTGGAAAAGGGGCACATGCCACCTCTATATGGATTTTGATTTTTTGCTATTGTTGAGTAGATCCTGCCGTCTAGTATCTATTCTATTAACCATCATCTTCAATCGCCATCTACTTTCACTATAAGTTTAAATATTTACAAGTAGATACAAACTCTCCACAGGCAATTACTTTTTCTAAAACTTGCTTTCCTGCAAAATTTTCATTTGGTGGCATGTGCCTCTTTTCCACTGAGCCCCTCAATTAACTACTATAAATATAGATTTATTCCATAAATAGTTTATGTGTATAATGTACATACCGTAATTCTTCTTCATCTCACTCCTTTTAGATATATCATTATTAAACGTTAAAATCTCTACACCAAAACATAAATGTAAAATTAAAATACATTTATTCATGATGCAAATTTTCGAAGAGACATTTTACACTTCTCTTCTTTTTCAAGCTACAATAATATTAATTACGACATGATATTATAACAAATATAGGAAAAAAGAAGCCGTGGTAGTTACATCATTCTATTGTAGTAACACATCACTTTAACAATCTATCTCATCACTTCTTACTTTATTGTTACATCGGGATAATTTAATTTAATCTTTAGCTATGTTTACAATAGCTTTATTAACCTCAATACCATTGTTTCTATTCATATTTCTATCCTCAGTATTTCTGATGTATAAGCTTTCTATTGTCTTTCGTATTTTACAATCCTTCTCAACACATAAAATTTTAATTTCTTTATTAATGCAATGTGCTTTCTTAAAACAATGTTCTGCAATTTCTGATTTAACAATTAACTTGTTTCTAATGTAGTATCCATGTTCCAGGGCCCTTTCTTTAATAGTCCTTTTGCTCTCCCCTAAATAAAATTCATCACAATATGAACATTCTATTTTATATATTGTCCCCATTTTTCCTTTTTTGTCACTTACATAAGATTTTTTACATAAGCATTTTTTTAATTTATTATTATAATTAAACCCAATATTAATGTAAGTGACAAAAGGATTGTAAAACACGAAAGACAATAGAAATCTTATACATCAGAAATACTAAGGATAGAAATATGAATAGAAACAATGGTATTCAGGTTAATAATGTTATTGTAAACATAGCTAAAGATTTAATTAAATCATCTCGATTTAACAATAAAGTAAGATTTGACGAGATAGATTGTTAAAGTGATTTGTTACTACAATAGAATGATCTAACTATCACGGCTTCTTTTTTCCCATATTTGTTATAATATTATGTCGTAATTAGTATTATTGCAGCTTGAAAAAGAAGAGAAGTGCAAAATGTCTCTTCGAAAATTTGCATCATGAATAAATGTATTTTAATTTCACATTTATTTTTTGTTGTAGAGATGATGATGTTTAATAGTTTATATGTCATTTAATTCAGTTGAAGTATATCATTTAGTTCAATAATTAATAATTAAATCAATAATTACACACAGACACAGTTCAATAGGTCTACAGATCCATTCATTTAAATAGTCATTGCTATTTTCTTTTTTACTTATATTTTGAATGTCTATAGTCGCAATTATCACTAATCTCTGTTCAGTACACTGGATATATTATTTTATTGAAATTTCTGTATTCATTAAATTCACGTGGAACATTATTCGAACACTAATTCTACACGAAGAATTGTTTCTTTAATCTGAATATCAGTTGAAAAATTCTGATTCACAATTATATTTTTCTTTATTAATTATATGCAGATTTGAAGTAAGATATATTCCTAAGGAATACGATTCTGTATCAACATATGGCATCTTTTAAGTATTCGATTTGCTGGAAGTTACATAATAATCATAAAACTACTTACATCGATAATAATTTTCATAATTCTTTTGCGACTGATAAATAACTCTTATCAGCATTCCAAAGTATCACATGTTACAAGTAAATAAATAATCTTACTTCGATTCAGCTGAAATAGAGAACAGAACATTTAGCTATCCATTGTTTAATTCAAACTTCTTTCTAATTCGAATCACGTCGACGTATACTTAGTTCTACATGATTAGGGTAAAACTGTCGTTCTGGTACCGGGATTTTTTTTTTCCGAGTTGCGCAGTACATTACTTCCGGACTATTTTCAAAAATCGGAACCAGAAATTGATGTCTGATCTTCAAATTAATAAGACAACGAATGTAAGCGAATACAGAGAAGACATGTTTTGGTGCAAGGAGCCATAAATATTAAGTCCCGAAAACAATCCTTATATATTATATCTCAAAGGTGTTTCTGTGTCGGAACGTCATAACTTCCATAATACTTCATCAAACTCAATGATTGAGACATCATTTTGAAGATTTCGATCTCCGCTAATGACGAAAAATAAACAAATTGTTTAAAAACCTTTTTATAAAAATGTAGACACACTTTAACAGAAGCGACTTGATCTTTCGAAAGTGAAACAGCATTTCAAATAATTCGTAGCGTCGTAGACTTCAAATCCACCCTTTTTTGAATAAAAATGCACTCTAAAATGATATTTCATCGTTTATTTAATAAGAACAGATAAAAAACAAACAAAAGATTTATAGTTTAATAAAAATAAACGATTTATTACAATAAAAAACAAAAATTTGTCAACTTCTTCCAAAAGTTTTTTTTTTTTTTTTATTATTTCCCTTAATACTTTTATCATATTTAATAGACATCATTTTGAAGATTTAAATAAATTGTTTAAAATTAATGTTTTCCTTAAAAAACTTTATGTTAAAAATCTTTTTATAAAAATGTAGAAGGCACCAACTATTTACAATCTGTTCATTTATTTATTTGCACAGTACCATTCGGTGACTGATCAAGATATCATGCGAATTATTCGTACGGATCAACCTTTTTATAAAAATGGAGAAGACGCCATCTATTGACAATGTGTTTAACTAATATGCACGGTAGCTGTTGGATTTATTTATTATTTCTCAAAGTTGGTTTTTTTGTTGCGAATTATTCGCATGGGTCAACTAGTCCTGAATATTAACGGAAAGTCACTTGTTGCTTTAATGAGCCATAACCATTAAATTGATAAAAATTCATGCAAATTTACGAAAAGCTCAGTTTTGCTGAAAGTTGCCGTAATCATTAAGCGTTTAAAAAAAAAATCGCGAGAAAAAGCACGAGAAGCGCATGCTTGCTAGAATGGCGCAACCTCAACATTCCCCATAAATATCCCCAAATATTTAAGAACCATCCGATTCATTAGAAGTGAATGTTTTAGAAAATGAAAACATTAGAACGATAAATGCTGGTATCCTGGATCGTGAAATGTCTTCTAGGATCATTCTGTCACTTTAAAAACCAAAACAAAGTCATCGAAATCAGCAGATATTTCGTATTGAGGCGACAATTTCACATTGACAGAATCTTGAACCCGCCATTTCATATCAAAAAAGACAGCCTTTATTCGGTAATCACGTGATGAACAAAAAAAAGTTCATTTTTTAATGTATTCATGCGCGAAAATCGTAGTCCGAAACCGAAACAAAGCAGATCAGCAGTGAATCGCAACAAAACCTCCCATTGGCAGTACCACCAAGCACATTTTACCTGATTATAGTTTATAATCATATTTATTGAATTTGCTGTACAATCTTTAACTTATCCATGCTAACTCTTGTCTCCATCGTATCGCCATATAATCAAAAATCTCGTTGCCACCGATCAACCATTTCCTCTTCTATTTTCTTATTTTTCAACAATGCATCTTCATGTGCATTGCACATCATGTATAGGACTACATTGTTTGGCACTCACTGATTTGTTATGCTTTTAATTTCCTCTCTTCACATTTTTAAATTTTAAACATCCATCACTACTACATCTATTGTCCTCCAAATGAGAGATGGCCGCCCTGTTTTTGTGAGATCTGCGCATGTATCATCGATTAGTCGGGTCAGGCACTTCCGTCTGATTTTATGACAAGACATCGCCATTACGGTAATCGCTTGTTACTTTGCAAAAGAGCATTGTATTTATAAATAATATATATTTATTTATTTATATAAATACTTATTGTTAGCAACTGGTATTGAAATAACGCTAAATAGTCGAGAGAAGTTTTAATTTGGCGTTATCAACATGTCTTTCTCAGTGAAAATAGACCCCGTCGTCCATTGTGACAGGAAAACATAATTGATCAGCTACCGGAAGGGCTGCGCAGTTCAAACTTCCGCCGGTCACCTTTCATTTGGAGAACAATAGCTACTATTTTTCTGCATCATTTTCTGCTTAAGGCGGGTCAGTAAAACAGATATAATTGGAGGTGTATCTATACTGAATCAAGTATGCTAACATATGATATCCTCGGTATGTTGCCATGGAACATTGATATTTATTAGTGTAGATATAAATATTAAGTAAAATATTTACTTAATACCATTGAAATATTTAATTAGTAATTTATTGGCTTCAAATGAAAATTCAAATTAAGTATTAATATTATGACGTAATGATTAAAAGTTTATTTAATCCCGGCATTTGCCTCGTTCTTGTGAGAAGTCTCCAGAAGCGTCAGAAGTATGAGAAATTAATTAGAGTGAATGTTATCCAGTCCCTTAAGAGACAATAGGAGAAGCCTACATCGTAAGAGCTAAGACTTGCGACGTAATCAGATGACGTCAGAGCAGAACGTGTGGATTCTGCATCACCATTTGTCAAAGCCAGAGGAGCGGTTCATTTGAACAGGACAACTTATTGGTCGAGTAATCACCTGCAATGCAGTTACTGAAGCCACTGAAGAGTCAGGAATTAGGCGAAAGAAAATTGGACGCAAGCAAATGGATGATTCAGGAAAGGAACTGTAAATTAGACTGCCTCAAAACTGTAAGTTATAATAATTACTTACTCCTTAATTATCGAAGAGAAGACTCTACAAGGAGAAACGTATTACTGAACATTATTATTCAAGGAATTGAGTAGTAATTCTGAAGATAGTGTTGCCGCATTTATTATTTAAATTAGTACGGAAGTTCATTATTATATTAGTACGCAAATTCACCGAATATTATTTAGTGCGTCGATAGTGCTTCGATTAGTGGAATTATTCAAAGCTAGAATAATTCGAAAGTGCTTCCTAAATTGATTTATTTTAGAATTAGCCTAAGTAAGTCTAATTCTCGTAGTGTTACAGGCAACGTTTGAGTTTAAGTGATAAACAGTGATAAAGTGAATTTAGTGTTAACGTTTTCAGTATCTTTGAATTGAAACTTCGCCATTCGCCATTGTTTCAAGAGTGCTTCATAGAATTGGTAGAAGTGTGAACTTATTAAGTATTAAGTGCAATTCATCCATCAAGTTTATTCATATTAAACACACAAGTGAAAGCCATCCACATCTGCATTGAACTTTTAAATAAGTTTAATCATTAAAGTAAAATTACTTTGTGTATTTTTAATAATAAAAAAAAATATGCAGCAGTTGTTTCACTTTTCAATTAGAAACTGTGCATTAAGTTGTAGTTTTTTATTTTCTTTTGCTGATTCTCTTTAAAGTAACCTATTATTTTTCCTAGAAAAAAATAGTGATTCTCCCTTGCAATTGAAATAAACTTTGAATAGTCCACATTGTGATTTCTGTTTGGTAGTAAGAAAAAATATACGTTCAAAAAAACATATGAGGAGCTTAGTATCAAAACCCGCCATCTCCAACAATTGAAAATTCTGAGCCAATTGAGTTTGTTGCTAAGTCCAAATCAAAACCCGCCATTTGCATACAGTTTAACTTCAAAATCAGCTATAACAATGTATTGCGATACGATTTCGATAAGAGTGCTGCTTCAAAGCCCGCCGTGTCCAATGTGAATGCATTATCAAACCCCACCATATCCAAAACTTAATTTTGGAGATGGCGGGTTTTGAAACTAAGCTCCTCATATATTGTATTTCCAATTACTACAATCAATTTCAAAATTATTACAAGGGAAGCGCTTCATTCGATGTCCGAAATGCCATAAGTCGAAGAAACTACAATAGATCTACAGGAAAATATACAGAAATTTCTGCATAATACTGACTCTTAATTATGTAATTTTAAAACTTGACTAATTTCTGTTTAAACCAATTTCAAAAGTTCTAAATTTCTAAATTGCAAAGTATTTTTTTATTTTTATTCAAGTCTACGAAAAAAGATTCATATTTATTAAAATTTCCTACTCTAGTTCATTTCACCTTCTTCTTCAAAAAGCCCCTGTGTTTCACATGTGAAGTTTTATATGAACTGGGAAAACTGTCTTGAAAATGAAATAAACCAAAGAGTCTCTTGTAGGTGAGTTAATCTAAGGTTAATGCTATTTTCTTCTTCTTTTTCAGAAAGATTTAAAATGTTTTGTTTAGCGTGTGCTTGGAAATGTACATAAATAACTAAAATTAAATTACACAGAAATTGGTTTAAAAAATCCCATTACATATAAAAAATTACGTAGTACAAATTGCTACTGAATTAAATTATTTATGGTCAAAATAATTTAATTATTTAATTATTAGTTCAAGTAATTTTAAAGGGATTTAATATGCTTGAAAATAATTTTTTTTTCCGTTTTTGAAATGGAAGTGATCCATCAAGTAATTTAAATATTTAAATCAATCAGCCTTACGTAGATGGATGTGACGTCATAAAAGTATAAATGTAATGAGTTGATTTAGTTAAAGAAGAGAGAAAAAAAAGTTAGTGTGGAACTTGAAAGGAAGATGTGAGACCGAGAGTGTCTAACATCACGATAGGCAATTCGGCAAAGAGAGGTCAGGTGATATGAATCTCGGTAACTGAGACGAAGCAATTAAGGAAAGTGTGTGCCTTAGGAATTGACGGAGGTGAAGCGATGTGAAAGCCTCAACTACTCGGACAAAGTAAATGGTGGTCATTTTGTGGGACATGCACATATCCAGTGTTTAAAACACATTCTGATTAATGGTCCAAGGAAGTAGTAAATTAGGACAGTTCCACAGGGAGAAATAATTAAGAAGAAAATTATTTCACAAGGTTCCAATGGCGGTGGTATGAAATGGAAGCATTCATGAAGAATAGCCACATACGAAGACGCTATAATTCAAGCAAGTATTTCAAGTGAAATATTATTTTTCGTCTCGATGAATAATTAAAAGTCAGTTTGAAGAACGAAGTAATTTCCGAAGACTGATACCTTAGAAAGCCGAGAAGTGGATTCATCCAAAAGAAGGTTGCCGAATACTTCCATTATCCTAGTGAGGGTAAGCTGAGAAGATAATCCGAAAAGCTGAAAAAAATAATTCTTGCGGTTTTTCGAAGTCAATTATTTCCAGACCGGAGATATTGAGATAAGCTACAGTCACAAATTTAGGTAGTAATTACCGAACTTTATTTTTAGTGTAAAACTAAACAATCTATCTAGTAAATAGAGAATTATTATTTCTGAACTTTTGAAAGTCATCATTAGTTCCTCGTTAATTATTGGTCGCTTGAGATAAGCTTAAAGCTAGAAGATAATTCGTAAACTCTACGAACTGATTATAATAATTTACGTACTATTCTTTAAGAAGTGAAATCAACATTTCCTAATTTCAAGTGTGGTTATTTGGAAACGTGATATATCTATCCAAAGTATTGTGGGAAGAACCAATCAGGTGGCATGGAGCTGCCCCGCCATATTTAACTGTAAAAGTGCCATGGATTTAAGTGCATCGGAATTAGTAGTGGAATTCTAGGAAGACTGGCTGATAATACCATAGATGGGAATCAACGCAGATTACTTCAAGTGTGAAGACAACTAGAATTCATCAGACTGTGAGTAACTGTTTTTCGATTATTATTATTTTGGATGGGCGAATGCAGTCCATCGTCAATAAACGAAGATACAGCCGATGTCGAGTTAATGGGAAAGAAGCTGAACATTTAATTCATAAAGAATTGAAGTGAATTAATTAAGGTAAAACTCAAGCCAAATAAAGTTTATCATATACAGGTGGTGAAATTTTAATTGAAGTTCCGCACACTAGTGAAAAGCTATTATTTTGTATTAAATTGCGAGGTGCAATAATACTCGTTGATAGTACGTGTGAAAGTAAATTAAAGTCATTATCAGAAAGCTATGATTATTATATAATCTATAAAGTGCTACGTGATAAAAATAGTGTATTAGTGAAGTGATAGAAGTGATACTTCTAAAGTGCTGAATGATAATAAGTGAACTAGATATTACAGTGCAATCAAAGTGTTGAAACTTATAAGAAGATTAATTTTGTGCTGCCTAGTATCACAAGTGTATATAGTTTTTGAGAAATTTTAAAAATTCACTCAAATAAATTATTCATGAATTTTATCTGGTCTATCCTTATTTCTATACATGCTATTCTGCTTTTAATTAGGGTTCTACAAATATATCCAACACAAATTATATAATTTTTTTTTCTCAAACTGTACAAAATTGAAGTGCCTTTCTTGTATGTAACCATTGATTGAGAAGGGAGCCGTAGATGACTCCGAAGCTCTCAACAGATTGCAATATGTTTTTTAATTATATGGGATTTTTTAAATCAATTTTTGTGTTCGTTCTTTAATTTTATTTATTTATGTCAGAAAGAATGAATCAGTTGATTTAGTCAACAACATAAGAAGATAAATTAAGCATATGTTCTTAAACTGCTATGTTTTACAAATTCATTATCATTAAAATTACATAAATTACAATAGCTAAATTTTAATTTCTGTTATATTTAATGTTATAATGGTATACTTTGTCAGAACTGATTATCTTTAATCTTAAAGCTAAAATATGTTCTGGCACAATTTAAACTTAACCAAGATGCAAGCAGGGATTAAGGGATTTTTTATGGTATAGCATGGAAAATTTTCTGAAAGTAATTATATTTATTAATTATGAATTACAAAACTACTCATAATTATGTCAATTAGTAATAAGTACAGAGAAGTATTTTTTTTGTAGTTACATAGTTTACAATACTTTGTGTAGAAAAGAAATAATATATAAGTAAAAAAAGGAAGATATGATTTTTATTTACTGTTATACCAAGATTATCTTTTATCAGAGAAAGCTATTGACTAACAGGATAGATTCACTTATTAAAGAACACTAATTAATGAGTGAAAACTAAAAACTGCACAATTACCATGACGAGATGTTTTAAAAGTTGTTAACCTTCAATAGTGTTCTACTCTTTTGAAGCAAGTGAAATTTTAGCAAAAAAAAAACCTAAAATCATGTATACCAAAAGAAGACATTCTCAAGCATTGTAATGATTTAGGTAGAATACTTCGAGAAGGTGAAAACAGCGACATACAACCTTATGAACTGTATGAAGAACTCCAGCTTTTAAAATCCAATTCACTAAACTCTGTCAACGATGCAGAACAACTTAGCCAGTACATTTTAGAAAATAATTTGGAAGAAGTATATCCATAACAATCAGAATAATGCTCACAGTTCCAGTCAGTACAGCTTCTGCTGAGAGAAGTTTTTCAAAGTTAAAATTGATTAAGACCTACTTGAGAAGCACGATGAACCAATAGTTATCAGTTCTGTCAATTGAAGCGGAAATAGCGGCTGGTGTTAACTATGACATAATCTTAAAAAACTTCAGTGAGGCTAAAAGTCACTGGTGCCACTGCTAAGAAATCGTTTACTGCCGCGTAGTAAGGTCAATGAAAACGAGGCTGCGCACGCGTGCAAAATAGGTTACTAGGCTAGCGCTAAGCGATGTCGGTACTGCGTGGCCTCGTTTGTACTGTACGCGATTATTTGTTTCCAACATTAAACCTTGCTCTCTCTCTCTCTCTCTCACCATCGTTCGTAATCCGAGGCAAAAAAATTTCGAAGTTATTATTCGTAACCCGAAATGTTCGTGATCTGAGTCGTTCGTAATCCGAGGTATCACTGTATTTGGTTTTCTTCTTAAAAGAATCTTATGAAGAATCTTGTGAATTGGTCTAGTTCAAGATAAATTCATGTGAATGCAATGTTTGGTTGTTAATCACTTTTTTATTCATTATCGATCATCTTGTGCATTATTATTTGAATCTATATTATCAAGACTGCTTAAGATAAACATCAGTTAACTTAGGTAACATTCTGTACTATCTTCATTTATATTGATCACCTAACTTGATCAGTTAACTTAATCTAAAATCGTGATTAATTTTATCTCTGTTTTACTTTTGCAGATTGCCATTTTTCAAGAATTTTTCACTGCCTTACTGCTCGAGCCCTGAGACCTTTCTAAACACCTTTAATGAAGTAAAAAATATTTATTTTAGGTATAGCAATGGCTCTATTTGCCGCACTACAGAATGTTGTGAAAAAACCAGTTATACAACAACTCTGCGGAATTTGAAAGAACTACGAGTTGGAAACTATACAATTCTTATCATTAGTATTCAAGATAACCAATTAGAAATTATCCGAGAGTATTTTTCATATAATATTGTTGCACTTTTCTCAGATATTGGTGGAAGCCTGGGCTTATTTCTTGGATTTAGTGTTTTTACATTATTTTCCAAATTCCTCAACTATGGTTTCAAAATGTATTGCATTCTGCTAAAGAAAAAAAGCGAATTATAAAATATTATTCTTTAATATTCTTCTGCATTATACACAAATAACCAAACATTACAAAGATTTCAAATAACTCCTACTTTAATATCACTACATTTCATTTCTCTTTGCGAGAGACTTCTTCAGGTGACAAGAAATTTACTCTTCCTCATATATTCATTTGGATTACAAAAAGAACTAAAAAATATAAAAATACAAAAATCAGACATTTCATAACTTACCTAATACTAATAGCAATTAGTCAAAAATCAAGCTGGAACAATTCGTGCCTATAAATATTTCTAATAAATTCTGATTAACAAGTGAAAATTAATTTCACATAACACAGTTAAAACTTAAAAATTTATAAAACATTAAAAACACAAATATAAATTTTTAATTTTTAATTTTTAACTTTTAATATGATGTAAAAATTATCTTTGAAGAACTGAAAAATACTTTTATTAAAAAAAAATCCAAAAAATAATGAAAATAATTCCAATAAGCAAGAAAAAATTAATTACGAAAGGAATTTTCAAAAAGATTCCATGGTACTATTTCCACCTACATTAAATGATATCTTAAACATAATTTCTAAACTAAAAAATCATAACTCTATTGGATGTGATTTTATAAAAGTAAAAGGAATTAAACAACATAAATGAAATTTTGGCTTCTTTTATTGTTGAACTTTTTAAAAATATCCTTATAATAGAAACATATCCAAATCTTTGGAAAATTGCCCATGTTATCCCTACATATAAAGGAAACAATACAAGTAATTATTATAAGTTTGAAAATTATAGACCAATATCCTTACTTTCAAATATTTCAAAAATTTTTGAG
>JAFIDM010014012.1:45507206-45525520 GCA_023159025.1 Thereuonema tuberculata
TGCTTTACGCAACAAAAATTGTAAAAATATGGAAAAGACTTATCCTGCTAATAAAGAACCATGAAATTGCGAAAAAATTGACTACATCTCTCAGCAAAAATATTTAGGGGTCTATATTGACGAGAAATTTTCATGGAATGCACAGTATCTCTTCTTATTCTCTTATTCAGGTGCTGTTTTTCTTTTCCTTTATTACTTGTTTCGCAGCACGTAAAGTTTATTTTTAATATTATTATGTCTTGGTATGGATTTTCTATTCTATTATTAAATCCTTTTTGCCTACTCAGTTTGTAGGAAAAGGTGTTGCTGGCGTCGCATGACGCAGCAATTTATTTTCTTGTTTTTTATTGCGGCTGGGACCAATGCCAGACTGACAGTGGTTTTCACCAAGAAGAGCTTGCCTTTCTGATTTGGTTAGGGTAAGGCTGGGTTGGACTGATGAGTCCGTTGAAGGACGAAACGGCCGTTCCCAACTCCTCCCCATAATCTAAAATCAGAAAGGCAATCTCTTCTTATTCTCTTATTCAGGTGCTGTTTTTCTTTTTCTTTATTTTTGTTATTACTCATATTAAACTCATCAGTACCTATTCTACAGATATGTATTATTATAAGCACACCTAATAGGACTGAGAAACATTATATATAAAAAAAAACCTTCTGTATGTTATTTTCACTTGTTAATAAGATGTCAAAAGAAATCGCACTTTAAAATAATTTTAATTATTAATAAATTCTGAATATTGTTACCGGTGGAATTGTCCGACCCCCCTAGAGAATGGAGTCAACTAACTTCATTCCACATCTGTGAAGAGTAGTTCAGTCCGATCCAATCTCCCTTTCTATAGTGGACTCTTTCGGAGTGAAAGGGAGACAGAAGCCAGGTATATAATGCAGCGCAGAGGGCTGCAGAGTCAGTTAGTTTTGTGGCGCTCAGCCACGAGTGGGTCTCCGGCTTGGAGAGAGAGTTGCAGTTGGTTGGTGGCGACCAGCCACGAGAGGTTCTCCGCTTGGAGACAGAGTCACAGAAGTCGTTTGTTGGGCAGCCGCCCCAGAGAGAGAGAGAGTGAGAATAGCTGCGTTCGTTTAGTGGTCGATAGGCCACGGAGAGATCCTCTACTCTAAGCCGAAGAAGACGACCCAATTGCGGGAGAAGTTAGAGAAGACCGCACTAAGACGGAAGGCTTCGAAGAACACACTTCTAAGCCGAAGAAGACGACCCAATTGCGGGAGAAGTTAGAGAAGACCGCACTAAGACGGAAGGCTTTGCAGAAGACACTTCTAAGCCGAAGAAGACGACCCAATTGCTGGAGAAGTTAGAGAAGACCGCGCTAAGACGGAAGGCTTCGAAGAAGAGACTTCTAAGCCGAAGAAGCTGATCTGATTACCGGGGGAACGTTCAGAAGACTGCTAATTCAGATAAGGATACGGAGAAGTTGGACACGAGCCGTGAAAGATGCTCCGGTAGACGTGAGGTTCACAAGACACACTGTTTGCCCGAAAACTGCCAAGAGGAAGATAGAGCAAGAGAGTAACAACAGTTCGTTAATTGAGATCTGTGTATTTCGTATTTTACCATTTGTAAATAAAGTCTCTGTGGTTTTAATTACCCTGCTCAGTCGCACTTTGTACAGTGGTGGTCAGAATTATAAGGACAACTGAAAATTGCACAGAAAAAAATTATTTGTGAAGTAAATAAAGTGAAATGTATACATAAAATTCCTTTTTATGCTAGAAATCATTGTAGAATGCAAAACATTGGAAAATACATAATTTGAATGTTTTGCCATATTTAACAAAAAAATCTCATTGTAAAAACTGGACAAAATTATAAGGACAATGAATGTTTTGGCCTGAAACACACTAATAATTAATAATCTCCCCCTTCTTCTCAATCACTTTTATCAGTCTTGATGTCATAGAGTTTGACAGTTCCTTCAGAACGTTTTTAGAAATTTTTTTTCCAAGCTTTTTCGATGGAGGACAAAGTTCTTGCTTATTTTGATATTGAATACCATTTTTGTATACTTCGTGTGCCAGAATACCCCACAGATTTTTCCATTGGATTTAGATCTGGGCTTCTGGCCGGCAAGTCAAGTAGTTTCACAAAATTAGCATCAAACCATGCTTTCGAAGTTTGAGAAACGTGTACTGAGGCATTGTCCTGCTGGAACAAAAAGTCTCCACTCGTAATTGACGGTGCTTCTGGTAAAAGATTATTGCCCAATATAAAAATATAACTCTCAGAATTCATTTTGCCCTGCACAAAAACTATTGGAGTAGTTCCGCCAGTTGCGAAACCTTCCCAGACCAGCCACTGAGCCACCTCTAAAATCTATGGTTTGCAAAAATTTCTTTTTCTTTACGGAGATCATACCAGAAATAGCGAAAACCATCTGGTCCATCCAAATTAAACTTTTTCTCATCAGAAAAGATAACATCATCGCACTTCTTTTTCCATAGTAATGCATTTTTTGGCAAACTCCATCCTCAGTCTCTTATGAACTTTTGTAAGAGATGGTCGTGACATACAGGTCCATAACGAACCTTTTTTTCTTTTTGTAAAACATGTCGAACAGTTCGAACACTGCATCCTAAGTTTAATTCCCGTTTAATTTCCGTTGATGTTTGTTTTTTGGAGCAAGCTCGCCTTATTATCATTCTTTTCACACGCACAGAAACAGAAGATGGCCTACCTATACGTTTTTGCCGTCCATATTTTTCGGGATTTTTAAGAAAATTATAAATAACCGTTCTCGATCTATTCAGCTTTGTCGAAATTTGATGTACAGTAAGTCCTGAACTTTTAAAAGCAACCACTTTCCCTTTCTAAAACTCCGAAAGTTTCGTACCTAGTGGCATGACTGAAAAAATAGAATACGACGTTCGCAATCTCTTACTATGCATTTATATCGTCTGGGAGTGCCGTGTGCAGAACAAAAAACATGCAAATTTTGCTTTTAAGAACACACAAATAGCATTGTCCTTATAATTTTGTCCATATCACAGGGCTGTCTAAATCCAAAATACATTTTATGAATATGAATTTCCTATATATTTCCATAAAAACTATTAAAAAATGCTGCATTTATCGTTGGTTTCCAGCCATAAAATTTGCATAATTTTCGGGCCAACTGTAACCAAGTTTGGCGAATTTTTCACTTGTCCTTATAATTTTGACCACCACTGTACCCCATCGCCACTGAACCTGTACAAAAGTTCGGTAGCAATATTTCAAACAATGTCATCTACATCATATCATTTCAATCTATAATAAAATAATTTTTTAATAAACTCTTTCATTTAACCGAAAGGAATATTGCTTATTTTTAGGAATTTATCTTTATATATACAATTAACTAAAAATAAAGATAAATTCTTAAAAATCAGCAATATTATTTGTTTCAGAATTTATTAGAAATATTAGTATGAAATTCTTTAAATTGATATTAGAAATGTTTTATTAGTATGAATTGTTATAATCATGATTTGGACTAATTGTTATTAGTACGAGTATTAGGTAAGTTATGAAATTTCTGGATTGTTGTGTTTTATATTTGTTTAGTTCTTTTTTTAATCCAAATGAATATGTGAGGAAAAAGAGTAAATTTCTTCTCCACTATGTTCACCTGAAGAAGTCTCTCGCTATGAGAAATGAAATAAGCTTATCGTGATATTAAAATAGGAGTTGATTGAAATTTTAGTAATGTTTAGTTATAAAGCAAATTGTAAACTTTTTTCTTATTTTTTTTCAGTAAACCGTATACAAAAATGTAATTGCGAGGAGGGGGAGGGGACGAATCAAAACTTTTACTTTGTTTTACTTTCATTCTGCCGCTTGTTCTCATCTCTAAGTACTACAAATCGGAGAGACTTCAGTCAGACCTTATTGGAACTGTTTTGACTTGAAGAGGTGACAATATATTCTGACAGAAAGAATGAATCAAGTATGGATCACTATGGTTTCGTATACACTGATGTCTGTCTGGTTTCTGTCTGATTTTTGCTTGGTTTATGAATTGATCTAGTTAAAGACACACCAGATGAATGCAATGTATGGTTGTAAATCACTTTTTTTTAATTTATTATCAATCATTGGAAATTGTGTGCATGTATCCAAGTGTTTCAAATAGAATTACTACTTTCTTTTTTCTACGTTACAATGTAGTTGGACTTTCACAAGTAATACTATATTTAAAAAATAAAAATTAAAAATGCACAATTCTAAAGAATTTGCATCTGAGTTATCAAAGACGGGAAACACGAACGACCATTTCTGTCTTATTAGGCTTCATCAGCCAGTTTACCCTCATGGTAAGACCAGAGTGCGTGCAACTGTTAAGGATCCCACCTCTGCAACCGCAAGTGATAGCTCAATTCTTTTGAATTGGGCATTTTGGAATTTATTTTTGAAGTTCATAATATGCAAGTTAAACTTTGTTTCTATTGTTACTGTATTTCTTCTAATTCTCGTTGGTTTTTACTCTAATTCGTTGCCAATGATACAGTTATTGAAAAAACAGTGAAAGCGTATGTTTATCATCTTGAACCATTAATTGTAAAGGATCCCTTTCATTTTCTTTACTCATTAAAATGACATTTAGCTATTAGTATCTCAATCTCATTTGATTACCTTTTGAGTACAGAATCAAATGGTACAATCTCATTTGAGTACAGAAAATGAATGGTAACCTCTTTAGCAGCAACTTCTTTTACGATCTTCAGAATAAGAATAAAACTGTTAACCCCTACAATTTCTCAAGAAGATATAACAGCATCTAAATTCAGCTTATTTGGCTTTTCATAAAGGGAATAAATCCTTCCTGATGTATCCGTTTCATAAAGGATACATCAAGGAGATATGAAGAAATTCTTCATACGATATCTCACTCATTTCATTTCAAAACATACTGTGAACTTTTAGATGTCAGTGGCTTTGACTAGCAATACAATCGAATTGAAGATCAAATGCAATTTTTTTTTCGATATGGAATTATGCAATTGATAAGAACTTCATTAATTCTTAACTTTGTCACTATGCAATTCTTTCGCTTTAAACAGAAAATATTTTAATATAGTATTCCTGAATATTTTGAGTTTTAGAGAGTAGGAGGTCAAGTAATGTCAATTTTATGCCCAACATTCATCAGCATTAACAGTACCTTTTATTAAATGTATGCGACCTGAGCAAATTCTTGAAAAACATGTTTAGACCATTGGTCTTTGATGAAACAGTTATGTTAATTCAATAGTTTTTGAAATACAGTTAACAGGAAATCCCATTCTTTTTGTATAATTAGGATCTTACATCAAGTAGATAATTAGTAGATAAATAAAAAGTGCTTCTTAAACCATAGATATAAAATTCTGTATCTAAAGTAGGAATTCAAATGTATTCTGTCTGATGAAGTTTATTAGGTGTAACATTTGTTCAGTAGCTTTATCATCAACTTTAACAACTAACATATCATGTAATAATTGTAATAATAAAATTGTTGTATCCTCCATATTATCCAACTATTGTAAAATCCATAATTATAATTTTAACTAATATTTTATTTGTTACAAAAAACAATTCGATGTTCCTTTAAAATACCTGCATTCAGCAAACAACGATAGTAAAATATAGCGTTTTTTTATTTTGTTTTTGTCTTGTCGTTTTCGTTTCGGTTTAAAACTAAATAAGTTCCAATTTCTGTAGTTGTGTTTTACCTTCTATTTGTGTGATAAAAATATCGTAATCTATATAGCATATAATTATAAGAAATATCGTGGAAGTTATAGATTACATTTAAAATATTGAAATAAAAATAAAATGTACAATTTGCTGCTTTGCAGCTGAATATCGAATAAAATCTGTAATTCAAACAGGTAACATGAACTGGTTTTTAATGTCAATTTATGTACATGAAATCAGCAGCTCCAGTAACTTTTATTAAATGTAAGCGACTTGAGCTAAAGCTTGAAAAATATCTTTATATCATTGATCTTTGATGAAACAATTATGTCAATTTAATTTTACAATGGAGAGCCCATAATACATTTTATCAGTTTAAATTTCAACTTGGATATGAATAAAACTTTGTTCAGTTGATATTGCGCCAGTTGGTATTCTATTATGTTAAGTTAATTATCTCTTTTTCATTTCATCATTAGGACGGTCCATGTAACAGAGCTCAAGTTCAAAGTCTACCTTCCAGTAGTTGACATCTAATTGTACTTTCCCTTGCATTAACAGTGCTCAATGCTTCTTTAAGTCATTTTACGGCAGCCTCAAATTTTTGATTTATTCTCTTTTCAATGTTTTACTTTTTATTGAAGGGACATCTTTTTCTTCCACATTCCTTAACTTAACATTTACATGTTCTAGATTTCCTTCAAAAATCTTAATTTGATCTTGCTTTGGCTTAATAATGAAAGAACATTCTTTAATGAGGAATGAAAATGAATCTTTTCTTTCTAATATGCTTTTTAAAGACATTCTTCTCACTCTGCGTAAATAATAAATAGATTTAAGGCAGCCAAAGCCATAGAAATACATAAGAAACGCATCGAGACTTCACAGAAATGTCTCTGAAGATACAACAAATTCAAAATTGAATTCTCTGCTGCTCACAGGACTGGAGCGATGAACATGAACTAAATATAAATTTCGATATTGAAATAAGGGACTTTTCTTAAACATATATACAAATTATTCACTTTGCTTACTTGGTATGGGTCATTCCATGTGAAATCAACCAAAAAAATAATGATTTTGGACCTTGACCCCTCAGAAATTGATGATTTTTTGCACACTGATAATATCTATAGAGAGTATAAAAACTGCAAATTTTCAGATTTTTTGGGCTAATAGTTTTTGAGTTATTGAATTTCAAAAACCAAAAATTCCTTGATTTTGGCCGTGTTTTGAAATTTTCAAAACACTGTAACTCAAGAACCTTTCAACCTACAGAGCTGAAATTGGTGTCATTTTGTTCAGTTTTTAATGGCCTTTAATTTGATATACAACAAAAGTATCTTAATTTCAAATTAAAATTTTTAAAAATTTTCAAAAACTGGTTTTTGAAAAATCTCAAAAACACCCCTTTTGATTTTTTTTAAAAAAATATATGTTATTTATATTGTTAATATCTATTTTTGTGCCAAATTTCATAATGGGACAGCCAGGGGATCATATGGAAATAAAATTTGAAGTGTCATAGTCCATGAAAAAAATGAGAATGCGACTAGCAACCATAGTAAATTCTTATCGTTCGTTGCGTGTCGAACTTTAAATCAAATATAGTTGATGAAAGACAATCGTTCTGAGTATATCTATAGTTTGTGTATGATCAGTAAACCTATATGGTTTAATCTATGTAATATAATTAAATAAATCAAAATATAATTTACGATTATATTAACAAATTATAAAAATAAATTTCAAATTAATAATAATAGTAATAACAACAACAGCATGAATTTAGAGGAATATTCTCATCAATCACATCAGCGGTTAATAAAGTTCTAACTTGTTTAATACTTTTTACTGTTTCAGAATTATATTTTTCCCAATTATTCTGACTGAATAATTTATATTTTATATAGTTTTCCAATCTTAGACCAAAATTATTCTTCAATTTATTGATTTGAAAGATTTTTAACCAATTGTATCGAGTTATTTTTTCATTATTTTGATTTTTTCTTCCTATTAACATTCTAAGGGTTACATATTAAAATTTTAGACCAATGTTCATCTGATATCTCAAGTTAAGCCTGTTTCACGCTTATTAGGCGCATGTTTCACGCTTATTAGGC
The DNA here is from genome assembly GCA_023159025.1 of Thereuonema tuberculata. NCBI lineage: Eukaryota > Metazoa > Arthropoda > Chilopoda > Scutigeromorpha > Scutigeridae > Thereuonema > Thereuonema tuberculata. The sequence continues at coordinate 45,515,004 of JAFIDM010014012.1, forward strand.
GCTTATTAGAATGAACATCGCAGGTCTCATAATGGAGGTGACTTGGAAGTTGTATAAGAAGAGCAGTGGAACCTCCATGGCTATAAACTAAATATATGCTGTCATTATTATTATTATTATTATTATTATGAATTTCTTTTGTTTCAATTGTTTTATTTGTAATTGTAAATCCTGTTTGTAATATCTTATTTAAGTATTTTGTTCAATTTACTTCCAATGTCTTTAATATTTATTGTTACTAGTTCTTACTGTACACGACAATAAGCTAAACATAGGCAACTTTAATATACATATGTAATAATTATATATAGAGTTAAATCAGAAAATTATTTTAACTGTTAAATTGTGATACTGCCTAATTTAAAATTTTAGAAAATTATCACCTAGCGGTCTACTTTACAAAAATCACTTGAAAAAACAATAATATGTTAGTCATTTGATATTTTTTAACAATGTATTCAAAATTAATTAAACATTTGTAGTATACCTATATTCAGAACCTGTTGATAGGAATTTGTTATTCCTAACGGGACTTTTGTATTTAGAATCATAATAAAAAAAATTATTATTATTTTTAATTTAAAATGTATTTATATAATTTGTTTGATTTATTTAATTTAATTATATTACATAGATGAAACCATGTAGGTTTACTGATCATACACAAACTATAGATATACTCAGAACGATTGTCTTTCATCAACTATATTTGATTTAAAGTTCGACACGCAACGAATGATAAGAATTTACTATGGTTGCTAGTCGCATTCTCATTTTTTTCATGGACTATGACACTTCAAATTTTATTTCCGTATGATTCCCTGGCTGTCCCATTATGAAATTTGGCACAAAAATAGATATAAACAATATAAATAACATATATTTTTTTAAAAAAAATCAAAAGGGGTGTTTTTGAGATTTTTCAAAAACCAGTTTCTGAAAATTTTTAAAAATTTTAATTTGAAATTAAGATACTTTTGTTGTATATCAAATTAATGGCCATTAAAAACTGAACAAAATGACACCAATTTCTGCTCTGTAGGTTGAACGGTTCTTGAGTTACAGTGTTTTGAAAATTTCAAAACACGGCCAAAATCAAGGAATTTTTGGTTTTTGAAATTCAATAACTCAAAAACTATTAGCCCAAAAAAACTGAAAATTTGCATTTTTTATACTCTCTATAGATATTATCAGTGTGCAAAAAATCATCAATTTCTGAGGGGTCAAGGTTCAAACCATTGGTTGATTTGATATGGAATGACCCGTATTCGAAAGCGTTGCTGTGAATCACAACAATAAATAAGGAAACTATAGAATCATACTTTGGATACTAAACAAAATTAGTTAGAGAATTCCTTAGCAGCTATTCATAAATATTGAATTTTCCGATCTAGATCATTATTATCATCTTTGGCAATTCCGGTATTGAAAAAAATTCGGGAAATGAATAAAATCCAGAAATTGTTGTTCCTTGGTTTCAAGAAGGGAATAACACCCAGGATCCTAAAATTTAATAACAAATATTTAGCAAATATCTTTAATGAGCTTATTACTGACTTACTATTGCCCTTGAATATTTTTCGTCTTTGTTTTTTTTTTTTTTGTTTTTTTGTTGGGCTTTTAAATCTGGTTGTTTGTATGCGCTAAAATGGTTGAACGAATTTTCATAATATTTGGATCCTAGCTTATGTAAGGTCCAACTGAAACATAGGCTGTTACTTAACATTTGTGTCCCTTAAAACTGAACCCCCGAAGTCCTTCTCTTAAGCGGGTTTAATGATTTCTTCAAAATTTGTTATGAAAGTTATTTATAGTCCATTATATTTTACTTTTGGTTCCCACACCATCTCCAAAGAGTCTACCAAATTGATATACCAGCACTGCATGATAAGTTTCTGCAAGTGACATTATCTGAAGACAGTGGCAATCTGTGAAAGCTGCATTAGAACAGCTAATGACCGAATCACTCGAAATGGAAGGTGGCTGTATCTTGAACCACCAAGTGATTTATTTACATGAATTAAGGAATGAAAAATGTAGATTCATAGTTGCATTTGTAAACATCTGCTTATATTAGAAATCTCAATTGTTTCATCGTTAAAGTATTTTATGACAACTTAGTAAATACACAAAATTTACTTACAGTTTAAGTTCAAATTAATTTAAGATTTAATCAGCATATCCAATTAAATATTTAAGTATGTGTATGTTTTGAATTTTTTTCAGATTATTTTTGGCCTTTTTTATTATTAACCGACAATTCGTAAATAAATAAATTTTGATGTGAAGAACGATTTAAAAAAAAATATTTTAATATTTTATAATAGCTGATTTTTTTTTTTAATTTTGATAAATCATTGAGAATAAAAACGTTGAAATGTTAATTGTATGGTTTACTCATTGTCAAAAAAAAAATAGCTTAACCAGAACAAATGATGCGGGAACCACACCATCAATGTCTGCTGAGAACTGCCATCAGGGTCATCAGTATGGCTGTGGTTATGTAAAAGGCCGTCATGTGAAAGCTGTATGCTTTGTTATCAGATGGTTGTGGAGGTTTCTGATGTCATGCCTCAATGATGGATTTTAATGCAGCTTTAAACAAATGACAGTTTCAGAGGGATCGTATCGTTGGACTGCGGAGACTGGCTGGTCGTTCCGTAGAATTGGTCGCCATCTGGACCTTTCCGACTATAACTTGAGATGGTGTTGAGAGCTCTGGAAATGCGAGGGAATACATACTTGCAGGAAAGGTACTTGGAGACCTTGGCAGAAAATTAGAACAGAGCATCGTATCATCGTCCAATCCTTGGATGGCGGTAGTCAGACGATGATACAACTACCGCCATCCAAGGGTTGGACGATGATACGATCCTCTCGCCTATTTACCATCCTCAGATATGAAGCGGCCTTACTAGAAATCCTGTGACTGTCCGCACGATTGCAAGTAGAATTGCGGAACGACACTTTCGGCGCTACTTCCGCTGACTGCCATTAATATCCTTCCTTCGCACATTGGTCCGAATTGGTCCAGAACTAATTGGTGGGTGCATGAAAATAATACTGATATGATTAATAGAATAATAAATAGTGATATTATTAATAGAATATTAGAAAAATACACTTAGAATTAGAATCAACATAAAAATTCAATCAAAGATCAAATATAAAATGAAAAGAAGAATTGAAAGAATACATATTGAATTTGTTTTCACGTCTTGGGCTATCATCGACGGGAACATGGAACAGAGGTTTCGTCCTTATTAAAACTCATCAGCTAGTTTTACATTTGATGATGTCCAGAAAGGCCCGAAAGCCTATGGATTTCTCTTGCCTCCCGGAAATGGAACTCGATCTCGTTATTAATTTCCTAAATTAATTTCCTTAATTAATAAAATAATTAAAAAAAATTTTCCGTTACATTGGCGAGGCTTCCGGAGCGAAGCGACGATAGTCAGCAAGTATTGTATAAAGTGATTTTATTTCATACTGAAATTTTATCGTTAGGCTTAGTTTTAATTTCAGTTCAATAGTAATTGGTGAAAATATTTTTAATTATATTCGTTTTGGATTTCCTAAGCAGTAGCATAGTTATTGTAGAGTTATTACAATATAAAATATGCATATTCTTTTTGGTTTCTTTATAATATTTATATACTGGTAATTTTAATACTTCATATTAATTCTTACATACAAGTAAATATGTAAATCTCTGTCTTTCACACCTTGAGCTATCATCAACGGAAATCTCGGACAGCCGTTTCCCTCTTTATTGCAGACAATCAACAAATTACATTGAATGTGAGAGCATGAATAACGATATTCACTTTAAATTAGAACAAAATTAGAACAAAATGTCTAAAAAAAGGAATAGTAATGATAATTCGATCATTACTATTCCTTTTTTTAGACATTTATTACTTGATCGCAAACCGGATTTAATACGAAGGTTTATCGAAAACCCTCCAATAAATGTATCACTTTAAATTTTAATTTAGCATACCCTACCGCATTTAAGAGGAACGGCGTCATCATGGCGTTCAATAAAGCTTTTATTCTTGTTCAGAACATTGATTTTTGAAAGAGATTGAGAAAATTAAATCCTTATTATTATCCAATAATTATCCAATGACATTCATTGCACGATATATTACCAATATCCTCGAACGCATATATATCACAGGTCTGCAAAAAAAAAAAATTTTCGAGCTGCATGGGATATTTTTGCTGAATTATATGTTTTAAAGGTTGCAGATTCTAAAAATGACTTCCATAACATCCCATCACGTTCAGTTTTTTTGCAAAATAAAAACACATTTTTGATAAAAACACATTTTTTACAATGAACTAAATATATTATATTTTATTACAACTAATCAAAACATTGTTTCTGATATTTATACTTAGTTTTAGGTCTACTCTTTTTTCATATGAAACCTTTTCTTCTTCTCTTTGATACTTCTCCGAAGTCGTTTCCGAATTCCTTCTCTGGTTTCTCGATTGAGCATCCAACAGTAGTCAGCTAACATATTGACATCCCATTTTCCTTGGTAACGTCTCTCGATATCACGGATATCTTGGTGAAATCTTTCACCCTGTTCTTCACTGTAGGCTCCCAAGTTTTCGGGAAAATAGTCAATATGGTAATGTAAGAAATGAAATTTTAAGCTCATCTTGCATCCTTGAGCTTCATACGCTATCAGCATGCGTTGTACAATGATTTTGTAGTCAGGGTCCTTAGTATTCCCCAAAAACTTGTGCACTACATTCTTAAAAGAGTCCCACGCTTCTTTCTCCTTTTCTCCCATTGTTTCCAAAAAGAGGGGATCAGATAAATGTTTTCTTATGTCGGGGCCAGTGAAAACTCCCTCTTTTAACTTGGCTTCAGACAGTTTCGGGAACTTGGAACGCAGATATCTGAAACAATCCCCATCTCTTGGCAGTGATTTGACAAACTGCTTTATGAGCCCCAATTTAATATGAAGAGGTGGTAATAATACTTTTTCTGATGGAACCAAAGTCGTATTGATGACGTTTTTCTCGCCGAGGGTTAAACTGTCTCGTGGTGGCCAAACAGTTTTTGTCCAGTGCAGCTGTCTGGCTCTACTATCCCATAAACAAAGAAAGCAAGGATATTTTGTATAACCTCCCTGCTGACCCAACAACATGGTTAGTATTTTGAAATCTCCACAAACCATCCATTGATGCTCTTGATATTTGATTTTCTCAAGAATCGTGGCCAGATCATTATAGTTTTCTTCTATATGAACCGAGTGTCCCATGGGAAGAGATGCAAATACATTTCCATTATGCAGCAAGACTGCTTTGAGGTTAGTTTTAGAGGAATCAATGAATATGCGCCATTCTGATGAATCATATTTTATTTCAAAGCACTTCATAAGCCCATGAACATCATTACAATAAACCAGATTTCCCTCTTTGGAGAAAAAATGAGTAAATTCTCTCTCTCGATGCCTGTACCACGAAAATGTGGTCCCAGACGATAGCAGGTTTTTGTTTTTTAGCCGTGATCCTAGCAATTCGGCTGCATCTTTTGAAAGACCTAAGTCTCTTACTAGGTCGTTGAGCTCACTCTGAGAAAAAAGTTGAAGTCCCTCGTCAACAGGAAACTCTGAGCTAGATTCGCATCGCTGTTGAGGCATTATGACCCGTACGAGCAGTAATTTCGCGGTATGAAAATCCTCCTTCACGCAAGACGATCACTCGGTCCCGTTCAAGTCCGTAGCTTGCTTATAACGAGATAGACAGACTCCAGTAGGCACGTTTACAGCCCACTGACGATGAAAAACTACTTGTCTGAATTTACAATAGTCCTCTATTTATATGCTCCAACACGACAGTTCAGAGGCTTGCGCAAACATTTTCAAATTTTAATCATTTGCATAGCACACCCTGCTTTCTTGTCAGTTTCCCTTCATTTGCATGTTTCCTGCATGGTGTTGCATTTTTCACAAACATGAATGTAATTCATTTCAACTCTTAGTGATCCTTTAAGATCAGTTTCAAGGATTAAAAAAGAAGGAAAGATGTAATGATGTGAAAGCAACAAATTGAATCAATTTGAAGGACATCACTGAAGTTCTTTGTAAATAAAAAGCAATCTTAGAAAATGATACTTAAAAAAATAATTTTCAAGTATCATTTTGTAAGATTGCTTTTTTATTTAGTAAGAACTTCAGTGATGTTCTTCAAATTGATTGAATAAGTTTCATCTGAAGTTCTTTATCGATTGTTTTAGAGAAATTGCTTTCGCATCGATTTGTCTTTTTCATAATTTCTATGAAATAAAGATAACTTTATTTTCAAAAGTTTTGGAAATTTTATTGCTATTTTTTTTTTAATAATAAATTCTGTACTTCATAGCATGTACTATAGGTTGACAATTCATACAGAAACAATCCAATCTAAATTGTAAACAAGAATTAGAAGGAAAAGAAAAGGATGAGAATATAGTAAAAGTAAGAATAAAAAATGGCAGTGAAACAATAATATTATACTTTGTCTATAATAATACAGGCTTAGTGAATTTGATAAAAAAAAAAGAGAAGCAAGTATATTTGAGAACTTAAAAAGAAGTGAAAATGTAAGTATAATTGGAGATATGAACGCGAGGACTAAAAAAGAACAAGGTACGAGTCACCAAGAAGAAATGGACTGAGAATATCAAAGACTACCTATTAAATACAGAGGGAAGAAATTTGTTGGACTTTATTAGTATGAATGATTTGGAAAATTGTGAATGGTCCAAAAGGTGACTTAAGGGGAGAATTCCCTTTTAGAAATGAAAAGGAAGCGTTCGTTATTGATTTAGTAATTGTAAATACAAAATTTGGGAATAGTATTATAGACTTTGTAGTAAAAGAAATTGAAGAATCAGACCACTTTCCGATAGAGTTAAGAGTTAAAAAAGAGGGAGGGGAGAGTATAAATAATGGTAGGGAAAAGAAGGAGAAAGTAAAATATAAATATTTAAATAATCTTTCTCAATATATTTAAATATTATTGAGAAATATTTTTTCCAATATATTTAAATATATAAAAAATTTTTACGTGTACTTGGATATTTAATTGAGTTCGTTCACGCCTGTACACTTGACTGGAATAATTAACACATTTAAAAAATCGTTACATTTAAAAAAATTTTAATTCTAATTAAAAACATTTAAATTTTTTTTTTTTTTTTAAAAACTTGATTACAGATACATGACCTGGGTTTCGACCCCGAGAGGGGACCTTATCAAAAGTGAGGATAATTTACAACAAGTGATTTAAATAGAGTCAATTGTCCAAATGGGAGGAGTTATGTCCTTGTGGCACCGTAAGGGATGATGGGAGATCATGGGTTGTCCTGATGGCATTATGAGTTCTTGTGAAGAAACAATTCGCCCTGGTGGTACTTTAGGGGAAGCACAGTTGTCAACATCACCATGTGTGTTTGTTTTTCTTTTGAAGCAACTCTCAATGATTGTGCAGGAAACAAGGTTCTTTATTCCTTTTGATGTCTTCAAGTAAAATCTGAAAAAATAAAAATCAAGCTTAAAGACATATTAGATTTCTTATCTTACGAAATTTTAAATTAATTAGAATTATGAATTAGAACTATTTAAAGGAATATCTTTTTTTTTTTTTCCTTTTTCCTTGGAGGGAGAAATCTATATCTGCGAATGGAAGGGACAGATAGATATTCATTATAAGCATTTGCAGTAGTACATATGAAGATAGATTCAAGGCATTTCCTCTTAAAGTCTCCTTCACATTTTGCTAGAACTGAGGGGTCCGAAAGATTGATGGAATGTTGGGTATTCTTTGAGTGGACGTAAGTTAAGTAGTCTTTATTTTTGTTTGTTATAGCTCTCCGGTGGTCACCTACCCGATCGTCCAAAGGTCTACGGGTCTCCCCTATGTAAAGGCAGTTAAATGCGTCACACTGAAGAGCATAGACTACCCCTTTGTCCCAAGGTTTGGGTTGAGTAGAAGTTAGTAATTTGGCAACGGTATTGGAAGCTGGAGATGTAAGTCTGATATTGTAGGGTCTGCATAGTTTGTTGAGTTTAGAGAATAAAGTAGGATGGAAATCTATTGAGATGTAGGTTTGTTTACCACAATTAATTTTAGTTTCTAAGTTATTGTAGTAAAGTTCACATGCCGTTTTTATATTTCTTTCTATAAACCAAATCGGAAAGTTATTGCTGATTAATAAATTCCGTATTATTTCGATTTCACTGTTAGCATTGTCAACACTAGAAGATAGACGAAAGGCTCTCTGTGCAAACATGTTGACCAAATTTCTTTTAAAGGGCATCGGAATATAAGATAAATAATTCATAGTAATGCCAGAGAAAGTTCCTTTCCTATAGACTTGTGTCTCAAATTCTCTTTCCTTTCTAGTAATTAAGATATCTAAGTAGGGTATGCTGAAATTGGTCTCATTTTCTATTTCTAGTTTGATCTCTTCTTCAATTTGTTCAAAGATATCCCGTATACCTAATATGATATCTTTATTTGCATAACATAAAATGTCGTCAACATATCTTACATAGAGAGGAATAGGAATTTGACCCGCTTCCAAAATCGATAAGGCTGTTTCTTCGATATATAGCATTACCCAATCTGCTAATATAGGGGCTGCTGAATGTCCCATGAATAGTCCAATGGATTGTCTGTATGTTTTATCCTGAGCTTTAAAGAACTGCATTTGAAATAGAGTAGAGATCAAAGGTTTCAGTTGAAGAAATTTATCTTTTGATAAAAAATTATTAGAATTCTTATGAATAATGTAATCAATGGCGTTAAAGATAAGTCCTTCTGAAATGGAAGTGAATAACACCTTGACGTCCATAGAGAAAAGCTCCATATCCTGTTGAAGATTCAAGTTTTTAATTTTCTTTATCACTTCGACACTGCTTTTAACACTGTTTCTAGATTCGACTTTAAGATTCTTCATTTTGTGATGAAGGTAATTGGCAAGAATTTCAAGTGATGAGTTTTTACAATTTATGATAGGGCGGATGGGATATAATCCATCATGATCTTTAGGTTTATGAATCTTAGGGAGGCCTCGTAAAGATGGAATAAGGAGAGAACTGCTTTTTAAATTCTTTGCAAACTCTTTAGTTATGATTCCTTTGTTGTGTAAATTTCTGATAATCTTTCTATTGAAATTTAGAGCGCATTTTTCATTATTTGTGAAGAAAGATATACCTTCTGTATTGTTCAAAAATTTCCTTATCATTTCATTATAAGTCTCTTTTTTAATGATAACGGGATTATTCCCTTTATCTGATTTTAGAAATAACAGCTCATTTCTATTATGTATTCGTTTTAATTCATACAGTTCTAAGGGTGAGAACTCATTCAACGTTCTGTTTCTACTCATGGATCGTATCGAGTTACCTATTTGGGTTCTAAGGGAATCCGCTTGTATTTGATTAGGGATTTTTGACACAACAGTCTCTATAGAGGCAATGGTTGTCCTCCATCTGAATGTGGAAGGGAAATTAAAATTTAAACCTCTTCCTATTGCTTGTAAGGCCGGTTGTGATAGTTCAATGTTACTTAAGTTGATCACTCTTGAACTGAGGGAATACTCGGGTGGCCATCTTTTGAGGCTAAGGGCCATTAGTTTTTTGACATGTGTTCTGGAAATAGTTTCATATCTATTAAAATGAGCGACCGCCGCAAATTCTAGAACAAAAAGGAATTGAGGGCCTGTTAATACTTTATGAAGATAAATGGCTGTCATTTTGATTTCATGAGTTAGTGTAAGTCTTTTTTGGTGGGCTGTTTTTATGGAGTAGTTCAAAATTATTTCCTAACCTTATGAAGTAGACTGGGCATCCCTGGGATGTCCTCCGGAATCCTGAAGCACAATCGTGTTGGGCGAAGGTCCATGTTGCGGCACATTATATTGAATTTGATGGATGCTAAAACCGCTGCCAGTTTCCTATTGGCGTTGACAAATTTATTCAAATTTGACAAATTTATTCTGAACGAAACCCAGGTCATGTATCTGTAATCAAGTTTTTTAAAATTTTAAATGTTTTTAATTAGAATTAAAATTTTTTTAAATGTAACGATTTTTTAAATGTGTTAATTATTCCAGTCAAGTGTACAGGCGTGAACGAACTCAATTATAATAAATCCTACATAAAAAAAAAACTTGTTCTTTATTTAAAGAATCGTGCTACATATATTGAAATTAGCTCTGTTCTGGCTTCCATAGCCTTGTGGGGAGGACTGCTTAAGTGGTGACGTCACAACCAACGTCATAGCTCAAACAGCGAAGCCACCTCTACAACTTCCTCTACCTCAAGTTGTAGAGGGGGCCTTGTCAAACAGCCTGTTGCTAGGCTCAGTTGCTAGGGTTTTAGCATTGAAATTGGTTACGACCAAGCAGGTGTCTTGGTTTTTCTTTGAGAAAGGGCCCAAAAAAATAATAATAAATTATCAGAACGCATTTTTAACACTTCAAGAAAGCCCACCTTAGGTTTTTTTTT
>JAFIDM010014012.1:45578963-45597652 GCA_023159025.1 Thereuonema tuberculata
ATAAAATATTACCAACATGAAATTCATTATGGACTGCATAGACGTCACTTGACAACGCTGATAAGAGATTTGAAGGATTGGACGCGTGTGGACAGTTGTTCTTCGAAGGGAAAGTTTAACTGGAAAACGTTAATTGACGAACTTGATATTTTGGGTATGTCTTCCCGATATCACTTCGATGATTTTACTCGTGGCCGTATTATTAGAAAGATCGAAGAAGGGCGATAAATAACAGATATTGCCAGGGAGTTCGGCATCGCCCACAGTGTTGTTGCACGGCTGTGGAAAGTATTTATAACAACCGGAATGTGTAGCAGGCGTCCCGAGAGAGGTCGTGTTAGAAGTACGACGCCTGCAGAAGACAGATAAATTGCCCTAACGGCAAAACGGAACCGGCGCCCAACGGCTCAGCAATTGGCAAATGAGTTTCTTGCTGCCACAGGAAAGTGGATCTCCCGAAAAACTGTAGCCAGACGTTTTGGACAAGGACTATACGCCCGCAGACCTGTTGTGTGTGTCGCATTGTCCAGACTGCACCTTACCGCCGATGGTGTCGTGAGCATCGCAATTAGACAGAAGAGGAATGGGCTTCTGTACTATTCTCAGATGAGAGTAGGCTCAGTCTGTCATCGGATTGTAGACGCCAACTAATCTGGCGTGAGAGTGGTAGTGCATATCGTCCAGAAAATATGCAGGAAAGGGACCGATATCCGACTTGCAGTATCGTGGTATGGGCAGGCATGATGATCAATAGCCGCAAGCCCCTACATGTGGTTGCAATTGGAACTATGACCGGCCTACGATACATTGATGAAGTTCTACTGCCTCATATTCACCTTTTCCGTGGTGCTGTACATGGACGACAACGCACCATGTCATCGAAGACTCGCTGTTCAGGATTGCCTAGACAGCGAGGGTATTCAACGCTTTGTATGGCCGGCACTTTCTCCAGATCTAAACCCCATTGAAAATGTTTGGGATGCTTTCGGGAGCTTGCTGGTAGACAATATCCCCCAATAAATCCTCATTTGTGCACTGACTGAGGAGTGGAATAACTTGCCTCAGCAGCTGCTGGATAATGTTGTGCAATGCATGACACGTCGTGTGAATGTTGCATCGCCCTCCAGGTGGACATATGTCATACTGACATCGTTCTCAAAGGTGCCTGCTGTCATTCATATGCATTTTTCCATTTCTCCGTAGACAGCATCAAATGAACCCTTTTGTCCTTTCAACTGTTTCACACTTTTGTATTTTCCAGAACAAAGATGATCTTAAAGAAAGGAACGATTAAAGAAAATGATTAACTTAACCATATCTCACAGCACGTTAATTTTCTCTATTAATAAATGATCTTTATTCGAATATCCGAACAGTGTGGCAACAATATTATATCCTGCTGGGCCTCCACCCCCGCATAATGTTACGATACATTGCAAATTGTGATCCGTCCTTAGCAAATTGTGCAGCAGTGTATCTCAACAAATGTCTCCAAAAAAGTAATTTTATCTTTGTTTTCTTTTTCAATTTGTATTTGTATGTCGCCATGCACCATATTAAAAATATCCCGAATACCTTCTTGAATATCTCTGTTCGTGATTAAAAATAGATCATCTATATATCTTATAAATATAGGAATTTCTACTTGCCCTACCTCTAGGATAGCGGTGTCTTCAATATAGCTCCATTCAGCTATTAATGCTGATGACGAAAGCCACATAAATAAATCTTTGCTTTGTCAAAAATATTTAGTATTGAATTTAAATACTGCATATTTAAAAGCTGCTTAATTAATTCAAGTAATGTTTTTTTTACATTAACCATCATCTTTTATATTATTTCTTTCACAGATATAATTTACTGTTATACAAATCAAATTAAATGAAATCGACGTAAACAATGTTGACACATCAAGTGAGAAGGCTGCGATATTCTTACTAAGTGATTGCAATTTTCTACATTTAGATATGAACTCAGAACATGACTGCGTATTTTGATTTCAGATTGATTTTTTTTAATAATAGAACCAATATATCTAGATAAAATATCGATATAACTATTTTTGCAATTAATAATAGGTCTAGCTTTCAGACAACCATATGGGGCTTTTTCTTTATTGAGTTTAGGATGTAACACAAGTACAGGTACTTGATTTATTCTCTCTATTAAAGTTTTCTTGATCTCTTTTGTAATTATTGCACTGTTGTCCATTTTTTCTTTAACTGCCTTGAACGTTCTATTTAGTTTAGAGTCGGTAATTTGTATCTCCTGAATGCCTTCGGTGTTTTGTAGAAAGTGATCTCCCATTTTTTCATAATCATGCTTATCCATAAGTACTACCGTTCCACCCTTATCAGCGGTAGTTATAAGGATCTGCTCGAAATCTCGGATCTATTGGATAGCTTCATATTCCAAGGGGAGAGGTTATAGTCATATATTTTATCTTTCTTGCTTAAAACTTGACCAATAGTTTTCCTGTTTTCTCAATCGCCTTTTTTATAAGGATATTTTTTTAAAGTGTTCTCAATGTTTGCATTAGTTAGACGAATGTTTTCTTTAGTATTATAGGTATTAAACTTAAGACCTTCCTCTAGGACAGTTTTCTGAGGTTCTGTGAGCACTAAAGAACTGAAATTTATTACTTTCTCATTATAATTCGCGTTACTTGATCATTTCTTGATGCTTAATGCCATTAATTTCTTGCAATGTATAGTTTTCTTAAATTCAAGCATATTTTTGCTTTATGGAAATCGTAATCAAGTATCCTTAGATATGTAGTAGTTTCAAGTACATTAAAAAGAATATTCGCACACTTACATGGATATTTCTTCATATCTTCAACATTTTTTTTGGAGGTTATTGATGCTGTTGGTGAAAATTCTCTTCCAGATCTTGGTGACTAAATCTTCAACCAATGTTGGTTGACATGGTACTTTGAACCTTACTGAGTTTGGAATAAGTTGGTGCTTCCTACAGAGTATATTAAACATCACGTCCGCCTTTATACTGGATATACGAGTATGGAATTTAATAAATCTTCGAGCTTTCTTCGTAACATAAGGATGTAGTCCAGCAAATGGATTTAGTTCCCATTAAACAATTTTATCTATGATGACTTTTTTAACGCTCCATTATTAAGGATATAGTCCAGCAAATAAATTTTTAAATTTTAAAAATTGATTCTATTTTATTGATTATTAATTTATCTATTTTTATTTTTAAAAGAACTTAACAAAACTCTACTCTTCAATTAACTTTTTGTGAAAGATATGAACAAGTTTCAATTAATTTCCAAAATTTTAATATTCAAACCAAATTAGCTTAAATTAAGCATGGGTGAATAAATTTAAAACATCCACTGCTGAAACAACAAACACATCACCAACATCCTAAATTTTATTCTATAAAAAAAGGAATTGGGTCAGAAAATTATTGTCTTAATGTGAAAATTCATTAACACTCATTGAAAAAAATCTTAATGTAGGAGATTAGTCATTATTGTTGTTGTTTTTTTGTATTTTTTATTGTTTTTTAATGACAGACGACAAGTTTATTGATTACAGATCATGGATGCATTGCCAAAAAAGTTAATGTAGGACTTTAATCATTATCATTGACCTTAATCTATTTTGAGATGATAGCTGCATTAATGTGAATCTTAAAACATTTGTAATACAATGATTACATATTTCTTAAACATATATTTCAGAGTTACATCAATGACGAAATTTCATTATTTAAGAAGAAATTTTTATTTTTAAATTCTTAAATCTTTTCGGATTATTGTTCTTCTTGTGCATCGAAGCATTTCTTAATTTTTAAGAATTCCATATATATTTTGGAAAAACTATAAATAAAACTTACATAATAATATATAGTATTTCAAGAGCATCCAATCAACAGTGAAGAAGTATGAAATATATTTGATTATTTGAAATTATAAGAAAATTATTCTGTTCTATATAATATCAATTCTATATTAGATAACTAAATAATCCACTTGTAGTTATCGGAAGTTTCTTTCCGTTGTAAAATCTATTGATTCATTGTAAGGCTATTTATTGTAAGATGTTTAATTCAGAGGATTTCACAGATGATGGCTGACTGATCATTTAGTTAAGACTTTGCTGAAACTGCACAAATATAACGACATAAGTTACAACGATTCCAGCCACCTAAAACGAAACGGAAAATCAATATAAATAGAATACTTATTAATGAAGTAATACTAATATGCTAATACTAAATATATTAAATTATATGTATAAAATTATTCCTATGATAGTGATCACAGACTAAGTTTCATAGGAATTCAATGCTGTTTTTGCAAGAATTAATAATTTGTACTTAGAGATAAATGCCTCTCATATTGCTATAACTTTAGATAGCAATATTATATACAGTATATTAAACACACAGTCTGTTTCTAATATGATAGTAGTAAGTGTAGTTATTTATAAGAAAGACATCATCAAATGATTTAAGTAATTTTTATCTTAATAAATAAATTTAACGTGAGTAAATTAATTGAATAAAATAATAAACCAACACACAAATTAAAATTTAAAAAACATTTAACACATTAAAACGACATATTTCGATCAGATCAGTTTTAGATAATGATTGGAAACGAGGATATCATGAATTTTCTGAATTTAAGATTCAAAAGCATCGTTAGAGTTAGCGATCGTAAATGCTGTACGACCGCCATGTTTATGGTGTTGATTTTGAAGGGAAATGGACAAGCTGAATCGTTGTTTAAAGTTAAATCCCAGGAAGTGGGTTTCCTGTACACTTGAGTACCAAAACTCGAATCCTTCCTTCATCGGTTTATTCCTGTACTTAAACCGCCTGTATCTATTGGAATTTTATTTGTAAATGATCAGCTAGCTGATCGAAACATGTCGTTTTAATGTGTTAAATGTTTTTTAAATTTTAATTTGAGTGTTGGCTTAGTATTTTATTTAATTTTTATCTTTTATATATAAATAGAATATTAATGTCTGCTCATTTCAGTTGCTGAATTATTTTTCTAAGCTAAATTATATCATTCTGGGTTATTTAATCAGAAAATCTTCAATTAGAAATTACATCTGGGGTTTTTTTTTTTTTTGATTTTTTTGTTTTGTTTTTTTTGTTTTTTTTGTTTTTTTTTGAATATCGAAATTTTTAAAAACTGAAACCTATTGCGTTGCTAATATAAACTAAAATACAAAATAAAAGTTCTCCAATTTTCAAATATAAATTAAATACTTTTTTCTATTTCCACTATAATTATTTTGTTTAGACTATATTTATATATATGTATTATAGTAAGATATTGATTTGTTCTCCCACTGTTACCGACAATTAAATTAACTGCAGTATAATACAATCATTATAATACAATTTAATTGTTTAAATACAAAAGAAAATATTATTGATGTTTTTTTCAAAAGATTCAATGATTTGAATGCTTCCTTTCGATTTCATTTTCACAATTCTTTTACCTCAAATTGTTACTTGATAATTACAGTGTTTTTCGTTTCTTTTTTTGTTTGAAAGATCTCGCATCTTTAATGATGTAATCCAAGTGAAGTTCTGTGGATCAAAGGAATAAGCCGGCACACCTGATTAAATTAAACTCAATTTAATAACTAAATAAAATTATAGTACAACCCGGTTTCGGTTACATTCTAACCATCTTCAAGTACATGGAAGTGACAAGTTGTGGAAGTATTTATACAAAATGGCTATGATGGAAATTTTCTTGCGGAAGTAATTAGCATACGATGACGTCTTGGATGGCTCAGCTCCACCTAGAGGGATTAGGCTGAAGTTCCTTGTGTCAATAAGTTTCATGTACTTGCTGAATAAACGTTGCTGACATACTTGATTAATAATCTAAAAATTAAAAAACTAAAAACTAAACAATCGAATCAGGTAGACAGAAATTAAGTGACAGAATAAATGAATAGCAATAAAAATAAATTAAAAGGCAGTAAAAAAAAAATAAAATAATTTATGCATAAAATAAAATAAACTAACATGAAATTCTAAGTAAAGCAATCAAGTGGAATGAATTGAGATAAAATTGAAAAGTAAATTAATTAAAATTAACAATGATCAACATTGATTATACAAGAATTTATATTATTCTATACATTTATACAAATTCACTAAAATCGGGATAAAGTTAAAATAGAATAAGTAGATTTATAGAATATTGATTTTAAAAAAGATTATATTATTATTTATAATCATATAAAGTTCTATTAAAACAGGAATGAATTTAATGAAAGAATAAAATATATAACACTGATCTTACAGAATTTTTTTTTTTTTTTTGATTATGTTATATTTATATAAAATTCTATTAAAGTCTAAGATAAACTTAAAGTAAATGAAAGAACATATTGATCTATAGAATGTTGATCCTTACAAGAATATACATTATTTTATACTAAACTGAAAGAATGAAACAGTAGGTCTAAAATAACAAAGAAATATCAGTATCATGAAAAACTTGGAACGTGCCATATTACGAGATCCTGAAGAACCAATACGTTTTAACCAATTATTATTGTTATACAAATTAGAAATTATGTAAATTAACTACCAATATAAATTACTAGGATTGTATAATACAGAGAAGCATGAAATTGGAAATGAGCAGACCTACCAATTGCGTTAATAATTTATTAATTTTTTATTTTTATTTAGGATTCTTTTGTGAATATCATATTCATTCATGGAGGGTACTGTTAAATAAGTATTATAAGCATTGGGAGTGCACAAGATCATCAACGTTTCCATACATTTTCTTTGGAATTGTTTATTACATTTAATCAAAACCTTAGATTTTTTTCCGCAAGAAAATTTCCATCATAGCCATTTTGTATAAATACTTCCACAACTTGTCACTTCCATATACTTGAAGATGGTTAGAATGTAACCGAAACCGGGTTGTACTATAATTTTATTTAGTTATTAAATTGAGTTTAATTTAATCAGGTGTGCCGGCTTATTCCTTTGATCCACAGAATTATGAACAGCGCACGTAAAATCTTTCTCTCCAAGTGAAGTTATTTGAAATTTTAAATCACTGATTTTTCTAACAAATAGAGTTTTATATTTTCTCAATAATCAGAAAATAAAAATTTGTTTGTAAACAAATTTAGTTTAATCCAAATTTATTGGATTAAAAAAAAAATAGTTTAAATGCGTACTGTATTCCAAAACTCTCCAGAAATGACCAATATTTCGTCAATCTAACTGATAGACTTTTTCTAGGTCTCAAACGTAAAGAAACTAAAAATATACAAAATAAATAAGAGAGGAGAAAGAAAAAAATCTTTACCTCTCTCCAAATCATTATAAAAATATAACAATCAGTCTTTACACTATATCGTGTCTTTATTACAAAATAATATAAAACATAATTAATAATTAAAACAATAGAAAAAACTATTGTTTTTGTAAATTATTATATTTTATTATAGCAGAGTAATGTTTTTTTGTTTTAAATTGAATCAGAATTAAGTACATATATAAACATAAAATGATTGTACATAAACATATGAGCAGCATAAATATTTTAAACAACTTGTAAAATTAAATTCATCTGGCTTTAAATAAATTAAGGCTTACACCTATGTGATTGGCTTTCACTTGAGTAAATTATTAAAGTTCAGTAGCGCTGTTTTATCATGCTACAATTAAACATTTGCATGTTAGATTTCCCTTTAGTCTTAAGACTGTCTTTTCTTTTCTTTTAATACAATTTTTGTCTTTTAACACTGTCTTTAACTTATTCATTAATTTACTTTTAAGGGTGATTATGATTCATCTATTCATGTATTTCGTTAATAGATTCTTGCTCTATTCCTCGAACTAAAGATCCCACAAATTCTAATATAACAGTTACTATGTCGGTTTCTTGAATGTTCGTGATGTTCAAAATATGTGTCCTTGTGTAATAATAGTAAGAATGAATACACTTACTTTAAACTTGGTTGCACAGACGAGATAACCAGGGATAGTTCGGATGAGTCCTTAATATACATAGATTTACCATGCTTCCTTGCATGATTCCAAAATGGCGACGTCCGATCCAAATAGAATGTCCCTCAAACTCTGGATCCTAAAGGTGATTCGGTAAAAATGCCGTTCACGGTACTGGGTTTTTTTTCCGAGTTGCGCAGTCGATTGCTTCCGGACTATTTTCAGGAATCGGAACCGGAAGTTGATGTCTGATCTTGCAAATTAATTAAAAAAAACCTGAATATGTACGAGAAGCGCGTTCTTGCTAAAAGGGCGTAATCTGAACATTACACATTGATATCCCCAAATATTTAAGAGCCATCCGATTCATTGAAAGTGAATGTTTTAGAGAATGAAATGAAAAACCAAATAGGCCTAACCTGTATCTGTTGGGAATGAGATACGTTTCCCTTCATTGTAACGATAAATGCTAGTATCCTGATTCCTGAAATGTCTTATAGGATCATTTTGGCACTTTAAAAACAAAAATAAAGTCATAGAAATCAGGAGAAATTTCGTATTGAGGCGACAATTTCACATTGACAGAATCTTGAACCGCCATTCCATCCAGGCAAAAAAAAAAAAAAAAAGGGCTTTATCCCAGTAATCACGTGATGAAAAAAAAAAGTTCATGTTTTAATGTAATCATGCGCGAAAATCGTAGTACGAAACCGAAACAAAGCAGGCAGTACCGTCAAACGCATTCAAACCAGGTGATTCATTTCGTACTGGAACATGATGAATAATTTCTTCTATTCATCCTTCTTTGGGAGTGAGTTCGCTTTACTTAATATTTAAGTAGAATTCTTGGATCATTCTTTATTTTCGATCCACATAAAATCTGGAACCAATATTTGCGTCTGTCTTTAACGCCATTTTTTTCACTGCCTTCTTTTTCCAATCAGCACGCGGCAACCTTCATACTGTCCTTTGTTGCGCGCACTAGGTTTCAACATACTGTTCATTGTTGTCATTAACACAATTAATGCTTGGCAAATTTTTAATTAAAATTCTTGACTGAATACTATTTCTTCACAATTGGAATTTGCCATTTTCAAAATAAGCTAAATTATTAAATATACGTTTTGAAAATCTACAGTTTTAATTATTAATTATGTTTTATATTATTTTGTAACAAAGACACGATATAGTGTAAAGACTGATTCTGTTATATTTTTTTAATGATTTGGAGAGAGGTAAAGATTCTTTTCTTTCTCCTCTCTTATTTATTTTGTATATTTTTAGTTTCTTTAGGTTTGAGACCAAGAAAAAGTCTATCAGTTAGATTGACGAAATATTGGTCATTTCTGGAGAGTTTATATTTGTTTTGGAATAAAGTAAGTATTTAATAGAAATGTCTAACAGTTTTTGTCAAATTTAGTTTGTTACGTTCAGCATTTATTGAAGGATATGAAACTGAATTATTGACTAAACTACTTCAAATTGTTTAAGGAATTATCCAAAATATTTTAATAGAAAAAGTATCAAAATCGAATATCAGAAAAATATCAACAAATAGATATTAAAACATTATAAGCAATGTAGATGCTCAACATGTTTTTACGTTAATATTAACTTTAGTCTAAAGCGGGGCGAACACGTAGCAGCTTTGTGAAAAGTTGTATGAGCAAACTTAGCTGTTTGAGCGGAGTTGTATCCGGATTTATATGCAGCAAAAGCTGCAAGATCCGAGGATGCAACTCTAAAAGCTGCATGTACAGCACCCAATCATAGCGCAGCGTTGGAACACGTCACGCCATGTGAAAACATGGCGCCCAAACAGATTGTAGTCGCTTCAGATTGACGGACAGCGAATACTGAAAGAATACCAGAGATTTCCGAAATTTATTCACGCAGAAATAAAGTTTATATGTAAATGCATTAATTTAATGCGGTAGAAATTTAAAGAGCGTTTGAGAAACCTCGATATTTGCAATTTTTCACTGCAATAAACAAAACAACAATTGCTGCCACTTCCCCAATTTCTGAACAAAGCCACGGGATGTAATTGTTGGCAATTCCCACTGTAATAATACTGGCTGGTGATCATTGTTCTTCGTGTATTGCATTATTGCCTTCCCCTGCGATTACAGATCGGATAATAGTAGTATTGCAATATTTCTGTTTTGTTGGCGTTAATTGCACTTCCTGTGTTGCAGGCCAGCACCGCAATTTCCGTGGCGTTTTGTCAACTGACTTCATTGCAATTCGTCCTGTGCTTCGTGTGTTTTTCGCACGGCGACGCCCACCAAGCTGCATCATTTTCGTCCGTAACTGTCGTTGGCAACTTTCCTGCGTCCAACTTTTTCACCGAGTTGTACAGCTAAAGCTGCATCGTGATCACCCCGCTTAAGATAGCATTTGCTTACTTACTGTTGACAGAGTTTGTAAATTAATTTGAAACAGTCCACATCCATGAAATTCTACATCTGATAAAGAAGATTTCACCACGTTTAAGAATATCTAGATTTAAAAAATGAGAGTATTCGATATGAAACATTTCCCAAACACTGAATTTCGGCAAATAAGGAACTAAATCATAGTATGTCCAAGTTCAAACAAATAGTTGATAAAATAAAGTGATGATTCTTTGTTAAAATAACACCTTCTTCAAAATTTTTAAAGCTGTCTTATTTGGATTATGGGGATTATTTCTTATTTGGATGTAGAATAGGATTTTTTTCTTTAGATTCTTTACTGATTAATTAGCTTTAAGAAAAAAAGGGACTTTCAATATTACAACTATTCTTTAAAAGATTTTTGGTTTATTAATCAATCATCTATGAATCATAATTTCTTAAAATGCAAAAAGTCGTAATTTGCTGCTGTCGTAGAATTCATAGATTACAATTTCATAAGCTATGATGTTTTAATATTTATATTTATATTTCTTACTTGAATCTCAGTTTGTTTTATCTCATCCTTGTTCCTTGCTAAGAGATCGATTAAGGTAAACTTCAAATTAGCAACCTGCAAAATAGAAGAAAAATCTTTCAATTTTGGTAATTTCGCCATTTTATTTCTGTAGAAGTTTTTGTTTTCAAGTTAAAACTGAAACAGAAAAAAAATATCACAAATAACGAAAATGTAAACTTAAAATATATTGTTTTTCAAATAAATATTCCAAATATTTCTCGAATTTACTAGAAACGTAATTACAAAAATTATCTCTAGATTTATTACGAGGAAACATTATATATTCTAAGAGCTGGTTATAAATAAAATTCATTATTTATTTAATTGTTGGATATAATAAAGTAAGTGCTTCATAACAAAATAAACAAAAACAGTGGAACTATTGGCAATGGAATGGCAGGAATCCACTCCTACTATTAAGTAAGCCTATTTACATTGGTTTGCAATCGTTAATTCTCAAAAGCGTGAAAAGTAAGTTGATTGAATGAAGATGACATTAACAGAGTTCAAAGTCAGTGGCTGGATCAGTCATTCAACAAACATACAAATTTTAATAAAGTCATCTTTCATAAAACTAAGAGATTTACTCCATAATTCTCTTAAAACAACTATCTTTAATGTTCACAATATTTCGTTTCTCTGTACAAGAAACTTTCTCAGGTTAAGAAGAGAACAAAAACTATTCTTTTTCCCTCTTACTTATTAAATAAAATATAACATAAAACAACATATAAATAATGATAATGATTAAACATTAACAAAATGAAAAATATAACACATAAATTATGGTGATAATTAAACATTAACAATAACGTTTTAACCTCAATAACGATAATACAACACATAAATAATAATAATTAAACATTAATAATAACTATGCTTCATAAACAATAATAACAATCTCTTATATTTTGAGAAGTTGAGTAATTTATTTAATCTTACTTTTTTTTTCATACAATCTTTTATGTAACTAAAAGAAACATTACTAATCTTAAGGAATTTATCTCTATTAAAACAATTTTTAGTATTAATAAAGCATGATTTAATCATCAGTCTTTCCTTCTCTTCGGAAATTTCAACTTCAATATTTGCAATAAGATCTGGGTTATGCCCCATATCTTCTCAATGATCCGCCCAACCAGAAATTTTGCTTTTTTTTTTATTCCGAAAAGCTCTAATGTGCCAATCTTTCTTTTAACGTTCTCCTAGTACTCCCAAAATAGATGCTCCCACAATCTCTGCGAGTTAAGCTATAAACTACCCGATCTTATTTAACGTGTTTTCATTTTTTTTTTTTTTTAATGTTTATCAGTCCCATTAGGTATGCTTATAAAACTGCATACCTGTGGTATAGGACCGAGAAGTGGTCCTATATCAAATGGTATATTTACATTCTTCGATAATAAAAATTTTTTTTACAATATCAACAGAATATTTGTTTCTTCAGCTTTTTAGTAGTGCTCTTATTGAAATTAAAATTATAATTGAAATTCTGTTTAAATTTCGTTAACCGATAATAGCAGACAAAATTTGTTTTTCCATGTATTCCGTATACAAAATATTTGGATGATAGCTGAATGAATAGGAAAATCTATTAACTTTGACGCCACAAAAATTATATTGAGATTTTTATCGCAGATAATTTTTAAAATACACTTTCATTAACAGTAAACTCTTTTTATTAACTTATTTTTATTGACTCAAAAAATCTGGAGATTCTATTGAGAAATACCTTCAAAAAATGAACAATGTTTAAATTCTTGAAGCTTAGTAAGATTTAAATATCTTTATAAATCATTTGTAAACTGAAAGATATTTTTATTCTTTTTCGCTAAATTTTTGTTGCGAGATTTTCTCGTAATCTCAACATTACGTAAATCAAATGGAAAAATAATTAAAAATGCTTACCTTATTTTTCAGTTTCTCAGCGAAGTAGATAGCGAGGAATAGATTTAATGCGCAATTAATATCTATAACCATAAAATTTAGCTGATTTTTTGAATCTACAATAATTTGGTAACTAGAATAACAGAAGACAATGATATACATGATAATCATTGTACAAAAGAATGGGGAAAATATTTCTTTTGTTTCATTTAGAAGTCCAAGAAGTGAACTGTAGCAGGATCTGAGATTCTGAAAATCGTTCTTCCAGTTCAGATTATGAATTACAGTTTTGACCTCATTGCAGATACTGGTGAAATAGTGAGTGTACGTTTTACAGAAATAAATGAAACTACAGAGAGTAATGAGAAATGTAACAGAAAAAAGAATTAAGTCAACTATAAATAAAGCTCCAAACATGAATAATGATTCATCCGTGATAGACACCAAATTAAAAACGTAATAGATTACGTAAATGAATACAGGGATTATAGCAATTGAAACACTTAAAGCAGAGTACAGTAAGTTGCGTCGAGGACCGAATTCCAAATTTTTCATTAAGAAAGGTTCGTGTTGAGTCCATTTAATAAAATGTGCAGAGTAACGAATGCCAATATACAGCTGTATAGCATCGCATAACGAAAACTGAACAAAAAATGTATATGCAGAGTACTTACGAAGGCTGCTAGTAAAATTGTCTTCAACAAAAACGGAATTGTCAATTCCAATTATGTGAACTTTAAACTGAGTGTAAGCCACAAAAATGGCGTAGATGGAGCACAACAAACAGGAATAGAGAAAGCTCCAGCTTTTCCAGCGAAATCCAAATGTTTTGCTTTTTCTTAAAATACCTTGTACAGGCAATAATCCAAAAATTTTCAAAATAATTGCCATGTTACGGAATCCTTCATAGATTTTGGTTGATCTTGGATCCATACTTCAAATACTCTTTGTTCTCAATAAAAAAAAAAAATTAATCAGCGTAACCAACAGTTAAAACGATAAATAAAGATTAAAAAAATATTTCCCTCAGAATACAGTACAGAAACCCAACGCAAGTTAAAGCATAAGCAATAAGATAAGGCGGAGAAATTCGTTTGAATTTGTTTCTTGTGCAATGACTAATAATGAAATAATGTCATTAGTGAAACTCTCTTTTGATGTCTTTCAACAAATCGCTTCCTTCGGTAAATGATGCTGTTATTCTATTGATTATAAATTAAGTCAGTCATTATAATTCATCAAAACTCGCATTATGAAGTTAGGAATTAGTTTTTTTAGAAAGAAAAAATGATCAATTGCGGTTAAAATGTTTTCTATGGTAAATGAGAAATGATAACATTAAAGTTGTTTTTAAAGCAGAAAATAATTGTAATAATTTTTTAAAACTAATCTTGTATATGTTTAGGGCTGAAATATTCATTTTAAATTTTTGATTAATAATTTATTAAGAAATTACATAAAAAAATAAAGGATAGGGGTTACATTCAATGAACATATTGAATATTATACATGAATGTAACGATTATAACTCACTGAAGTGGTTAATTGTATATTGGAGTGGTACATGGTGTTTTTAAACTCTGGGAACAAATTTCTGGAGTTGATTCTTGGGAGGACGAGGAACAAAATTGGTTTTATGAACATATGTCCGGAAATCTCCTGACTTCACAATACAGTATTACACCTGAACACCTTCTCCAGTAGATGGGCCTGTTGCATGGCCCTTCCGGTCGCCGTACCTAAACTCCCTTGACTTTAACATGTGAGACATCTGAAAAGTGTCCTGTAACTCTGAGCCATCCCTGATGTACAGACTCTGGAACAACGGGTCCACACCAATTGTGACACTGTTCGGCTATAGGCTGGAACATTCGAAAGGTTGCGTCAATCAATGATACGACTTGCGGGCGCTTGCAAGCAAGGGGGCCACTTCGAAAATCTATTGTGGCATCCACGGCACAGTTCACGCTCGGACGGAGATACATATGCCACACTTTTTTAGCAATGTAATGAAATGTAATGTAATAAATGCTGTATTGTTGATTCACTGTACATTTCCGGAAATATATTCATGGGACCAATTTTGTTCCTGTCCTCCCAAGAATCAACTCCCGAAGTTTGTTCCTATAGTTAAAAAACATCCTGTACTGTAAGGTAAATTCATAGCCTTCATTCACCTAGATCGAAAGTAGCATAAAATTTAAAAAATATATAAATCTTCAAAAAATAACATATCAGTAGCATTAAATTAAATTTTGAACGATATACTTTAAAAGAACGAACATATATATCAAAAAATTTAGTATTAAATTTATAGATTTGATCATTTTCGTTTTGCTACGTAGCAGGATCTCATGAATAAGTAGAATACCTATATTTTCACAGCTTTATACCTATGGTTTACATATAGACTTTTGGTAAAGATTTTAAAAGAGGTATGTAAAAAAATGAAAGCTTGAACTTCATTCTATTATTACAAGGAATCAATATCTTAATTCAGATTTGAAATATTCGTTGAATTAAAAATGAATTTATTTTTAAAATGTTCTAGTAATTTCTGCTCTCTCCATATAATCAATGTAATTTGCTAGTGGATACTGTTAATATAGAACTAAAAATGGTTAATGACTTTATAACTGTATAATGACTGCATAAAATGAGTTTCTTATTGTTCTTTTTTTTTATAAGTTCTAACTTTATAAGTTTGAAGTTACTTTATTGTTGGAATGTTGTAAACTTATCTTATTACTGTTGATATAGTAACGAATCTATTTCCATGACAAATTTAGCCAAGTCAAATATATCTAATAAGCTTTGTAAAAAAAATAAAAATAAATGACGTATAAAAAACACAGTTGGAAAAAACTCTTCCTCCATATTTTTGTGAAAATCCGTTGGCCTGCCGAATTTCGTATTTTTCTTCAGTCCTTTAAAATGACGTCATAGAGTTGGTTTAGGAATATTGTATTTTCTGTGAGCCTCATTAAATCCAATTTCACCATTGACGCCTCCTCCATATCTTCTTGTTTCCAACTACTGTAAATTCGTTTTGCCATATTTTAGATCTATAATAAAAACATAAAAACAAATTGCAAAAACAGTATTTTAAACTCACGTGTTGTTAACTAATTCTAAAGCAAATTCACATTTATTAAATCGAAGTTATGTGATGATAAACAGCAAACTCCTAAGTCGTACCGCTACGATTTTGGAATGTCATATCGGTACGACTTAAGATGCGGCACAATTTATATTTCCAATGAACATAACCAAACACTGAATAAAGCTAACACAAAGGAACACTTGAGGTCTATGTCCTATCGACGTCACGTATGACGTGTATCCCATATGCGGCGAGAGCTTGTGGGATAAACAAACATATAACTTTGTGTGAATTACTTAAAAAATCGTCGATTTTTGATATTTCAAGACGGATGGTTCAGTACTGTGCAGTTCCTTATTGTAATAATTCAGTAAAAACGCTTGGAATATCCTTCTTTAATATAATATTTCTTCTATATTTAAACCGGTTAAAATAAAGCACATGGCTTTGTTTATCCCACATGCGAAGCAGTAGCCTGGTGGGATATGTTGTAACTACGAAGTCCTGCCTATCCTCAAGTGGTCATTAAATTACAGGATATCCTTCTTTGAAAATATATTGCTGTCGTCTTCTTCAATAGGCGATAATCAACTCTGGAAATTTTGGAAGGCTTAAAATCATTGCATCCAAATCAAATCTTTCAGTTCAGGCTTTTTATATCTACTAGGGTTAAAACGAAGCTTTGTTTATCCCACAAGCCAAATAGTAGACAGATGGGATATTTTGGAACTAGTTGAAGCCCCGCCTATCCTCAAGTGGTCCATTGTGTTTGCAGTAAACAACTCCTTAAATATTACTGCATGACTTAAAAATATGAAGCATAATTTTATCAACAATATAGTTGCATTATAAACTACTAAACAAGTAGTAAAACTTCGAAGACACTTACTTGTTGTGATGTTGCCTTTCCACGGTATCGGCGGGAGACGCGCGCATTGTGAAACAATATGGTTGACAAGGAAGTAACTCGTTTTGCCGGAAGAGCCGCAGTTGGCGCGATATTACGCCTAATATTTCAAAGGTACGACTTAAGAGGTGGTAGGACCTGCGCAACCTTATCCTATATAGGAAGGGAAAAGAATAGGATCTCCCAGTATAAATTAAAAAACAAGAAATGCACAATAAAAATAAAAGAATAGAAATTCATGTGCCAGTCTCCGCTGGCCGCAATGAATTTTCTATAGGCA
Organism: Thereuonema tuberculata; assembly: GCA_023159025.1. Classification (NCBI taxonomy): domain Eukaryota; kingdom Metazoa; phylum Arthropoda; class Chilopoda; order Scutigeromorpha; family Scutigeridae; genus Thereuonema; species Thereuonema tuberculata. Next base: position 45,596,079 of record JAFIDM010014012.1, read on the forward strand.
TAAAATAAGAAACAGCCCCTAAAAAGTGGTTAAACACATTAAAAGGTGGACCTAGTGTTTATCAGTGCAAAGTGTCACCTCCAAACAGCTGTTTCTCGGTATATTCTTTTATTTTTATTGTGTATTTCTTGTTTTTTAATTTATACTTGGAGGTCCCATTCTTTTCCTGACCTATTCTAATATTAACCTCCGTAATTGGACCTAGAGGTTTTATAGTGACTACTCTCCACTGATGATCTGCAATACAACGAGAAACAGCTGTTTGGAGATGTCACTTTGCACTTATAAACACTAGGTCCACCTTTTAATGTGGTTAATACATATACTTTTTAAAATCCAGCATTTTTTTAGATAAAATTAATTTTTAATGAAGAACATATATTTTTTTTTATCTATATCTCCCAAACAAGTGGTCCGATTTCAATTTTGTAACGCTCATTTTTACTTCTTTTTAAAAGCGAAACACAATAAGTCATAATACATATTTTGTTAAATTCAGTAATTTTTTTTATGTTTTTAAAAATTAGCATCACTTTTTCTTTACTATATCTTTGTAACTGCTGGTCCAATTTAAGTTTTCTAACGCTCATTTTACTCATTTTTTAAAACCAAACACATATTGTTAATACACACATTTTGTTAAATTCAGTGGTTATTGAGATACATCGACATTTTAAGAAAGAACATAAATTTTTCTTAACTACATCTCCGTAACTGATAGTCCAATTTTGATTTGGTAACGAGTAAAGTTTTTAAAAGACAACAAATATTGTCCATACACATATTTCTTCTAAATCCAGCGGTTTTTCCGATAAAACAATTTTTAAGAAAGAATATAAATTTTCCTTATCTATATCTCCGTAACTCGTATGTCGTATATCCAAACAAAAATTAGGTTATAAAATTTATGTTCCAGCATTCACCAGCCTCAAATGAATTTTCGTACCTCATTAAAACAATAAAAAGCTAGCTGATGATCGCTAAAGAGAGTGAAACTAACATTTCGTCTCACTCATTGATGTCATTATGTATACAATTTATACATATGATATTTTCTGCACATGTGAATTGAATTTAAACATCATTTAGATACATTATCAAATTTAGGAACGTGGGCTAATTGTACTGATATACAAGTTTTGGAGGCCTCTTCTTTGAACAGTTCAGAGCATTCTATCAAAAATGAATTCTACAATTCTGATTTCAGTGTTAAAACTAGAAATGGCTTAAATATAGTTTCCATTACAAGAGACTGTAAATTTGTCACATGTATGTGAAATGTAAAGACAAATGTGATTCCTCAAAATTTACATAATATCAAGACATATGAGCATATTAAAATATATCCCCTTTTTTTTTTATTACAATTAAAAATAATGACATGGAAAAAAAATTAAGTTGTATTAGATAAAGAGAATTAATAATCATAGCAGGATTTTTACTTTTCCTTCTCTACAGCAACACGGATATGTAGTAAAAAATAAAGAAAAACAAACTCTCATCAGTGCATCTACAAACATGTATAAAGATGTCTTTTCATTCCTAGATAACTACTATGTTCCAAAATGTTGAGA
>JAFIDM010014012.1:45619463-45632842 GCA_023159025.1 Thereuonema tuberculata
TGCTCAAAAAATCAAAAATCAGATCACTGTTTCTATGGTGATAAAACTAATTTAACACCACGTCATCAGTGGCCTCTGTTGAGAAATTTTGAAATTAATACAAAAACGCAATAATCTTTCAATTTACTCTTTTAATATTTTTTCTTCTTTTTATAATTTTCAATTCTATATCTTTTTTTTTTTGTTTAGTTTTTTATATTATATAATTTTTTTCGTATTTTTTATATTTAATTACAAATTTAGAATGATTTGTAGTACTACTAATTCTGCTTGGTGGTGTGGTCTCGGCGGCGGCCAGCCGTGGCGTCCAATGCGCCAGTACCTGGGTTCGAATCCCGGTCGTGGCATGGTTGTTTCTTTCATCTTCTTCTGTGTGTTGTGTCCGCTGGGGACCCGAAATCTGCTCTGTAGGTAGTGGTCCCCATTTGTCTTCTATATGTTACAGGCTATAGTACTACTAATTCTATTTTAAAGCAATCAAATATTATTTAAAAAAATTTTCTTAATAAATTACATGATATTATTAAAAATAAAATTAATTCCGAATTTTATTGGCTTATTCATAATCACAATGATGTTATTAAATATATAAATAATAATGAAATTTTTGATATAATTACTGCAGATTTTGAAAATTTAGTTACTAATATACCTTTAGATTCTTTATTACAACAAATTAAATTTTTAATTTCAGAATTTGATATAAAACATTTATTTGATATTTCAATTAATAAATTTCTTAATTTTCTTCAATTTAATTTATATAATAATTACATTGAATTTGATAATGAAATATATTCCCAAATTAAAGGTATAGATATAAGGGTTAATTATAGTAGCATTCTTGCTAATTTATTTTTATTGGCATATGAATATCAATTTGGAATTAATACCCCTTTACAATTCAAAATTTATAGATATATAGATGATTTAATTATTTTTAATACTTATTTTGACATTACAGATATAGAAAACAAAATTTATAAAAACATTATTAAATTACAAAAACTAATAATAATAGTGATTTTGTTGATTTTTTAGATTTAGGAATATATTATCATCAACAAATTCCATATATTAAATTATTTAATAAAACATTTTTATTTCCTTTTAAAATTAATAGGTTTCATAAATTTACTAGCAATGTAAGTTTCAATTTATTTAAAAATATTTTTATTCAAGAGCTCAAGAGATATTTGGATATTAAATCTAAATTAGAAGATTTTTTACAAAATTTAAATTATTTAATAAATGAATTTTTAAATAATAATTTTAAAAGACAAATTATAAATACATATAATTTACAATTTCCCCAAAAATTTAAATTTCAAATTTATAAAAAAATATAAAATTAAGTGTATTCATAATTTTATTTAATCACTTTAATTCTTCAAAATAGGATGTGTTGATTAATATCATTTAAGTTATCTTATGACAATTCATGATTAAATCCTTTTTTTGGAAGTTATGAGTTTGATTTGGTAACTGTCATCTAATTTTAATTTTTAAAAATTTAAATTTTCTACTTTATTTTATTTTTATTTTTATTTTTATTTTTTATTTTATAATAATCCTGTTTTTATTGGCTTATTCATAATCATGATGAAGTTATTAAATATGTAAATAATAATAAAATTTTTAATATAATTACTGCAGATTTTGAAAATTTATTTACAAATATACCTTTAGATTCTTTATTACAACAAATAAAATTTGTAATTTCAGAATTTAATATAACTAATTTATTTAATATTTCTATTAAAAAATTTCTTAATTTTCTTCAATTTAATTTATATAATAATTATATTGAATTTGATGATGAAATATATCCCCAAATCAAAGGTAATGGAATGGGAGTAAATTATAGTACCATTCTTGCTAATTTATTTTTATTGGCTTACGAATATCAATTTTGTATTAATTCCCCTTTCCAATTTAAAATTTATAGATATATAGATGATTTGATTATTTTTAATGCTAACTTTCAAATTGATTATATAAAAGACAAAATTTATAAAAATATTATTAACTTACAACAAACTAATATCAATTCTGAATTTGTTGATTTTTTAGATTTACGAATATATTATCATCAACAAATTCCATATATTAAATTATTTAATAAAACATTTTTATTTCCATTCAAAATAAATAGGTTTCATAAATTTACAAGTAATATGAGTTTAAATTTATTTAAAAATATATTCATACAAGAACTCAAAAGATATCTTATTATTAATTCTACATTACAAGATTTTTTAGATAATTTGAATTATCTTATCAATGAATTTACAAATAATAATTTTCCAGATAAAATTTTAAATATATATATTTTACAATTTCAGAAAAAATTTAAATTTCAAATTTATAAAAAATGTAAAGTTAAAATTATTCATAATTTTATTTAATCATTTTATTCTTCAAGATAGGATTTGTTAAATTATAATCATTTAAGTTATCTTATGACAATTCAAAATTAAATCCTTTATTTGAGGAAGTTTTGAGTTTGACTCGATAACTGTCATCTATTTAATTTTTAATTTTTTATTTATTTTTATTTTTATTTTTATTATTTATATGTATACGAAAAAGTATAAAAAAACTTAAAAAAAGCAAAAAAGTATATTATATAAAAGAAATTAAAAAAAAATATAAAATTAAAAAACTTAAAAAAGAATATTTACAATAAGAAAGAGCAAATTTCTCTCAATAATGCGTTTTAGTGATTTCCAAATTTTAGTTTAGTTTCAAAATTTAACACCAGATGCCGCTGATGAAGTGAATGTAATTAGAAGCCGTACATTCACAGAAACAGTTTTCTGAAATTTGTATTGGGATTTTAAGTTTCAGATAGCTGTCCGGCTTGGCTATATGTTTAGTAATATAAGTTAATTTTATTCTTATATTCTTTACGCTCTAAATTTATAAATTGCAAATGATTAATTGAAATCTTTGCATCTCTAAACTCGAAATTATGCATCATTCGAGTTTGGCCATTCCAATATATATATAAGAACTTAGTGGTGTTATTTTGATTCCCTCTACTAGGATCCTCTCTTTTCGATTTTTGGCTCCTAACTTTGACCCAAATGTCATCTATCAAATTGTTCAGATTTTTAAGAAAAGAAAAACAATCAAACCAAAATTTAACAGGGTGATCATCCATGGGTGAAAAGTTATTAGCGAAAACCGAATAAAATCATAAGTCATTCCTGAAATAGTATTTTATTTTCCCTTCTCATGATTTGCATTTGGAAAATTAGGAAAATGCAAGAAAAAATCCACAAGATTTTCTTTGATTCTACTGGAATGCGCACCTGTCTATCAACCATGTGATGTCTATTTCTACAGACAAATCAAAAATTTCCCTAAACATCTGCAAAATTGCACATTGGTAATAGAATGAAAACGCGAATTTCCATCTCTCAAAAAATTGTCTGTAATCAAATGAAGTTGGTGTCAAATTGCTTTATGTTTTGAATGTTTTTTGTTGAAATACCATTTAAAAAAAGTGTAATGTATTTTAATGTAATGTATTTATGAATGTTTAATAAATGTATTATATTAATAAATATATCTTTAAAATGATATAAACTTAAATTGACCATTTTTAAAGTGAAAGTAAAAGTCTTTTACTTTTCACGGCTATGTGCGCTCATATCATAACCATAACTTCCTGTTTTTGGACATTTTTAAAAGCTTGTAACTTCTGACCTAGAGATCAACCGATAAAAATTTCGATGTCATTGTTCTTATTTCTTTTAAGTGAACATTTTGATACACAATGTATGTAAATCTGTTTTCGATAGCATAATGTTTCTCCAAGTTAGAATTCATTGTTAGCTATATCCGTACAGATTTTTGATTGGATATAGCTTCACTAAATCAATTATGAATTTTCTTTCAATGACATTGCAAATTTCAGAACTCCCCACTCCCCAGCTCATTGCAATAGAACTTAAACCCAGATAACTGCAGTGGAACTTTGAGCCTCAGAAATTGGAACGAAAGATGATTTAGAATTTTAATTTAGCAAATTGGGAACGGGGAAATAGAAGAAAGGGGAAGAGAAAAAGAAAGAAAACTGAAATAAAATTATTCTGAAAACTGAAAACTGAAAAAAAAAAAAATGGAAAAATCAAAAAAAAAAAAAAAAGTTTCAGCAGGGAACAGATGAATATTTGTCTGAAAAGTTTTATTTGAAAAATCAAATTTTATGCACCTTGCTTGAAAAAGAAATTTGTAAAACGGGAATGAAATTTCGTTTCTTAAGAAATATTTTAAAAAGCAAATCATCCTTCTAAATTGCAGTAGCTGAACTCACTCACGTCAAACTTAAAAAGAAAACAAAGTATTATGAGACTAAGTTGGTCTGATTGATGAGACACGTGTACCAATCTTAGGTAAATGTTTGATAACTACTTTACGAAGACAAATATAAATGAATGGAAGAAAGTATACTTTGTAAACGAATGAAATTACTTTTCATTTTTATGAAATCGCGAAATAGCTAGAATCTATCATAAATCTTAATTCTTATCAACTGATTTTTGACGCAACATCTTTAGGTGATTACAAGATACTATTTACACATCCGTGTTAATGTAAAGACATCTCTTATATGACATCAACAGATTAGAAATGATCAAATACTTTTTGGCATGATGGAGATAAGAAGTTCTCCTCATACCAGAGTTTCTATTCGAATTACGCTTTTAAAAATTATATAAAAAGCTGAAAAACCACGGATTAGTAGTCAGCTGTCTTCAAGCAAGGGATTCACCATGATCTCCAAGTGTCTCATTGGATTGCTCTGCATTTATGCAGGTAGATATAATGTGTTTTGTATTTGCTTTTATTGTTAATTTCAAAATTTAAAATTTACAATAGAACATCGAAGTCTTTCAAATTTTAATACTTATGCATCACTGAATTGGCATTGCCAGCTTGAAAAACTAGGAATATCAATTTTATTGTAGAAATATAGAAAAAATGAAACAAAATGAAGTTAATTCATTTAATGGTATTAATTAAATAGCGTTGTAATCTGCAAAATTTTCGGAGAAAATTAATTTGAAAACTTGAAGAAAATGGAGCAACTTAACATTTTAAGTACTCGTACATCTAATAGTTATTAATTTTATTATTTGAATGGTAATATTAAAATAACTTAAGAGGTAGTTACTTATGTACATAATAACACACCATATCTAACTTTGGAAACATGTATTAGACATTTATTAGATCATTCTGCTTCATCAGGCCATATTCTACAGTTTTATTAATTAAACAAGTTTAAATAAAGAATATGTATTTATTTCAAAGAATTGTTTATTTAATTGTTTATTTAAACATGTTGAGTTAACGAAGTTGCAGAATATGGCTTGGTGAAGCAGAATGATCTAATAAATGCCTTAGAAATATTGCGATGGTATATTAGAATGTAAGTAAGCATTTTTTTTAGTAATGGCGATATTATTTATTCAGTTTCATAATACTAATTTTCAGATAATATTTCATTGTGATGATTTTAAGCCGCAAATCGCTCTTTCTCCATTACATTAATTTAAAATGTTTACATTCTGTGCTTAGAAAAATAAAAGAAGTTAAAATCAGTATGAGGAAACGTTAATATAGTGTAAAGAGAAGCTATAACGGTCTTACTATTTTCTCTAAGAAAAATGACATTTCAGCTATTTGTACAAGTCAGTAAATAACTCACTGCATTTCATCTCCATATAATATTTTCATTAAATATGTTTTTGATAGCTGCTATTTGAATTGTGCAGAACGGTAGAAGATGTTTCAATTTATAGAATCAAATAATTTGCAGAATGTTTATTTTTTTGTGTGAATCAGTAAGTTTCTAAAAATTCTTCATAATATGAGGACCTCTGGAAAGTAACGAAACCACAGGATAACATATTAATGTTTAACAACTGAAATTCATAGAATTATTGATTTTAAATCTGACTGCTTTACGCGTGTATTTCTTTGTCGAATGTAAAATAGAGCAATCTATATTACTAAAATCTTTTATTTCTCTGTCTGTCTGTCTGTCCGGCTCAATTTTCATGTAAGAATGGAAAATAGAAATAATGTTTACAATGAAACGTCCGCGACAGGAATCGAACTTGCAATCTACTGATCTTAAGTCAGACGTCTTATCCATTAGGCCACGGAGACTACAACTCACTTTATATTGTTTTTTGACTTATGTTTCTTTCCCCTTCCCCCCATCAATAATGAATATATTCAACCTTTTTTTTTGAATCTCAAGATTGTTTATTTATTTGCGATTCGTCTATTTATTTGTAATCCGAAAATGACAATTAGAACTTTAATTGCCGAAACATTGCAAATTTTAAATATAATATCCTTACTTAACCAAATTCAATGTGATATAGAAAAACAAGCGCGTGTACACGGAGGATGGCCTACTGGTGTATGAAGAACGATCATTAACAACTGTTTTAGCTAATGATTTTATGAAAAATATATTTAATGGAAGTAATTAAGTTCCATTATATACCTTATAAGATAAATTTTTAACTTAATGGCAAAATTTAACGTACGTAAGAATGTTAGTAAGCAACAATAAAAATGAAAACACACAGCAAATAAAGATCCACTGAGCTATTTTTGGAATTTTTGGACCGGGAATCAAAAACAGACTGTTTCGACCTTCTTAGGTCTCATCAGTTTGATTCGCCCAGTACTCATAACTCAGTGGGATCAAAAGAAACATATACAAAGGACAAGCATAAACAAAATAATGGCCATTCAATTAAAAAAAAAATCAAAATATAAATTAAGAATAAAAAGGGCCGCAAATTAATCCCCACTAGCAAACCGCTTAGCTTATAAAGGATTAATTTTTAATTTGGTATTTTAACTATGGCAGCATTTAAACATATTAAATAGATAATTAAAGCGTAAGTATAAATACGTAGTATCTTCTTAAGATCCTGACTCAAGCAAATGCAGGCGATTGCAAAACCCTTTATTTCTTTTATATATTTCTTTTACCAATGCACCAAGATTCTTAAAATTTAAATATGAACTTGTGAAGCATCTGGCATTTCTATTTTCTTGTTTTTAATTTTCAAGATATTCTGTAATTAATTAAATTAAAATTCAACAACAGTCAATATTTTAAACTTGAAAAAACTTGATAAAAGCCTGAAATGATAAAAAGTTTGTAAAATAATGATTTTATTTTATTTATACTAATATTTATTATTAGTGCAATTTAGTTATTTTTTTGAAAAATAAAAATTGTGTTTGTTTTTTTAAAATCGTGTGAGATTAAATTATTTTTAAAAAAATTAACTATTGCACTAATAATAAACTATTTTAAATAAAAAACGTAACTTTATATTTTTTTATTATTTTAGGCTTTTGTCAAGTATTTTTAAATTGAAAATACCGGGTAATATCTCGAATACACCCAAAATATTGGCTGTTTTTGAATTTTAATTACAGAATATTTTGAAAATTAAAAAAAGAAAATAGAAATCCCAGATGCTTCACAAGTTTACATTTAAATTTTCAGAATTTTAGGTGCATTGGAAAAATATATAAAATATATAAAAGAAATATATAAAAGAAATAAAAGGTTTGCACTCACCTGCAGTTGCTTGAGTCAGGACCTTAAAGATAGAAAAAAAGTATCCAGTTGAAACTTAGACCCAAAGGTGGAATAAAGTGAAAAGAAAATTACCCATTTCCTTTGTTATATTCATTACTAACATTCATTCTTTTCGCAATGAAATTTAGTGTGTGCTAATCAATGTGGTGTTCGTCGATCTCAGACACCAGATGACGTTGACAAAATTGTAGGTGGTCAAACAGCTGATCATGGTGAATACCCTTGGCAGGTAAAAATCAAATTTATCTTGACTCCCACAAGCTTGAGAAGCTAATAATTAGAATATAATATCAGGAAAAATAGCTAACCATATACGATGTAGAAAACTTGTCTTACTAATGAAACTTTAGCACAATACTAGTTCTTGAATTGTATGAGAACGTAAATGTGAAGATATTACATCATAGATATTAATTATTTCATGAATTTCATCTTTCAAAAATTGGAGAAAACTTTTACAACAGTTATTTTTCAATGAAATGTGCTGTATATTCATTTCAAATTGTCCATTTAAAACATACAGTTAAACCTACTCGACTTATTGATCTTATTAACAGAATTCTTGGAATTTTTGAAATAACTTACAATTAAAACAATAACATGAAAATTATTATCAATATTCCTCAATTATTAGTAACGAATGTTTCTGGAAAATCTTTTTTTTAAAACTACATTGTATTCAATAACATTTTATTAAAAATATTTAAAGAGAATGAATGAAATGATAAGTTAAAGCTTTTCTTAATTAATTTAGAACAATATCTTGTTAAGCAAATTTTCATGAAAAATAGTTAATATCTTATTTTTTTTTTAATTTTCTCCAATTCTTATTACTGTATCCTCTTTCTCAGGTATCTATCCAAAGCACTTCATGGTGGGGTTCAGCTAATCACTTTTGTGGAGGTTCAATCATTGACGAAACAACTATCATCACAGCTGCTCATTGTGTCGAAGAGTAATTTTACCGTTAATTTGCTTCATTGGATTTTAAAACCAAACCTTAAGCATAAAAACAAACCTGCACATAACCATTCTTTTAGTAATTTCGAAAACTAACCATTTTTTCTGAACATAAGCAATGTAATAATAATATTCTTTCTTTAAGGAATGTGCTTTAACTTTTTTATTACGATAGTACTTTAAATCTTTTTACTTGAACTAAATAAAAGTTCCAAGTGTATACAGTTGTTTTACTGATTATGAATAACTAAGTAACTTGCAGAATGAAAACAAACAATAACCAGAAAACCTGCAAATGCTGCATTGGCATGTTTTGTATTTTAAGAAGATATAGAGGTTGGAGAATAACTCATTAAGCAATGCAACATCAGGATTTTTCTGCCATGGGCCCAAAAATTAAAAACTAAATTTTTTTTGGAAAAGATTTGAAAATTTCTGACTTAATCTCAATCTCTCTCATTACAACAAATTCTTCCTTCCCCTTTTCTAGTGTAAGTGCAAGCGATATTTCCGTTGTGGCTGGCGAACACAGATTGAACCAAAACGATGGAACTGAACAAACAGTGGAAGTTTCCAGAATCATCAGTCACTCTGGATATAACAGGTATAGAAAAATCTTGATATCGTTCGAAATCAAAACAAAATTTACATGTACATTTTCACCTTTGAAATGAATATCTATTACATTACAGCTATTCTTTGGAAAACGACATTGCCATCTTGAAGCTTGCAACTCCTCTGCAAGTGAGCTCCAAGTACATCACCCCTGCCTGTCTTCCATCTGCTAAACAGACCTTCCAAGGACCTTGCATTGTTACAGGATGGGGATACACACGTGAAGGTAGGATTTTAAAGATCTAGTTTCACATACCATGATTTTTTTTTAAACAATGAATAAAATTGAAAATTTGGAATAACAATAAAGAAATTAGCCATTCATAAAAATATATTAAAATAATGTAACCAATAAAATCTAGTTTAAAAGTTTCTAGTTTCTCGTATTCTTTCGAGAATGCTTTGAAATAATAAATGAATAACAATAAATTAATCGTAAATGTCACGTAGATATTAAAATTGAATGAATGGCCAATGAAAATAAATATTACATATAATTTTCTATTAATGGTGAGGGATTCTTTTTACAGTTTCTGCTGATCTTCTTTCAAATTGCAAAGTGTAATGTGAACTATTTTAAACAGCAATTATATTTCAACACTGATTTTTTTTTTTTATTAACTGTGTTTAACTTTGTAGGTGGTAGTGTTACTAATACCCTTCAGGAAGTTGCTGTTCCACTTGTATCTGATGCCACCTGCCGTAACTCCTATGGAAGTACAATCGTTGAAACACACTTGTGTGCTGGTTATGCTCAGGGTGGAAAGGACGCTTGCCAGGTAAATCATTAAAGGTTTCATACATTTCTTTCAAATAAGAAATGTATAATTATTGCAAATTTAAAATTCATAACTATTTTAAGTTATACTTCTCTCTATGTTATATTATTATATTATATTTAATTATATTATTATTTGTAGAAAGAAAAGAATCTTTATTAGACTTGTGATGATAATACCCGTAAATGTAGTAAGGCAGCACAAATTTGTTCAATTTAAACATTGAATAGTTTAAAAGTTTCGAACTGTGAATGTTCTTCATCAGAGTTCTTTTCCTAAATGTGCGCTGCCTTATTAATTTATTTGAAGTAATGATTTGTGTTTTTAAGTCAGAATTTTTTAAGAATATAGAAATAAATATCTCTATAAACGATTTCTTAGAATTAAATTAATCACATCTATTTGATTAAAGTTGGTTAGTTAGTATTGAAAGTTAATTAAGTTATTTTCATTATTTTTAAAAAGTAATTTCTAAAGATAGTGCATATCTTTAAATGAAGAAAGGTTACAGTAACTTCAAATTTCTTGTACAAAATAGTTTTATAATTATAGTTTTTACTTCAGTGCTGATTTTAAGAAAGATTTCTGTATCAAATTTCTTTGAGAGAGCAAGTTAAATGTCCGTGTAATTCACCTGTTAACCTTATAACATATTATTTCAGGTTGCACTATAACGAGAAATGTATCTTTTTATATATATTTCAGGGTGATTCCGGTGGCCCCCTTGTCTGCGAAGGTCCTGATGGTAGAGCTTTCTTGGCTGGTGTTGTATCTTTTGGTCAAGGTTGTGCTCGTCCTCGTTACTATGGTGTCTACACTGAAGTCTCCCACTTCACTGATTGGATCGCAAGAAACAGAGTCTAAAATAACAACAGCTGAACTCTTTCGACCTAATTCGATTCATGTTGTTTCATTGTACTAAATTTCTTCGATTTGTTTGAAATTTTGTAATAAAATGCAAGCATGTAAATAATTCTCTGCGTCAATTTTCTTTTAGTTTTACTTTGAAATAAGATTAATTAATTTCACTTAAACTTTACATTTATCTATAAAAACCTACTTGTTTGTTCAATATGTAAATTTTAGAAATATCTACAAATTTTATTTAGATATAAAATATATAACAGTTGTCATGAAATGAAAATTCATACAATCATAAGAAAATGCTTATAGTGGACAGATTAATGAAAATTTGACGATTACTAATAATTAGTTTATCAATGAATTAATCAGTAGTTAGAGGGAGATTACAACACATTTTTGTGACTGAGAAGTGTCACTTAGAAAAAATAGTTTTTATGGTTAATCTTCAAAATGATTTTAAATTTGATTTCTAAAAGTATAAATGATCTAGAACATCAAAATAGAAAACATAAAGGCACAGAACTAAGGAAATTGTGGTACCGAGAATTCAAGACAGACTGTTTCTGTTTCAGCAGTTGGATCCGCCCAGAATTTAATTTATTTAAAGTAGCTTTTTCTCTAAATTTTCAATACAGAGTTTTTGTGATAACATTACAGTTCGTCTACACAGGATGTACCTGAAGTGTGCTGCCAAACTTAAGGTTATATTCAGTCATTCAAAACAACGAATAAATGTCATATAAATATGGACAGGGAATGCTTTTTTTGCAAGATATGAACGATGCAACAATACAGAGGTGTTGGCTGTATAGTCACTCAGTTTCACAGAAAGTGCTCGAAATGTCCTCCACCGGCCGCAACATCGACTTCCGAACATGGTCGAATTGTGTTACACCCATCTACTATATGATCATGCAGTGCGTGAGCATCAGGAACCGATGTGATGTACACTAATGCTTTAAGATATCCCCATACGAAAAAGTCCAGAGGGTTTAAATCAGAGGAACGAGCAGGCCATGCTGTTGGACCCCTCTTCCAATCCAACGGAATAACGTTGGTTCAGAAGTCGTCGGGCTGTATGGCTGAAATGAGGTGGCGCACCATCATGCATGAGCCACATATGACGACGAGTGTGCAAAGGAACATCCTCCTTTGCAGGCAACTCATTTTCCAGGAAATTCCTGTAAGCATTGCCAGTTAGTCTAGTTGGCAGAAACACAGGATGAGATGTTCGCCATCACACCAATCCAGACATATACGGAAAATCTTTGTTGGTGCCGTGACTGTTTGATAGCTGCAGGTATTCATCGGATCAATGGTGAACGTTATGAAAATTCATAATGACATCTTTCGAGAAGCAAGAGTCGTCCATGAAAAGCACATATTGCACAAAAGTGGGTTGAATACAGTGTTGTAGATACCATGTGCAAAAGACCACACGTGGAGGGTAATCGGTGGGTGACAGACCTTGCATACTCTGTACGTGATATGGATAGAGAAACTGTTCCTGGAGAATTCTGTGAACACTTTGCTTGGACATGCCAACTTCTCTGGCAATCTATCTGTTGGATGTTCCAGGATTTTCTGCAACTTCATCCAGCATCTGTTCATCAATGTGTGTTGTTCTGATGTATCGGTCTCTGTCTCTATCGACAGAAGCGTGCGTAAATGATCCTGTCTCAGTCAGACGTCGATGAATCGCACTAAATGTGTTCCTGAATGAACACTGTCGTTGCAGAAAGGATTTCTGGTACAGTCATGTAGCTTCTCTGCAATTTCCATTTGCTCTTCCGTAATGTCGGCCATCTCTGCATTGCTGTACTTCGTAGTCATGATGCTTTCTAGAACAAGCTGCGAAGATTCTGACATCTGGAATGCATTCAATCAGACTGCTCCACTTTTGTTTGGGGGGGGGGTGTCCCCCTTTGGGGGGGGGGGGGGCAATTGATCATTATATGCCACGATTACTGAGGAGCAATTTAATGACTCTACGATATTATGTAAAGGCCAACACCTCTGTATCGTTTCATCGTTCATATCTTGGAAATAACGCATTTCCAAGCCCATATTTACATGACATTTATTCGTTGTTTTGCATGATCGAATACAGTCTTTAAGTTTGGCAGCACATTTCAGGTACACCCTGTATAGTGGGCTCTGGAGCGCATTCTAAGGCTCTAAATGGAAAGAAATTTGGACAATAAATACTTCAAAAGATGTGCTCGCCATTATTGAAGAAAAGAAGTAATAGTACAAAAATAAGCAGTAGATGGCGCTGCAGCAATAACTGATAATAATTGAGCAAGTGAATACCCACAATTGTCGCATATGGGCAACAGAAAACCATCGTATTATCCAAGAAGGCCAGTTGCATTCTCCAAAAGTGACTGTGCGGTGTGCATTTACGGCTAATTTCATCATTGGGCCATATTTTTTTTTTGAAGAGGTAACTCCAACTGAGCCACCTGTTCCAAAACCGGACAGCGGTTATTATATGTTGGGAAATTTCG
>JAFIDM010014012.1:45641058-45669554 GCA_023159025.1 Thereuonema tuberculata
TTGTTTTCAAAGTTAAATTTCTAGCTTAAATATAACTTCAAATAAACTTTATTTAGAGCAAATAAAAAAAAAAAAACATATTCCATTTGTCGCGTCATTATTTAAATTTAAAATAATTACAGAATTAAGAATTATTCTTCCATTTTAGTTAGGAAGTGTATTAAAATTAAGAAGGGTGTGTCGAAATGAACGTTATTATACATACATACACGTATCATATGTATAAATAAGTCCAAGAATTCCCATAAAGAAATAGATGTAATTATTAGTGCAACAAATAATTGTAACAGTTTATATATAAATATTTTTAGAAATCATGTATTTATCAGTATTTTTGTAGAAATTATTTATCTGTATTCATTTTTGTCCTTCACCGTTATTTATTCCTTTGCATTTCCTAATTACTGATGTTCTATTTTATTTTTAATTCTTTTCCTCTGCAGCCGTTAAATATCGATTAATTAATATAAATTCGCTTTGTTTTTATCCAGTCATTCTATATATTTTTAGTTAATCTTCGAATCAAATTCTTCCATGTAAAATCTATAAAACCAATGTTTTCATGTAATAAATTAATTCAGTTCAGTTTCAGAACTTGACTCGTTGTCTTTAGATTCCAAAGACTCTCCCACCAACACCATCACAATATACTCAATGATAACCAAGAATATTAATGATGTTGTGGATTATCATAATACAAGTTTAATCCTAATCAAATGAAGAAAAGTCGAATAGTGATTACATAGTGATAAGGCATATCGCATTCGATTAAGTGAAGTATTAGTAAAAACATCCAAGGTGACATGTTCTGTTTATTTAAAGAAACTTATGAACTGCGTCTGTTCGCGATTGATGAAGTATAGTTGCAGAATTAACTTTACAAGAATAATTCTACTTCATATTAATAAAAAGGATAGGGTTCTCCCTTCCTAAATAAATATTTGTAGTAATCCTGAAGAAGTCTTTTTAAATAAAGACGAAATATTGATGCCGTTGATGTCTGTGGTAGTTTATATATTAAGAATTAGTTATACCAAAGTATGGCATTTAAAGTTTTGAAGCATAGTTCTAGCATAGTTTATTTATTGCATAGAATCACGTGATAATGGCGGGAACCGATCTTAATGTTTCGTACCAAATGGTCTAAAAACAGGCTACCTAAGAAGGTCTTAAAATGGGTTAGTATATATTTAGACCTTTTTATTTATTTGGAGCAAAAGAACCATTCGACTTCATTCAACTCCGCTATCTATCATTGACCATGGAGCATCGCCGGGACCGTTAAAGAATGCATATTTGGCTATTTTTTTTTTTAATGTATATCAGTCCCATTAGGTATGCTTATGTAAACTGCATAGCTGTGTTATGTGACTGAGAGTTTACTATATTAGTAAAAAAAAAATAAAATTAGTAGTTATCGTTCTTTAATATAATTCTTCCATCTACCAAGTCAGAGATTAATTTGTGTTTTATTTCTTTAAATGTAATATTGTCTTTGTATTCAATATTTAATTGTTTGAAAATTTTGTATTTAACATAATTATTTAATCCAGATCCAAAGTTATTGCTTATTTTGTCGATTTTAAAGATTTTATTCCAATTGTGTCTTGTATTAAATTCATCATCTATTAATTTCTTTTTTTTTCTTACTTCAAAGTAATTGGATATGACTATTTTATATATAAATTTTTCATCTATTTTTAGTATCCCATATTTTTTTTCTTATTCGTTGTTATTCAAATGTAGTTTTAAATTTACAGTCTACGTATACATTATTGAAAATTTTCATTGTTATTTTGTTTATGTTATCCATTTGTTGTTTTTTTAAACTTATCCAACATTCTAGTCCATAATTTAACAATGAATCGATCAAAGCTTTGTATATAATTAATTTTTGTTCAAATGGCACAATTTTTTTAATATGATAGAAAAGATAAGAGTATGATCCAAGTTTTCCCATAACGTAGTTCTATCGTTTATTCCAGTTAAGTTTGTCATCAATATGTATTAATAGATATCTATATGTAGAGATGATTTCTAACTTCTTACAATTACAGTATTTAAATAAGTAATTATTGTTATGATTTATGTTTTACATTCTATTTCGTGTAAACTTAAAATATCATTGCTATTTATTTTTCTATTTTTATTTTTAATTATCATGATCTTAGACTTTTCACCGTTTATTATCATTTTATTACGATACGCCCATTTGTTTATGTTATTCAGCTCCATTTGCATTTTATTACTCGCATTTGTTTGATTTGTATCATTAGTAATTAGAATTACATCGTCTGCATATAAATAAATTTCTGCATCTTTTATGTTATTATTTATAGAGTTAATAAATATATTGAAAAATATAGGTCCCAAGTTCGAACCCTGCGGAATCCCTCTTTTTGTATTGAAAGTTTTGCTTATTTTTTGTCCTATTTTAATTTTGAATTTTCTGTTTTTCAAGTAGTTTTCAATAATTTTTATTTCTTTTCCTCTTATGCCTATTTTATCAAGTCTTGTTAATAGGATTTTATGATCTATAGAGTCAAAAGCTCTTTTAAAATCAATAAAAGCTATATATATTATGTTTCCTTCATTCAATGATTTATTAATGCTCTCATTGACTTTGTTTAGTAATAGTGTAGAGCTCCTATTTTTCTGATATGCATACTGGTTATTGTTTAGTAAATTCTTTTGAGTTGTGTAGTTATTAATTTTTTTCGATAGATAGCTTTCTATTATTTTTGATATATTGGAAATTAGAGCAATTGGTCTGTATTTATTAAGGTCTGTTTGGTCTCCACCTTTGTGTAGTGGAATTGTATATGCAATTTTCCATGGTTTACGTATTGAAATATGTATGTTACTGAAGTATAGCATATTGCATTACAGGTTTCATTGAACTACATATTTTAATAATACATGTATAATTTCAGTGTTTTATTGAAATATATATGTTCTTGAATTATGTATATTAATGAAGCTTAGTATTATTGAAATACAATATGAGTGTTAGTGAATTAGTAAAAGAAATCTGATTATATTTCAACGTTTTGGAACATTTTCAAATATTTTTTATTCTTACAATTTCTACATTGGTTGCTTAATAAAGTAAGATGTTGGAATACAAATAAACTTATTCTTAGTATCTGTTTTCTGAGATCCAATCTATAAAATGAGCCACTTCAGTAGCCACACCATAACCAGTAGGAGAAAAACAGCCTTGAGAACTAGAAATAATTCCAGCCAGGTAGAACAAACCGTCATTACCTTTGCAGACAAGAGATCCTCCAGAATCACCCTGATATTAAAGAAAAGGAACATTATTTGGTCAAAAAAAGAAAGAAAGAAGAAGTTATTGAAAAAACAAATTATTGTGTACTTTCTCAGTATGTCTTTCACTAAAATTGTTGAATCCTAGTTTTCGATTCAAAATTTGTGAGGTTTCTGTGACTGGTATCCCTATCACATCCATGGTGTATACGAGCTTCGATATTATTAAGATTAATGGATTAGCTTAAAGTCATTGTGGACTTTAATATTTTTAATAAAATGGAAAGTTTCTAATATTTGTTAACTTATAACTTAAAAAAAGCAAATGTTAAAAAAACCTTTACTTTGCACTATTTCGACGACTTAAAAAAAATCGAACTCAAGGATTTTATGAAAAGTACACAATATAGTTTCCGTGACTGGTATGGAAGTATACATCCCTATCACATCCATGGTGTATAGTCTTGCTCCTCTTTCTTTCTTCAATAAATTCAATTTAGGCCGCGCGGTTGGCGATGTCGCTACGACACTGGCCTCTCACCTCTGTGTCCCGGGTTCGGTTCTCATGTGGGTTTCGTTGATGATGAGCAGGTTTTCCCGGGGTTTTCCCGTTTCCCCGGCATTTCTCACACCATCCTTTCTCAGTCTTTCTCTTCGTCTGTCTTTTTTTCCGTGGGATAGTATAAAAGACCTTTCAGGTCGACGTGCTCGGCAGTCATGCCACCCACTTTCAATTAATCTAATCTAATCTAGTCTTTAATAAAACATTTTATTAAACATTTAATAAAACATATCTAAAATTAGACATATAAAAAAACATTTGGAAAACAAGAGAAAATCATTGATGTCGTAGTTTTAAATTTGAACAAAGATTTATATGAATTTAAGCATTAAGAGAGAATTGATTGTTGTTTTATTAAAGATTAAATTTAAACAAAGTTTTATATGAATTTAAGAATTAAGAGAGGATTGATTGTTTTTTATTATTAGATAACAAAAGTCTGTATTAATTTAGAACCATATCCGTTATTATATTATTTAAATTTTGAAATGTGAAATTTATATTCATAAGGAATTATGGAGTCTTAAAGGAAGAAGAAAGCTTTTCTGTTCCTCAAATATAACCTGATGAGTTTCTTATTTAAAGAAATGAAATATTGTAAGCATAATAAAGAAGATGTTTTGAAGGACAATGAAGTTCTGATTTAATAAGACATATCTGTAAATGTATTAATGAAATGTGTTTACAAAAATTAAATTAATTTCATTCTTTTAAATATTTAAAATCATGAATTTTTAATTTTCCTTTTTTTTTACTAAACATAGATAAAACAAAATTTCAAAATAAACCAAATCAATGATTCCTAATAAGGATGAAACAGCTGTTCAAGATTCCCGTTGATGTTGGCTCAGTGTGCGAAGGTATATTTACTGTCCCTTTGTGGGTTTTTCTTGATTTAGAAAGTATTATGGACCTTAAATATCATAAGTGCCATTAAAAGCAAATTTTCTTGGTACAATTAAATTCCTTTGTGTTTCAGTGAAAAGGACAAGGGACTAATAGTATGAATTTCACCTGATTATTTTTTAGTTGATTGTTTTTGTTCTCAGAGGCCATTCCCGGGAGAGAGAATGATTTCCGTTTAACTTTCGCGGAGTCTGAGCCAAACATCAAGGGTAAATTCTGCTGATGAGTCCTAATGAGGATAAAACAGCTCTTCAGAATTCCCATTGATGTTGGCTCAAGTGTGCATATATTGACGCACATTTACTGTCATTTACTAAGGCATATTTACTGCCAATTTCTGAGTTTTTTTCTTGATTTTATAAAGTATTATAGATTTTAAATTTTGCTTTTCATTGTGTTCCTATTTTATGATTAGTTAGAAAAAAGGATTATATTCATAAATGAAATCTAATAAAAGATGAAGAATTTTCAAATTCATGTTTAAATTGTAGGACATAAATAAAAATAATAAGTATTAATCTCTTTTATTGTGGAGGTTGTGGTGAAAAATAAAATTAAGATTTAAGTTGAAACAAAATACCAACATATACCAAATTGTAAGGAAATTAGTCCACTCCTTTCTGATTTTCATTGAGGTTTTCATTGGATTTGAGGGTTTAGTGGTGGGATTCGTAGCTGGAAACAGTGAATTAGCACTTAAAAATTTAAATTAAGCTCTTTCAGGTTAGTAAGGTCGGGAGCAGTCAATTTCTGTAATTTCTGAAAGTTGCGTGGACGCCAAAAGAATGATTCGTAATTTGGATATAGATTAGAATAGTTGCAAATTTATGAAAGAAATCGTCCTACATTTGTAGCTTGAAGCAAGTTCAGTAGGAAACAGACATGATAAGAGTATTCAAGTGGCATAGTGAATCCTCTTCATCGGATAAGTACAATACAATTACAAATGTTTATTTCATTGAGGACTGGTGACATACTTTGTGTTTAAAGACTGCATCTAAATGAACGATTCCATTCTTGCCAATAAATCATTTTGTTTACAACTTTATTTTATGTGCAGGTTAAATACCATCGAAAACATTAATTTTAAAGGTGTCTAGTCTAGCTTCTATACTAAAGCTCAAGGGCATTGGTTTTTGATATACAAATATTTGAAGCATGTACCTATGAAGACTGACTAGCTTATCAATAGATATAAATAATAATCTGTAATTGCAACGCATGTCATATTTATCATATATAATATTATTCTAGGAGAGATTACGACATTATATATAAGAAATGTTTTTGTCGTATAGTGAAGGTGAATTCATATATTTTATTTCTGAAATCTCAACTGAGGAAATGACTGAATGAAAAGAAAGAAAAAAAAAAGAAAGAAAATAAATTGGTCTTGGCAGTGACTGAAGAAGACTGAAGAAGAGTACAGTGCACACAGCATTCAGGTAACGCCTGAAAGAATGTTAATGCTGTTCTTATTATTATCAAATGCATTTGTTCATTAAACCATAAGCCTACGAGCTTCCAATATTTCTGAGTGCGATTAAAACAATTATTAAGTGCATTACACAACTAAACATGATCATCCTTCATTAGCTGCAGATAAAATACCAAATGGAGAGTCAATTTTTGCCATACGATGAAGATGAGCATAGGTGCATGTGCCCATGTCCAGTTAAATCTCGAAATTCTGCCACCATAGTACTTCCAGGAAAGTCCGGAACAGATGATTTAGAGTGTTCGCTATGGACCTGACAATTGCCATATGCACGTTGCAACATTTGAAGCTCATGAATCTTCTTGAATTATTGATATTATTGATTTACAAGTGCCTGAGGTTATTGTTCTGTGAGGTTGCTATAAGGTGCTTTTTTTGTTTTTTTGCTAGACTATCTTCTTTTTCATTAGTAGCTATTCCAAATTGTGCACTGAAGAGTAACAGTGTATTAACAATGTAAGAAAATGACAAAAATGCAAACTTATTATTGAAAATGACTCAAAATGCAGACTTATTATTGAAAAAGACTCAAAATGCTGATTTATTATTAAAAAGGACGCAAAATGCTAATTTATTATTAAAAATTACTGAAAATGCTGACGTATTGTGGTTCAGATTAAAGAACTTTTACTTACTGAACATTGTGCAATTCTCAACTTGGTAAAATCACGGAACAGCGTTTCCAAGAAATAATTGACTTGCAGTGGAAACAATCAAGATGCAACCATTGTAAGTGACAATCGCCGAGAGCTAAATAGAACAATGACATCATGCGTCGTATTGTTAGCGCATGAGCTTAAGCAAGAAGAAAGGCTTCAGACCAACGCAAAGTGATAGGGTTGGAACACCAAACATGGCGAACTCAAGATGATATATAATTCTCTGAAAGGATTTCAGGGACAGGTTAAATCGAATGCATGAGTACAGTGACTTGAGTAATACTATGATTAATGACAAAAGGTTATAGGTATATATTAATAATAATGTCTACTTTATTTTAGCAAATGAGTAGGGACTCTATGCGATTCGTCAAAGGGATTCGAACGTCGCCATTTTGATGAGCTATATAGGATATTCCAAGGATTATAGGATTATCCTTAGCGCCGGATTTCGATTTATATTTCGACAAGTAAGATTTCGTAAACATCGCATTGAAGATACCAAGTAAGTATTGAATTTATGACGTAACACTGGACATTTTACACGTTACACGAACAACGAGTTTACAGTTAAAGTTTATAAGATGACACAGAAAGATAACATTAACTAGTAAAGACAAGACAAGTTATTAGTTTCGTGATGAAAGACTTACGTGATTCAAATGAACATTTTAGTGTTTACGATATGCATGGCCGCACATAAGGTGGTTTCAGATAACCATTATAAGAGAACTGTAATTAAAGGAAGTTAAATTACAAGATTCAATCTAATTGTAAACAAAGCGATTCCATTCTCTAGGAAGAGAATTTCATGTAACCACCTGATAGTATTTACTGTAGAGAATTAAATAAGATTTAATTCTAATTGTTTGTTTACACTCATTGAACTATTATTATCCTTTTATCATCTGCATTTTAATATTTAGGGTTGAACTATAAACAACGAGACTTATATATCCGCCCACACCGAGGTGTCTAACTTTAAATAATATCCTGATCGACGCTCTCTGAAATTATTAATTATTAATACTCCATCTCCACGTCCCACACTTATTATTAAAAATTACTGAAAATGCAGACTCATTCTTGAAAATGATTCATTTAAATGACTCATTATTGTATTCGTCTGTTCTCGTATTGTCAGTAATTAGTAACAGATTGTAATGTAGCCTTAGAAGTAAAAAAAATGATAGCATATTTAAAAACTTTTTGGGGTAATTTCAGCTGTTGTAAGATAATGTCGATTGATTCAGTTTCTCTGTTGAAATGGGTGGTGTTGATTCCTTATGGAATCCCTTTAGCACTCTTCTGATTTGCTGAACTGGCGAAAAATAAGAGTATCAATCTGGTTAAAATACGTAAGAATGAGTCCTCAAACACCTTATAGAGTGGTTTTATTCATCTCGTGTTCGTAGCAATGATTGGATAGCAGTTAGGACATTGCCCCAACTGTCCTAATGACCGAGGTTCGAATGCTGGTCATAGCAATGATTTCTTTTTTGTCTTATTTTTACTTTTTTATTTATGTAATATTTTCATTTATTATATCGGTAAAAGTAGCACAGCGCTCGTTGATTAATAAAGACGTTTATATATATTATCTTACAGCCCGGGCCACTTTTATCGGGGACACCTTGTATTTCGTATTTTTATAATAATTTTTTGTAGAAAATGGAAATGTACGAGGTCACTATGGTTTCATTGACACCCTGCTTTGCTTTTTGCGTTTTTTTTTCTATTCTATATATATAGATGTTCTCAGTGTATTTTCAGTAGTCTGTTCTTTATTATAATTATTTCAACATGGTTAGATTTATTCTTATTCTTGTTACTTATAAACCTATTTTACCTTCCAAAAGCCTTTTCCACCTTCCTTATATCCAACACACTGGAGAGAATCGTACCAAAGGTCTCCATAAACTTCCCGGCATGTTTCATCAGATATGAGAGGAACAGTAAGTTCCTGAAGTACATCGGATCCCATTTTACCTGTTAAAAACACATTCATGTATACTAAATATAGGCATGTAATAAAAATCTAAATAAAACTTTCTTACCGTTTCATCATAAGTTTTTAACGAAGCATTAGTTTTCTGTGAAATGCTTCCTCCTGCGTCCCAGGAGAAAAATTCAAAGATTCTGAGAGGTCACGGTATCGGTCATAGTATCCGAAAAAAACAAAGTTTATATGAACATTGTTTCCTATTTTGAACGGTTTCCGAGATAAGAGATATTTCACACCACAATAGGTAAGGCTCTTATCACGAATTGATTGGGTCAAAGTTGGTGTCCACATTCGCATGCCATTAACTTCTAGTTAGGAAACCAAACACTCGCTTTAATAAAGAGCTGGAACCTTCTTGGAGGAGAATTAACAAGAAAAAAATTACAACCCTAGTGGGTGACTGAACCTGGTTATAGAAACAAGGAAATTTTCTAATGAAAATACTCAAACACAAGTTCACACTTGTTTTTTATTACAGGATTTCCTTTGAGAATGTACAAAATTCAACTTCAAATTTCAATGTCTGAACGCACACAAGTTACAGTATCTTTACTAACTATTACGTAAATAACATAAATCTTCTTTAAACGTAATTTAAATTAATAATATCACTGTGAGTCTCAGTAAATTCATATTTACAACTTTGAAATTTTGTTCTCCATAGTGGTTCCTTAATTTTGAGTTTATATGAGTTTAAAATTTTCATTTATTTATTGCAGCTGTCCGCATTAAATCTAAAACAATCTTTTCATTTCTACGATGTAACCTAAATGATTTTATTGACGAATATTTATCTACAAAAAATATTTCCTAATAAAAGTTCTCTTTCTCTATTTAAATATCTCTTGTTTTCTTCTAAGAGAACTTTATCATGTTAAAACTCTTTTATGTGTTATCATCTGCTATTTCATATCAGAAATAAAAATGTGATATAAGGCTTGCATTCTTCACAGCTGGGTTATATTTTACTAAATAAGAAAGAATCCCTACCTATCCGACTGTCTCCCCATCCACTAATTTTGCAAGGTCCTTTGAATGTCTGATTCATACTTGGAAGACACACGGGGCTAACATACGCACTGCTGAAATTCAATGGTGTTGCCAGCTTCAGAACACCAATATCATTTGGATAAATTGGCCTAAAATAGATCAGTAACTTTAAATGAAATATTTACAATTTCCAAGCCATAAATTGAATTGAAGAAATAAGTAAATTCTTACTTATTATCGAACTTCTTATGAATAATGGCTCTAGAAACTTTGCATTCTTGTTCAGTTCCGTCAGGTAGACTTAGTTGATGTTCACCAGCCACCACTACAATGCGTTTGACATTACTAAATAAAAACAATAGAAATTATGTTACTTATAATAACTGACCATGAATGAAACAAGAAAATAAATCTTTTAGTCAAAATCTGAGCTGTGATTTTGATTTCAGAAAAAGTGAATCTTCTTTTTCTACAAGTATCTCATTAGAAGTATCTCATAAGAATCTACAAGAAACTCATTTCACCATTGCACATAATGAAGACTGAAAGACTGAAAAAAGTGTGTTTATATTATACATAATTTGTATTAAAATGAAATATGCAAAATAACGACGTGTACTTTGAAAAATAAAATAAATTGATGCACATAATCATTAAAAATAAATATATTTACACTTAAAATGAAAATAATATTTAAAAATAAACATGTTTCGCCGGCAAATCCGTCCGCCCTCCTCAGCTATCTGAATTTACAACAAAATTGACCAAAATTTATTCATTTCTAGTGGTAAAAATTAGCATAAATCAATAAACTTGAATTTGTGGTGATGTGCTGCCAATGTGGCACATCCTCCAATTGGTAGTAAACTGTTGTTTCCATGTTGGAAAGATATCCATGAATGAAATGGCCTCCTACACACACACACTCACAGTGAGGGGGTGCAAGAACTAAAACGTGAGAATGGGACAAACTTCGTGATCATCTCGTCTCGACCTGCTTCATGTCAGCAAAACTGTCTCTAGAGCAAGGAAAAAAAATTAAAAAAAGAGGAAGGAAAAAATTTATTTTACATATGTTAAGGGGCTTGTAAATATGGATTACAGTGGTTCACAACCAAGTGGAGGATGATGGGAAGTGAATACCCTGATGATGGTAAAGGTAACTACACCCCTAAAATTACACTATTTTTTAAAAAATTTCGCCAGGTTAGGTGGAATCCATTGTACAAACATTTAATTACAGTACAAGTGGTTAGCGCCGTCTGTGAGCGGAATTTGAAGCCAACTTTTTTTTTATTTTTCATTGGAATGACTTTGCCGATCTTCTGAGATCATTGTAAAATTAGAGCAACCGGCTTTATTGTGAAGAGTGTTTCATAGCGAATCTTATTTCTTCCCCACCTTGTATATATATATATACATTGTATATATATATATACATTGTATATATATATATTTTAATTTTTAAGAAAACAGATTGATCATTTAATAATTCTTTAATTTTGCTAAAATAAAATTGTTTTCCGATGATAGCTAAATCATTGTGTGCTTTATCAATAGTTGTGAAAATGTAATGTTTTTGATAAATGGAAATGGTTTTTTTGATTTTAAATAAATTAAAGTTATGATTTGTAGAACTAGTAACTCTATCATATGAAGTATTTTTAATATTATTAATTTTAGATATTAGATTGATATATATATACCAAGATCAAGAAATAACAGATGTTCGGAGCCCTGTAGCGTGTTATGTACTGGACGAAATAGAACAAAATTTGGCCACCATACACCATATGCGGTTTCGATTTGTCAAGAAAAAAAAAATTAGTACCAACAACGCCGATAGGGGAAATTCTGGCGCTCTGGTCTAAAAATGCAGCATGAAATTTGCATATACGGGTACTTTGTGACACGATATCTAGGATAAAAAGAGGGGCTGCGGGAATTCTAGTCATTCTGCAAGAAGTCGCCCGTCGATGGCATTGTCACTACGTAATCGTGCCTTATTAGTCAAGCTCCTTTATCAGCGGGATGAAAATGCCAATGCTGCTTTTCGTGAATACCGGCGGTTAAAACAGTTACGTAGAGGAGCGATGACCATAACTAACTTACGAAAAATTTGAAAGAACAGGAACTCTTGGTGTGCAACCAGGCCGAGGACGTAAACGTATCAAGCAGGAACAAGTTGAAGAAGTTACAACTGCCGTTCAGGATCAGGCGATAGCTAATAAGCAGGATACCAGCAGTGCACGTTTAATATCATGACAAGCAGATATCCCGTTGTCGACGGTACAGAAGATATTGCGTAAGATCCTGAAATTTTATCCATATAAGATAACACCCATTCAAGAATTGCTCCCAGGGGTCAGAAATACCCGATTAGAGTTTGCTTTGAGATTTTTGGCTCGATTGGAAGTGGATGACGAATGGCCGTGGCGGATATTATGGAGCGATGAAGCTCACTTCCATGTTCACGGTGATATCAACATCACACACAACTGCCGTATTTGGGCTGATACAAATCCACACATTGGTTAAGAGATCCCCTTACATTCGCCGAAAGTCACAGTTTGGTGTGGATTCACTGCTTCTTTTTATCATCGGCCCATACTTTTATGAAGAAGTTGGTAGAAATGGACTAGTGACTTGTTCTGTCAATTCCGACAGGAATGCCGCTATGCTCGAGAACTTTGTGATACCTCAACTGTAGCAAAGAAATTGTATCGATTCTACCATTTTCAAGCAAGATGGTGCGCCACCGCACATCGGATGTCGGGTGAAGGATGTCCTGGGTCAACATTTCACAGATGCTAGAGTAATTAGTCGCGCATTTCCCATGAATTGGCCTCCGAGGTCCCCTGATCTGAATCCTTGCGATTTCTGGTTGTGGGGCTAGTTGAAAAGCATTGTGTATCAAGGACATGTTCCTGACATTCCTACCTTAAAAGATCAAATAACGTTACATGTCAGACGAATAAATGCCAATATGCTGCGAGCCATCGTCGAAAACCTCGTGTATCGCATGTAATTAGTGGAACCTCAGGCTTGTGGCCACCTTGAGCCAAATTTGTAGGTTGCTATAATAAACGTTTTTCATTGGTATTTGGTGTGTTGTTATTTACTGTTTCCATTGACAGTTATGTATTCTTTTTTTCACACATTATGCGCTTGCAGCGCCAGAATTTCCTCTATTGGCATGGTTTGGTACTAATTTTTTTTTCTTGACAAATCGAAACCGCATACTTTAATGTGTATGGTGGCCAAATTTTGTTCTATTTCGTCCAGTAGATAACACGCTACAGGGCTCCGAACACCTCCTGTTATTTCTTGATCACCCGGTATATATATAAACTTTAAAAATATATATTTCGAATACAAATATAATTTCATATTATTCTACATTCATTTGATTACTTACCACAAAAGACAGTGAGCTGCTGTAAGAATTGTATATTCATCGATTATACTACCTGCGCACCAATGTCCAAATGGAGTCATTCTGAAAGATACCTAAAAGAATATAATACAACTAGAAATAAACTTTATCATCTCTTAAATAGTTACACTGATATTAAAATGATGATTGAGGATACTTACGTTGTTTATTTGTGTTTTGAGATATTAAATATGTACACTACAAACTTATATTAGAATTCAAGACTAATCATTGCGGGATAAAAAACATTATATTTTTAACAAATTTATAAAAAAAAATACCTGAATTATTTACCAATAAATAATTTTGCCAATAAAAATCATTACTAAACAAGAAGATATTGAAAGTTAATTTTCCTTAGAATGTTTGTAGTTTTAATTTATTGTTAATTTCTTTTTAAGTCTTGAAATCCTCAAAACAAAAAGAAAACAAGTGAATATAATTCTGTACTAAAGCATAAATTTAAGGGCGACCCATAATAATAGAAATATTTAAAAATTGTAATAAAAAAAAGAAAGTATATTAAAGAAAGGAAAAATAAAAAGTTAAGAAACAAATAAAAGAACTTTAGGAAAACAAGAAAAAGAAATCCATGTGGACATTGAGAAAAAAGATTAAGGAAGAAAAAACAAAACACACGGATTCGAACCGACAACATTTAGCATATCAATCCAAGAACTTACCGCTCACGCTATAGCTGAAAACGAAACGAAATGTTTGCATTTCTGACATTTATACTAAAAGTGGAAATCCAATGAAAACAATGCCAAATATCTCGAGCATGGGGGGGGGAGCGTTTGCCCCTAAAAATACTCCCATGTTGCTTGGGCCTCTGAGCACGATGGTGAAATCCGTTTGTCGATCCGTCCTTCCGTTCGGGAGTTGTTAGGGGTGGACAGACACAGACTGATGGACAGGACAAACGAAATAGCTACCGATTTTGGCGGTATCACAATAGCTCCCAAATGGGTCGCTAAAAAGTTAGTCTAAAAAGTTATTTAATGAATGATAGATTATTTTTCATGGATCTATTTATTTTGGAAAAAGACATCAGATAATACACCGTCAAATATCCATGTAATATAATTTTAATATTATTACATTTTTAAGACGTAAAGCTTTCAATATATAAAATCACCTACCAACCAAGGAAATTTACCGTGTTGTGCATCATTACCACCAAAAATTCTTGATTCTAATTGATTTGAGGGATATAGAGTTCTGCTACATTCCTTATAAGCAGAAACTAAAAAGGAACAAAATCTACATTAATGCATAACAAACTTTACATCTTCCAGTTTTTCTTCACTATCAACATTACTATCAATAACTCAATTTAAAAATCGTACAAAATAAAGTCAGTGG
The DNA here is from genome assembly GCA_023159025.1 of Thereuonema tuberculata. Classification (NCBI taxonomy): domain Eukaryota; kingdom Metazoa; phylum Arthropoda; class Chilopoda; order Scutigeromorpha; family Scutigeridae; genus Thereuonema; species Thereuonema tuberculata. The sequence continues at coordinate 45,655,750 of JAFIDM010014012.1, forward strand.
AAAATAGATGATCGTGAATGAAAATAAAATTGAAAAAAAGGAACGATCTTGTAAATTATACTTTTTATTAGTGGTTCACTAAATGAAATTTATTAATTGTCGAAATTCTTCTTTATCTTCTTGCATTACACTTTTAACATTTTAATTGTCTTTCAGTTCATTCGTGATCTTTCCATATTCTTTTTCGGTTTTGAACATGCTTGTTTCACACGAATTTCTATTTTGATTCGATTTCGTATCTATTTAGATTCACTTTCATATGATTTTTATCTCGAAAAGCTTCTGATGTTCCTTTATTTATTTTACTTCAGTTGTTTCTCACGTCTATTTTGATACATCTTCTTTCGTCTTACGAAAGCAGAGGTAAATATTGTCATTAACTTACCATTAACTTAATAAGAAACTATTTTGTAAATCTTGGTTTTATTGCGCTTTAAATCTTGGTTTAAATTCATCTAGTAATTCTGGCTAAAAAATATATAATGGAATTAGGAATGGGAAACACTGTAAACATTTGTAAACACTGTCTCACCCCGTTTTAAAATATATATTTATGATATGAATTACTTAATTTGCTTGTTTAATTTTTACTGACTTCATCAATGGAGCAATGTAAAGATATTGTTTCATGTTGAGTTCAAGGGCAGACCAGTTTTTGCCATATTTACACAATTACTTGTGACTAAAATTCATTCCGTTTAAATTCAATTGTTAGTTGACTTTCGCATCCACTACCTTCAGTTTTAACTTAATCAACTCTCCCTTGCTGTGTGTATCCGTGTGTCTCCCAATAGGGTGAACAAATTCTACTAATACATTTGAGAGCAGAAAAATCGCACAGTTGCATGTTTTTACTTTTTTTGTTTTTTATTTTCCTCGCGATTCGCAATTTTTTTAAATCAAAATAATGTCAATTTAAAGATCGTTTCATCACCCATCCAATGATACCATTTAAGTGAATATTGTCCCTTCAAAACCAAGACAATAACAACAATAGAACAACACCCCAAATTGATAAAATAGATTAAAAATCGAATGAGGGCCGTAATTAAGGCTAGAGGAGGGAATACCTGTTATTAATAAAGATTGTTTTATAAATGTTTGTATTGAATTTTGTTTTAATCACCATTTCCCAGGCTGTATGAAAACGAGGTTTTCTGGTAGGCTAGGAGATTCCTCCAAAAAGAAGTCTGCTGACACACAATACACACTTAAGTGGTATCATTGGATAGGTAATGAAACGATCTTTAAATTGACATTAGTTTGATTCAAAAAACTTTCGAATCGCAAGGAAAATAAAACAAAAAGTAAACAAATGCAACTGTGTTTTTTTCTGCTCTCAAGTGTATGTTCTTAAAGCTATGTCTATTTAAAGATAAACAAGATCTCACTTTTGATATCTGAATTCTTTCTGTCTCAGTGCTGTCAAGAAATCACCTTTAACGGTGACAAAATTCCTTTAGAAAATCATTAAAATAACTAACAATAACCTCTTAGCTAATCCACTAATTTCCATGTTGCAATTAAAATTTATTGGATTTTTCTTAAATATACAAAATAGAGGCTATTAATGCAGATTTAATTAACTTTTTTCAGAAAACGAAAACATTTTTACAATTCAAAAGATATCACCAATCGTAGTTTTTCACGATAAAAAAAAGGTGAAAACGAAAATAAGCTGTAAGTTCTTATTATTTAAGAATGTGTTGTTCATCCTCCAAACACAGAATAACAAAACATAAAAGTCGCCAAAGAAACAATTTCCTGCATTGTTCAATACAAAAAAACAAACAAACAAACAACTAAATTTCGACAATTCAAAGTGATAGTTACCTCTCAAGCAAATGATAATTAATAAAACGTGGAAGAACATGGTGGAAGGAGCTCCAAATTTGCAAGAGAAGGAATATGCATTTACAACTATTTATATATTACGATACCTTTCCTGCAACTAAGATATTAACTTGAGATTTTATAGCTACAGATGTCCATATTACATATGTTTTATACACACGAAACACAATTGAAAACGGAAAAGAATGAAGGAAACGGATATAAAAATGTCTATTGATATGTTGGAAAAAATAAAACTCGATGTATTACATAGAAACGAAGTGGAATAATGTCACTTGGATTTTATTACTAGAGAAATAAAAGATATTTACTTTGTTCAAAGTTACATAAAGTCGTTGCACATAATAAAATTCTACACTTATGACAATCTTATATTCAGGACTACGGAATTTTCGTTCTGAATTACTTTCTTTGACTGTATACAAGCATATTCTACCTTTACAGAAATTTTAACAAGTTATGGCACGAATGAAGCAGTATAGTAGTCTTATTATGTCATGATTATTTTTTTTTGTCTTATTCAATTCAGCTGAATAAAGGTATTTCTAATCTTTTTGTAAATATTTAAAGCTTATATAATTTTAATAGATTACATTATGTAGATATTATATTAGATTGTTAAAAAAATAATTTCCAAACCTACTGACAGAGAGAATTTGCCCTAGTTGGACTGTACTCGAAGAAGTTATTATATTTATTTCTAAATTTAAAATTACAGTCCTGCTAGGTTTTCAAAATGAAATCCTGTGATGCAGGTACTGAAAGTATAAATAATTTATATTTGTAATTTAAAAAGTATTAATCATATAAAATCATATAAAAATTATATAATTACGCAATTATACGAATTATACTTAAATTAGATTCAATTATATAATTATATAAAAATCAATATATCACAGAAATATAAAAAGAAAATCAAATACAAAAAGAAAATTATTATAAATATCATTCATTACAATCAAATTTAAGGTTCCCAAATTATTTTTTACTTATTATTCTAATTACAATTTCTTTCTTTCAATGTTTATACTGTTATACTGTATAACATTAAAAATTTCTAAATCTAATTGTGAAAATAAAACTTTAAATAACAATCTCTCATGCCAAAATTATTCAACTAAAAAATATATAAACAAAATATCAATACACAAGACCAAAAACACACAAAATATAAATATAGTATATGTAATCAAAAATACCTAAATATTCCAGATAATTTCGCCAAATATTATTTTTTTCAGTATTTGCCTTTTTAATATACTTATTTTATTAAATTTATTTTGTTTTAATTCATTTGTAATTTGCATAAAAATCTTTAATAGAATTCTATTTTTATTTCTTAATCCAAAGTTGTTCTTAGGATTTTCATAATATAAAATCTTTATTAATGTATTTCTAGTAATATTTTCTAAGTTATAATTTCTAATTTGATTTCTAATTTTATAAAAGTTATTTATTATTAAAGAATATAATATTTTTTCTTTTGGCATCAAAATTTTATATTTTATTCTTATCTGTATTTTTTCATTCTTTGTTAATATACAATAATCTTGTATTATGTAATTCATTATTTTATTTAATATTCTATTTATGTTATTAGTGTCTGTATTACCTAAATGTACCCAACAACATAATCCATAATTTATTAATGAATCTATAAATGATTTATATATTAACATCTTGTATCTTATAGAAAAGATACCCTTTATATGTTGAAACATATATATTAATGAATTAAGTTTATTTAATATATATAAATAATGTGTTTTCCAAGAGAATTGATCATTAATATATAAACCTAGATATCTAATTGTTTTAATAATTTCAATATTTTCACAATTACAACTTTGGAAGTTTATGTCATCATCGAATAAACAATTATAATCATGATATTTTATTACTGGATTTGTATGTAAAAATTTATTTTTTGTTTTCAATATCATTAGTTTTGTTTTTTCACTATTTATTTTCATTTTATTATTGTGTGTCCAAATAATTAATTTATTAAAGTCTTTTTGTATATTGTATTCTGCAGTTTCATAATTTTCATTTATATTTATCAATATGATGTCATCAGCATAAGCAAAAATTTTTGATGTTGATATTGTACTATATAATGTATTTAAGTATAAAATAAATAAAAGTGGTCCTAAGTTTGAACCTTGAGGAATTCCTGTTTTTAATTTATATGTTTTACCTAATTTTGAATTTAAATTAATTCTTATTTTTCTATTTTTTAAATAGTTTTTTAATATTTCTATCATATTGCCTCTTATTCCAATATGAAATAATTTTTCTATCAATATCTTATGATTAATACTATCAAATGCTTTCTCAAAATCTATAAAAATAATATATATATAATAACCGTTATTTAATGCACAATTTATGATTTTTTGGAAATCTTGAAAGAGTTTATCAGTACTTAAATTTTTTTGATATGCAAATTGTTCTTTTTTTAGTAATTTATATTTATACAGAAAGTTATATATTGAATTAGTTAAGCATGTTTCTATAATTTTTGACATATTGGAAAGAACAGAAATTGGCCTATAATTTTTTATATCATCAATTTTTCCTTTTTTATATACTGGAGTTATTTTCGCAGTTTTCCAAATACTTGGGTAAGTTCCATATTCAAACATGGCTTTTATAAGTTCATGCAATATTGCTGCAAATATATCCATATACTTTTTTATATCTTTTACAGCAATATTATCAATACCAACAGTATTTTTATTTTTCATTAATGTAATTATATTCATTATATTTTCAATACTAGGTATATTAAACACTATTGAATTTATTGAAGTTTCAATATCCGTATTATTACTTCTAGTGTTACAATTACATGTACTAACAACTTTACTAAATGTTTTACCAAATAATTCATCAGTTTGCTTATAATTATATTTTTCTATTAATTTACAAATTTTGTTTTTATCAATAGTTTTATGTTCATTATTTTTTATAATATTATTTATTATATTCCAAGTCTTTTTATTATTATTGTAAGTGTTTAGAAATTTATTTTGATAGAATCTTTGCTTTGTTTTTTGTATTAGGTTTTTTAACCAATTACTCTTTTTTCTATAAATTTCTCTATATTCTTTATTTGTTTTATTGTTTTTATGTTTTTTATATAACTTATCTTTTTCCTTAATATGACTATATATTTCATCTGTTATCCATTCATGTTTATAATTTTGTTTTTTATTATTTTTAGTTTGATAATGATATTCATGGTTTTCTCTATATTTTTCTTTATTACTTATTTGTTTTTTAGATTTATTTATAATTTTTACAAATTTATTTATTATTTTATTTGGGTCAATTATTTGCTTATTTCTTATATTATTAAGTAAGTTTTCTGATTTTTCAATAAATAATTCCTCATTTATTATATTATTGTGTCTTCTGAATTTTTTAAGATTTTGATTACTTTTACTTAATTTTTGATTAAATATTTCTAACATTAATATATACAGTAAAACCTCGTTAAGTCGTCACCCGAATAAGTCGTCACTCCGTTTAAGTCGTCGTTTTCCTTTGGTCGTTTTCCTTTGCTTAAATAATTTATCTTTAAATTTAAAATAGCTATTTCCCACAAAACTATAGTCTTCAAAATTTTCATCAATGTTTCTTTATCCAAGTGAAATTCGTCAAGAATGTTTTTATTAACTTCACACAAAGTGTCTACTATATTTAATGTTTCTTCGACTGATACATTTGTGTACAGTGCCTCTATATCCATTAAGTAGAGTTTTTTTTTTTTATTACAGTAAAACCTCGTGAAGTCGTCACCCGGATAAGTTGTCACTCCGCTTAAGTCGTCGTTTTCCTTTGGTCCCGACAAGATCTCATACACAATAACGTAAAATAACCCTCCTTTACCCGTCACCAAATTTAATTCTACTCCGGATAACTCGTCACCCTAAAAAATGGCCAAAAGCATCTTTATTCTCCATTTTGCATGCCATCGTGTTGTCTTTTCAGCCCCGGCCCTTCACTTTCAGAAAGCCAAGCTTTTAAGGGGAATTTTCGATCACGCCTGTCACTTCATTCCTTACCTACCACTTCGGGGAATTCGGATTCTTGGAATCTCGCTGCTAATCATTCAAAGCACACTTCTCTGTCGAGTGTAGACGTTTTTCTTGACCGCTCCTGAGAGTGTTTCATAGCGAGTAAGCCCCGATATAAGGGCTATTTTTTCTGTTGCAATTTCGTGGTTCGATTACGTTTTTAACATGCCAGGGAAACGAAAACTTACCTAGTTATCTTTTAAAGAAAAAAAAGACTTAATTGCACTTTTTAAAAAATCAAATATTTCAAAAACAGCTTTTGCCAAAGAACACCATATTTCCAGAACTACATTAAGCGATATTCTTTCATCGAAACAAGTAATGGAAGAAGCTGACTGCAAAGACAAAAGAAAGAGAATGAGGAAATCGAAGTTTGACGATATCGATGAGTTTTTAGTTCGATGGCTAAAACATACCAGATCGCAAAATGTGCCGATTTCTGCCGTGATTCTCAAAGAAAAAGCTATGAAAATTGCTAAGGAGTTGAATATTGAAGATTTTGGCGGCAGCAATGGTTGGCTGGAACGTTTCAAAGAGAGACATTGCCTTTCTTTTAAAACGATTAAAATGTGGTAACTTAAAAAAATGTTTTTTGTTTTTTTTATTTTCCACTCATTCATTTACATGTATTGATTTCTGAAAATCTTTTTTTTCTCACCGAATCCTACAGCAATTCATGAAAATACTGTATTTCAGTGTTTTCTTGTTTTGTTTTTTTTTTCAAAAATTCCCACACCGCCTAAGTCGTCACTCCGCTTAAGTCGTCAAAAATGTTTGGTCCCTTGAGTGACGACTGAACGTGGTTTTATTGTATATCTATCTATCTATATATATATATATAAAACATTTTATCCGGAATTGTTTTAAAAGGTGGGTGCGGTGGCTCAGTGGTATAAGCATTAAACTCTGGGCTGGAGACAGGAATCCCGGTGAAGATGGGATCAAAAACTCAACCAACCCTATACTACATAAAGTAGGAACCATGATTTTTCCCCGAGGGATGAAAGCAGGCGAGGTTTAAGCTGACAACCTACTTTCAAATGGCCACATTGGTCTTAGAAACGTCGGAGCCTATACCTTCGATGCATAGTAAGCTAACAGAGGCTTGAAGGGGGAAAACCTTTACGTTCATTTCGTCTATTTTGTTTATTAATTGATGTTTCTTGCTCTTCTTAAAATATTCAACGAATAACTTCATTCATGAATAATGTTACTAGAAAACTGTTTGCAAATCACAGTTTTTCCTAACAAAATATTTATAACTATTTATTAAATTACTCAACTACACAGATGCGGCACAACTAACTTGAAACACAGAATATGTAGTTTGAGATGTATACCTTGCAACTCGTACAACTACTGGACCATATATTAAATTTGTGATACTGTCGAAGATAAACGTAATTCAAAGAAATTATTAATTCAGATGTCTTATAAATTTATAAGATTAATTTTTTTAAGCAGGCAAGGCCTTAATTTAAGAATTTTGGAGTTTCAAAAGTCCATTAGTTTATACGTTAAGCTCATCATTTACTGAACTTTGGAACATCCCTATTCCATTGTATGACATCCAATCATTTACTCGATAAATACTCGTGCAGTTCTTTTTTTTTTAATGTTAATCAGTCGTATTAGATGTAATTATAAAATTACTCCTGTATTATAGGTGCTGGAAATTTAATGTGTGCCATAAAGATTAATTTAGATTAAAATTAGAAATTTCTTATAATTTTATTGTGTATAACTCAGAAATTAAAATAATGTGATGTATAACAACAGTCAAATTATATCTATTTATATGATTGCGGTGAATGTTGGTACTAAATAACTTCACTTAATATTTGTTTTTCATTATTTCCTTAATTTTTTAAGTCCCATTGTATTCTGTAAAAGAGAATTCCATCATATATATCATCGCGGAAGAATAAATTAAGAATTTTAGAAAAATAAAAGACTATTTATTCGAGATGGAAACAGTGACCCTGAAAAACTAAAAAGAATAAAATAAATAACAAGAACAAAATGTGGAATTCAAAACCTTGGGCAGCATTATTTCAAAAGGTATTTGACCACAAGTACGTAAATCATAAAATTTCAAAAAAGATTTATGTAGCCAATGCAGCACAGCCTATTTCAGTCAGCATATAAGATAATTACTACAATGCAAGATAATTAGAACACTCTAGAAATGTTCCAACCTCCCCCGCTGTTTGAACCAAGAGTGCATTAAGATGAACTTCGTGCATCAGCCCATTATAATGAATGCACCATTAGCCCTGGATAGTCCTTTATGAATTCACTTGGCTGACGAACTGAATCATATCATATCACATCCTTCGAGTTAAAAATGGTAATTTAAAAAACATCCCAAGTACATGTTTTTTTTTTTTCAAAAAATATTTTATTACTCGAAGACTGAGGTTATTTTAGAACTCATCACTCATCTTTGTTTCTCACTAACGTCAGAAAAGAAAGAATCAGGTGACAATGGTCAGGCGTAAAACGAAAGTGAAATGAATTAATGCAGAAAAAAACCCAAGAAGAACAAGGTAAAAAAAAAGAGAAAGCGGTAGAGTACATTCAGAAATAAAGAAGACACTGAAACAATATATTTTGTCTTTAAACACTATTTCATTTCCCCATCTGGGTGTTCGATGAAGTATTTTATGAAGGAAAGTTAACCGCAATAGATATGCCACAATTCTCCGGCAAAGTCGGAAACCTGCTGGTATGGCTGCGGTATTCTTCGACGAGGCATAATGAAGCCGTCCATGCACTAGAATGGTTAGCAAACACAATTCCAATGCTGCACAGCGGTTCTCTATCCTCCTCTCTTTTACTGCTCCCACAGGGCGTTACTGGCTCACATTATCTGCATATGTATGCGCTGACCTGCTAATAGTTTAGATGTGTTTCCATGATCTATGCATCATGCAAATTTCGGGCTGATCGGATGCACTTTTAATGATCAGCAGTGTATTTGAAAAATAGCTCTATTTAGAAACCCTATCCTGTTCTCATTTATCGATGATGACGACCAAGGTAATCAGTGATTTTCAGATATTTTCTGTACATCCTGTAACTTTCTAAATAGGTTTCATTGCAAAAATAATTGACAGCAGCTAAATAAAAATTCACAGAGATGTTTACTGCATTTTTTAATATTTGTGCAGGGAATCGGAGACAGTACTGTTTCGAGGTTAATTGGCCTCTCATCAGTCCAATCCGTCCAGCATACCTAGCTCAGTGAAATGGGACAATATACAAAACGGACAAACATACAAATCAATGACTCCTGAATTACAAAAACATCAGAACATTGTCCCATTTCACTGAGCTTTGTATGCTGGGCGGATTGGACTAATGAGAGGCAAATTTGCTTTGAAACAGTGCTGTCTCCGATTCCCAGCACAAATATCCCCTTTCACAAATATTCACCCCTTTCTATTCTTGATTTTGTTTTGATGTTTTTGAAATTCAGAGGTCATTGATTTGATATTTTGTATAAAGTCCCATTTCACTGAGCATTGTACGCTGGGCGGATTGGACTGATGAGAGGCCAATTAGCCTTGAATCAGTACTATCTCCGATTCCCAGCACAAATATCAAAAAATAGTTCAGTGAATTTGTGTTGTGGTATTTGCGTTCTTTGTTTTATTTTATTGTAAAATGTTTACTGCATCAATGACTGATAATAGTAATAATAAAATGCAGTACTAAAAACATTAAAATACATTAATAATAATAATAAATAAATAAAAATAAATAAATTACGAAAAATAAATAAATTGATAAAAACTAAATAAATAAATTAATAAAAATAGAAGAACGAAATGAATGTTTCACAGAAACAAAAATTCTCGACCGATGGAAAAAAAATGTTTTATAGCTATTTCACAGTGAATTTCCCTGCAACGTATTTTGCCGAACGATTGGATCATTGTTACATGATGCAAAATTTCCCAGAATCCTTCGCGACACATATCGGCGGAAACAAAAATCCAATTTTCAAAAACTAACAATATTTCCTGGCAAATTCTAATGCATGAAATGAAAAGCTTTTAACAGTTTGTTTCATATCAAAACATAATTTTGTTGCAATTGTAGCAAATTTGTAATAACTCGTCATTCACTTGAAGTGGAGCGAAAATTCAAAACCGCCATGTTTAATTTTGAGATGATTTACGACTAGTACGATTTTCAAATGTTTGCTCAAGTTTTCATGCCAACAACAATTAGTAGGCGTATCATGTCTTTATTGATTGTGAACCTGACTTCCATCTGAAGCTGCATTTAGGAGTTTTTTTTAATGAACCAGCTGAGTGATTTCAAGTTTTCGATCCTGTTCATCGGTAGGACATGTTTCGTCGAATTTTTGTTGGCTGTGAAGGTTGGCACTCTTTCGCAGCGCGAAAACACGGGATAAACACGGGTACACGGGATAAACATTTTGAAGCCAGAACTTGTAGAGGGGTTCCGAAGCAATGAAGACAGAAGTTGTAGCGTCGTATGAAGCAATGAAGACAGAAGTTGTAGCGCCGCGCCGCGCCGTTAGGATGCGAGAGAGAAACCTACGGCTTCAAATTTGAATTTACATTACCGAGAGAAAATAACAATATTAAGGCAAATATTATTGAAAGAAAACATAAAAGAAAGCATTAAATTTATGCTAAATTTAGAAAAAAAATGAAGAAAAAGTACACTTTAATTTGTAGGAAATTCAATGATAGATTATTTTCTGTCTTTTGAGTATTAGAAATAAATCAGCAAAGGTCAACAAAAATTATAAATATATACGACAAATATTAAATTTAAGATTTTTCCTTTTTATTTGAAATTATTTTTGCTTGTTATTTCATTGATGGTATGGTATTAAATTTACCTGATTATTTGAATGTCAAATATCATTTCAATTTTAATTGCACAACTTGAGCTGCTCTTTTAAAAAAGCATTGTGAATACAATTTGTTTAAAAAAACAGATGCATTTAGCGATGTTTTTAACCAGTTTAAGTTTCGAATTATATGACTAGTACCATTTTAATTAGTTGTGAATAGATTGTGGTATGTTCATTTTTCTCTGAAGTTATAGGGAAGTCTTTTTACTTAATTTTAGGTTAAGTCAGATAAGATCCTTTCCAGGATGTTTCGTTTGGAAATAAAGAGAAAAACAAAAGAAAAACATTTTCCTTTCAATTGACATTACATTAGTTTAAATTGATATAATACTTTTAAATATTTCAATTCCTTTTGAATTTCAGTAACTTGCTTGGAGACTATTCCGAGTCACGTGACTTCACGATAAACGATTGATAAAACTTAAGTTAATAAATTTCAAGTTTTAATAATAATTGTACTTTTTTTTCTATTTGTAGTTTACATTACTCCATTATTATTTTTAAACCTATTGTAAAATATACGTAATTATGAAAAGCATGCTTGTGTTTAAGTTTTATTTCTCTCAGTTGTTTTGGGTGGGCGCATAAGAGCGTTAAGGGGTCCTTCACTTGATAAAGGTTGGGAACCATTACTTTATTTTTAATGTTTTTATGTATCCTCATTGTAGGGTATTTTTTTACGAGTTCAAAATGGGACATAACGGAGTAGAAGAGGACCAAAACATTTATCGTGCGTTCGGAGAAAATAACATCAACAAGCGAACCATTTAGTGTTTATTTGCCAAATTCCGTGATGGATATAAGCCTCGATAAATAAACAATGTGGAAGACTAGAGAAAATTATCGAAGAAGATACTGAAAGGGTTTTGTTCAGTTAGAAACATCAAAAACAGTAAGGTATCTTGCAGACTGAGATATACCTCCTACAATTGTGTCTTGCCAGCCTTGCTGTAGTTCTAAACAAGTTCTAAACTGAACACTGGGCTACCCCTGGAACTCAGTAAAATGCAGAGGTTTCGGAGTCACAAGGAAATGTTCTTTGCGTATAAGAAACCAAAGAGATCCATTCCTTAGGCGAATAGCCATTTCCTGAAAAATGGATCATTTATAATAATCGTGTGTCATTAAAGGGACTTTAAATGTAAGTTGTTTTTTTTTTTTTCATTTGTAGAAAATTTAACTAAAGATTATGATGGTTCTTCGATATTAACTGAGAAAAATTACTGAAAACTTAGCCACTACTTGAATGATACATATAGGAAAATATATATTTTATAAAAATCTTGTTTATTTACACAAAAATAATATATACAGTTTGTTTTACAGAACAAAATAATTCATTCGGATATAGCCTGAATACATAATTATTTTACATCTGCCACTCCATTTGCTGTAAAAGAAAACCCATTGGCCTGTTTGAGGATCTTCTCCAGATGAAATAACTGGCACTGATGAGCAATACTTACAGCGCTGTTACCTAAGGAATCTTCCAATTTAGGATTGGCGCCATGTTTTAATAGGAATGTAACACAAGGTTCACTTCCTATCAGCACAGCCTACAACAAAGAGTCAGTAGCATATTATTTTAAAGTATTTGGCTGCATATTTAACAAAATAAGCAAAAGTACAACCTCTTAACAAATACTGCATGATTAAAAAGCTAAAAATTTTCTACATTTAGCTGCTTCTAATTCAGCAAAACTACGTACATAATAATGTTTAATATATTTTTAATCTATATTAAAATAAAAAAAATGATTCTGACATAAATATAAAAATGCTATATATATAGTAAAAAGTTAGGAATCATAGACTTACAGGATTTTATATTATATTATATAATGAAACATTAGAAATAATAAAATATGAAAGGGTATGGAATGTATGGAAGACTTATGACAAATCGCTTGCCAGTAACAATGATCTAAAAGTCAACAATGCCAAACTAAAATAAGAAGTTTCTAAAAGAACCCAATTTCTGCTTTCTTAAAATGTTATTCTTCAAATATCCTTTATTTATTTTGCCTTTAAAGTCGTGATTATAATACAAATGAAAAGCATCAGTTTACTTTTAAATTATAATATCTGTCTAACAGCAACACTACAAATGTAAATTTTTAACGTATGTAAAATTATTAGAACAGTTTCAAAAAGTCCAGACACACAAATTATTTAAAAATATTAAAAGCATTAAAAATATATAATCATACGACCAGATGTATTTATATTAACTGATCCCACTGCTACAACGACTCAATTGCTGTCAGATCCATTTATCAATATGGGTTTCCTTTCAAAGAGAAAGATCTCATTGATTAGTAGTGATCCATAATGACTTGTCAGGATCTCCTTTGTAGCAACTCCCTTGGTTTTATTTTTTACAGTCCATTAATATTAATATTTATGTATATAGATATAAGTATATGTGTAAATAAATGTGTAGCCTATATATATATATGTACAAATATAGTTTATATATTAACCAATTAATTTATATATATTAACCAATTAATATTTATGTATAAAATAACTACAATCACCGTTTCACCTCGATGATCTATTTAAAACCAAAAGTATGATTCTTACAATAAAACTAGAAAACTTTTATGAGTATAGATAACATCATCGTGGGAAACGGTTTCAAATAACATTCTTTCAACTAGAACGAACTTACGACAAATCTTTTTTTTTAGCTACTAATTTTAATTACTTAGAAACATATTAAAACCTAAATATGAAACAAAAAAAAAAAGGTAAACTGAAATGTACACGCTTTCCAAATTGTTGTATGAAATCTGGATTTATAAGGTTAAACTGAATAAGATTATTCGTCATTCATCTTGACAATAATAAATGTACCGAAAACAAATATTTCTTTAAAATTACAATAACAACAGTTGAAGACTAGGGGATAACCTACTAGATAACTATTAGAGAACAATTAATTCGTTGGAATATCTACGTTTAGC
>JAFIDM010014012.1:45714951-45734926 GCA_023159025.1 Thereuonema tuberculata
TTAAGGGACAGGATTATTAATGGGTTCAATCAAAGTTCGTCCTTTTTCCTTGGGAAACTTCTCTTTGAAATTCTAGCCTGCATTTTCACAAATCTTGAACTCATTTTTTGTACTGAGCAGCTCTGGCTGAGGAGAGCTCACAAGCTCGAAACAGCCGACCCAAAGCTCTGACTCAAAAGGCATTGTTATTTGAAATGTTTATTAAACAATTTACATGTTTCGTAAAAGTTTTGTTACATTTTCAAAAGAGAACTATAATTTGGAAAATTAATAAACATATTATCTATATAATTATTATCTATAAACAAAAAAACGTGATGTCAATTTCACACACCATTTATAAACTTTATTATACTTTTAGTTATTTTTTTTTGAGTTATCGCGATCAGAAAATTGCGTTTCGCTTAAAATTGGATTCTGAAAGTTATAGCTTTTTTTTCTCTTTCTGATTTACATTAATAACAGTTTTAAAGGTAAATCTGTACTATATCTCTACTTTCTGTGGTAGAAAAAAATCACGTCTTACAATAGCAAACTTTATGATATAGAAGCAAGTGAATATAATTTAGTACTAAAGCATAAATTTAAGGGCGACCCATAATAATAACGAAATTTAAAAAATAACAATAAAAAAAGGAAGTAAATTAAAATAAGGAAAAATAAAGAAAAATTTAGAAAAAAATAAAAAGGAAAATAAAAAACAAAACAAAAAAACTTTAGAAAAAATAAAAAAAAAAAGTTAGGAAAATAAAAAAAAAAAAACCCAAGTGGCCAGCGAGAAAAAAAGATTAAGAGAAAACAAATAAACAAAAACAAAGTAGATATACGGATTCGAACCGGCATCGTTCAGTGTGTGTCTGTAATTGATATTTTTTATGGGGAAATGTTTATTAAACACTCTGAGGAGAGACCAACAAGCTCGAAACGGCCATCTCGAGTCTCAGCTCGACTCAAAAGGTATTCTTATTTGAATTGATTGCTTTCTTTTTACCCTTTAGAGCCGTGTTTCCCAACGTGGGGCCCACGCCCTACAAGGGGGCAATTTGATTATTAAGGGCTGCAATTCAAAAATGGACCATTTTTAAAAAAAAAAAAAATTTGTGATAGTTTTTTGTGATAGAAGTTGGTTACTTCGTTTTTTTTTTTTGTTTTTTTTTTGTGAAAGTTATACCTAATTTGGTGGGGCATAGCATACTTTGGTTGGGGCATAGCACAATAAAGGTGGGGAAACATAGAACAAGTCCTAAATTCAGGCAAATATTAGAAGCAAGTCGACACCAGCGCTCTTGGCGGCGAGAAAGTTTATTTAAAAACTACGACAGTGTTAACTTCACGCTGAAGTCTGGATATTCTTTGAGGTTTCAATACATGGCTTCATTCACCATATAACTGTTAGTTTACAATGTTTTTACTCTAATAGTTTTTTGTTTTGATTAATTTATTAACGGTAATGTTTTGTTAATAAGGCTAGTATTAATCGAAACTGACAGCGCTAAGACAAACGGAAAATGTAATTCAGTAAAAGTGGCGCTGTTGTATGTATTGTGTTCTAACAAAATAACGTCCATTGCAGTAAAATCCATCGCAAGTAAAAAAGTTTAGCGTCTTCATTTCTACTCACATAAGGTATATTTAAACTAATCTGCTTTAGAATTCAACAATAACTTTGTTGTGAAATGAATTGAGAATTATTAGCAAAACTAAGCTGCAAAATTAACTTGTTTTCGCTTTGGAGATCGGCAATTTCATCGCGATCAAAACGCGATTTACTGCTCGCACTTGTAAAGCATCAAATTTTTCCAAGATGCAAATGGCAATAACAAATTTTCGAGCGCGTTTGAGGCAAGTTTTTCGAAAGCGTGGAAAGCAGCCATTAGTAGAAGTAACTACTATAATCTATATTACTAAAATCAAGAAGTAACTACTATAATCTATATTACTAAAATCAAGAAGTAATTACTATAATCTATATTACTAAAATCAAGAAGTAACTACTATAATCTATATTACTAAAATCTTTTATTTCTCTGTCTGTCTGTCTGTCCGGCGCAATTTTCTGTGAGAATGGAAAATAGAAATAATTTTTACAATGACGTAACAGTCCCCTTTGATAATCGGTTGGAAGCTTTCGCTCAGGCCCGAGAGGCCAAGATTGCGAAATATGAGTCTCTACATTCGCGACAGGAATCGAACCTGCAACCTTCTGATCCGAAGTCAGACGTCGTATCCATTAGGCCAAGGGGACTACAGCTCTCTTCATATTGCTTTTTGACTTATCTCTCCTTCCCCTTCCTCCATCAATAAGGAATATTCAATCTTTTTTTTGAATCTCAAGATTGTTTGTTTATTTCCCATCCGTCAGTTTATTTGTAATTCGAAAGTGACAATTGGAACTATAATTACCAAAACGTTGCAATATTTTAAATATTCTTACTTAACCAAATTCTATGTGATATTGAAAAATAGGTTCGTGTACACGGCAGATGTTGGAGTAAAGAAAACAGAGTAAAGAAAGAAAGAAGCACTCTTTTTATGAGGTGGAATACTGAAAAATCACTATTTGTACTTCACAAACCATCAATATTTGGAACTACAAAGCCACTGTAAAGTGACAATTACTTAAAAATGAGAGTCAAAAAAGAAGAAGAAGTACTTATATTAGCTAGAATACTGAAAAAAAAACTATTGTAACTCAGAAACCACTGAAAAGTATCAATTGGAATAAAAAAAGAGAGTCAACAAAGAAAGAAGCCGTATTTCTATTAGGTAGATTACTGAAAAACAGTATTTGTAGCTCAAATACATGGAATCACGTCAAAGTCAAGAACTTACCATATTATGCGAATCATCAACCAAGATGACCAGAATCAGAGAAATTTTGCCGAACATTTGCTCAGAATCGGAGACAATAGAGAACCACATAAAGAAGCACATAGAGAACCACATGATAACATTGCCTGATAATCTTTGCAGCAAAATAGAACAATTCAATCAGCTCATAGAAAAAATATCTTACCTGAAATCAATGAATGGACAATTCTAACTCCAAAGAACGAGATTGTCGATAACATCAATCGAGTGATAAGTCAAAGAATACAAGGTGAGACTAGAGAGTATTTAAGTGAAAATAAAATTGATACTTCTGATAATCCTCAGCACGAACATCTCTATCCGCCTGAATATCTGAACTCATTGAATCTCAGCTTTATTCCTCAACACCGTTTGTCATTGAAGATTGGATCTCCAATAATGTTGTTGCAAAACGTCAATGCCAAGTTAGGACAATGCAGCGGAACTAAATTTAAATGCCGCTCATTCGATAATGATCTCATAGAAGCCGAAATTATAACAGAAACTCACAAAGGAGATTTTGTTTTCATCCGTAGGATGTCTATGAAACCAAACGATAGTCTACTTCTATTCACTTTCACAAGAAAGCAATTTCGGATCAGGCCTTCTTACACGATGTTTATCAATAAAGCTCAAGGACAGACTCTAAATAAAATTGCCATCTATTTGGAGAATGTTGTCTTCACTCACGCACAACTTTGTGTTTTTGAGTCACAAGTCATCAGAATTTGGTTATCTTCACTCGAAAGAATAGTCACAATCAATTCGTCGCCAAGAATTTCGTATACAAGCTACGATCTTCATTCATCAGCTATATCAACAAACATCCATCTCAACATATCTCTTCTTCAAATATATATATCAATCAATTTGCACACGGGTAATGTTGTTGTAATTTGTGAAAAGAGAAATAATTTCTACAAGTTCGCTATGGAATAGAACATGCAACCTTCTGCTCTGAAGTTAGACGTCTTAGCCATTAGACCACGAGGACTACGTCTAATCTCATATATCTAATAGATATATGATTCACACGCTGGTTCTAAAAGCAGTCGTGGATTGAGAGAATATAGATATCAAAAACTAAATTAAAAAAGAAGAACTATTAAAAAAATTTAGTTTTAGTTTACTTGATGTAATTTGTGTGTGTGTGTGTTTTATAATTAATATAAAGTTGTTTTCCGTTACCTAAGCGAGGCTTCCGGAGCAAAGCGACGGGTAGCCTACTAGTTTTACTCAAAAAAAAAAAAAGAAATTTGGGATGGTCAACAGACACCTTTTGCCTGACTTGATATGGACATGATCTACTATATTTTTATATTCAAGTAAAAGATAATAATATTTCTGTCATAAATAAACAGAAATATAGGACCTTCCAAATTTAAAACAATAATAAAAATTGCACATTCAAAGTAAAATAAAGAAATAAAATAATGATCACTTCTGCCAGTTTCAATGAATTCTCTACTTCGCAATTAAACAGAAGGGCATAAAATATATTGTAAACACATTGTATTTAGGGCATATCGTGTTTACTCCCTGACATCCCAAAACAGAGCTATTTCTCGCTTAATTGGTGAACATCAGTTGGAACAGTAAACAACGAGGTCTCAATACGGAGATGAATAGAATTATAAGTAAACAGAAGTAGGAGACATCCCAAATTTAAAGCTACGCGAACACCATCCGATTTTGCACCAACTTAGTTGGCCGACTTCAAGTTGGTCCGATTTTGTCAGGCACAAACACCAGCCAACTCGCAACTGAAGTCGGCCGCGATAGCGGCTATCCCATAATCCCAAGCGTTTCCCCCAGCAGCTGTGGAAAATCCGAAAAAAAAATCGAGGTTTTGAAACCTCTCGGTTAAATTCTGCTGCATACAATTGCTGCATTTCAGTTTAAACTTTATTTATGCGTGAAAGAAACTCGCAATACTCTGAAATTCATTGTGTACTCGCGGGCCGTCGATTCGAAGCGGTGAAAATCGTTATAGATGCCATTTCTTTCCATGGGCGTGACGTCATGACTGACGTGTTCCAACTCAGCCCTGTGATTGGGCATTCCGACCAACTTTCCCGAGTTGTTCCCGCACCACCAACTCGAGTCGGCCAACTAAGTTGGTACAAAATCGGATGGTTCGAGCAGCTTAAAGCAATAATAAAAATTACACATTACATGCGCTTTTGTTGAATTGCAGATAGAAATTGTTTACTGGTGACAATTCCCAGCTGATGATAGCTAATTACCGAGAAGCAGCTGTTTTAGGATGTCATCTTCTAAACACTTGGTCTCAACCTTTAATGTGTTAATAAAAAACATTATTCAAGCCACATGATAAGAGAAAAAAACCGGCAAATAATAAGAAATAAATGATATTTATACATTTATAAATGAGCCCAGAGGGCAAATGTTCAGGCGCTTGACTGAAGACGGATTCAATCTCAGATCCCGGAGGAGGTCGTGGAATTTTTCATGCTGAATTCTCCTCCAGACGATTCCTAGGTCTACCCAGCCCTCTACAGAATGGGAACCGTGTTTCTTTGCTGGGCTTACAGGTGGACGAGAGTAATCACTCGACCTTATCTGAGACCATGGCCATTGAAACTTTGGAAGCCCAACCTTCAGGGCCATCGCGGGCCCTCATTAGACATACTTGTACTCTTATAAAATTAAAAGGAAGAATACTTTAAATATTCGCATATTAGTCAACGATAAGTATTAGAAAAATGTAGGGTCTCTAAACTCAAGAAAATCGATTAACAAATGGAATGTAAAAATGAAACACTCACTCTACATAAATATTTTTTTGTAGTTGGTTAGTCTGTTCAGTAATTCTGGGAATTTAGAAATAAATCAATAAATCTATGAATTTAAGATCTAACTTTAAACAAAAATCAAATGTATTAATATACAGTTATACATACAAGAAAATCCTAATACAGTTTAAGGTCGATATAATTAACAAAAATATTTTTGAATATTAGTTTGTTTCAGTGATATTACAGGTTTGTAAATTTTGAAATAAATATCCGGCAATTCCAGTCCCCATTGCATAAAATAAATCTATGGAACCTAAAATTTTTTTTCAAATAAAGTAGATTTAATAATGATTTTATATTCAGAAAAAGAAAGATTCTAAATAACCGAGCCATTGTTATTTCTCTCTATTTCTTTTCCCTTATCTGAGATTATTATTAAATTGTTATGTAAATTAAATTATAAAAAAAAAAAAAAACTTTTTTTGAACTCATTTCATCGTATAACTTAATATCCCATAATATTTCCTTCTTTTTAGATCAAAAGAACTTCATCAGATGGCTAGGGATAGGTTTAGTCCTATTGCCTTAACAAGAAATCATTACAAAATGATAGTAGTGGTATATGATAAGGTGATACATTATTTTGGTTGTTATCAATTCAATTTCTCAAAGAAAATCTTAAAATAATAGATAAATAGTGATACATTCTTAACAAAACAATATAATACTATACAATTATTACAGAAATTATTACTGAACAAATTATAAGAATTTCTTTACATTTTTAATACTGTTTTGAATTTATTAAATGTATAACTGCCAACTTTTAAAAAATTTTCTTTATTCAACACGGAAAAATGTTGATTATGCAAGATTCAATCATTAACCTGTCTACTTCTTCATATGAAGATTATTTATTAATATCTGAAGAACTAATGGTTAAAATAAACCTTTATTTTAAAATTTTAAAACGTCTAGAATATTACTAATTTTAAATTCATTAAGTAATAATAAATATTGCTTTTACATATTCCTAATACTTTATTAAAGTTCACAAGGGATTCTGTCAGAGTCAAAGAAAGCTCCTGTCTGTAATGTATTTCTAATTATATATTTTTAAATTTTAATTGTTTGTTTGTCTTCTTTTTGAACTAAAATCAATTTTTAACACATGTTAAATTTGTCATGAGTTGTTGTACTTCTCAAATTAATTTTAATTATTTTATTAATTCATTGTATCAATAAACTAGCCGGGTACTGTCGCTTCGCTCCGGAACCCTTACATATACAGCATTAAAAAAATCAAACTTTATTTATTTAGCAAATTAATATTGAGATCGGAGAATATACGACTTCCCAGCCCGTTGTGGCCTTCTCCGCTTAACTCAGTTGTTTTGCGGGTTGGCGCCACACACCTGGGGTTGCCGCCACACATTTCATGATCAGTTTGCCAGATTATTCCCTATCCCGTGGGAATTTCGAAAAATCCGGCCTTATTCCTTGTCTACATCATAACGGGAACCTCTGAAAATATTTCAGCTTTCTTGGTCCAAGGGTTTGGGGTGGGCGTTGATGAGTCAAGTCAGTCAGTTGAGTCAGAACTTTTCTCTTTATATATGTAGATTTTCATGAATTTTATTTTATTAACCTCATTGTTTAGTTCTTTATAGATTATATTTGTATTTGTTATTTTCTCATTTTCAACTCTTATTATCCGAGATTCGTTCTTTACATATTATTCCTGACGTTTCGATATCATGCTTATTTATGAAAATATGATCTATATTTGTTTCTTGAAAATGAAATTTAATGAGCTTTTTCCAGATCAAAATGCTTCTGATATAATTAATTTCTGACATTCATTACCCAGTGAACATTTCCCAGAACTAAGAAAATACGCAAAAAGTTATATATGTCGCTTTGGACAAGATGTGAACAAGCATTTTCATCCATGAAATTGATTAAAAGCAAAACAAGGTCGCGAATAATTGCCTCAAATTTGAAGAACTCTCTGCTGCTTTCAGTGACAAATTTAACACCAAACATTAAAAAAACTAGTCACATCCAACAACTGTGGTCCAGAGTTATCTTCACCAAACGAGACTCTCCGGCAGCTGTAGCACCACCAGTGGGGTCCACGACAGCTATCACCCTCTCGTTCTAACTATTGTAGATTGGTGCTCCAATAAATATGTGTGTTTCGAAATGGCGTAAATTAATTAATTGAATTGCGTGATTGAGTTATTTCTTTTCCTCCCTTAAGCAAAGCAGATCCTACCCCTATCCCTATTTTACATCCCCAAACATGAAAGTAAGAAGGTAAATAACGTGCTTGAGTTGTATGGCGCATCTGAACTCGTCTGTGAAAAAATTGGCGCATGGTATGTTTAAGGTTGGCCACCACTGATTTAAAGGAAAGGTTATTAATGAATTAATATCCAGTGAACTTTCTTGATTCTGTCATTAGTAAAATTTTTAGGAATAGAAACAAAATTGTTGTAGATAAAACTAATGAGGTCAATCCAAATTATAATTTTTTAAAATTACCTATTGGAATAATTGTAGATTTAATATAAGAAAGGTTTGTAATGAAAAGAAGATAAAAATCATTTATTATAAATGAATCAGATTATTTAGAAAAAGGATTAAAAATAATGATTCTTGTGTTTTACATAAAATGGGGGTTATTTACGCTTTAAAATGTAGAAATTGTGGGGAAATCTAAATTGGAAACAGTGGGAGGTCATTAAAGGAACGGGTTGACGAACATACCAGAGCATACAGAAATAATAAGAAACGAATTTCTGACTGGGCAGATCACTGCCTTAGTTTAAACCACCATCCGGATCCACCGATCGAAGCATTGTATGAATCTCATGAAGATACTGAAAGATTACTTTTAGAATCCTGCTTCATCAATAGGAGTAAATGCATTAATAAAGAAAAATCATTGAAAGTAAATGAAAATTTCTTTCGGAATGTTTAAGAAGTTTATGGGCAATAACAGCAAATTAAAAGAGAAATTAAACTTTGTGTAGGTTTGTTTTGTTTGAATTTTAGTTTATTTTAATTATGATTTCACGTTTAGAGGATGTATATTTATTTTTTATTGTATTTGGTATGTATGTTTATTTAAATTGTTGTATTTATGTTTGTTTAAATTGTTATTTTTTTCACGTTTAGAGCGTGTATGTTGATTTGTTCTTTTAAATTGTATTTGATATTTATTTTCACGTTTAGAAGGAGAAAGATAGTTTCTTTTCTTTTCTTTCTATTTTGTACACCTTGATAAAGATTCTTGGAAAAAGAATCGAAGTTTTGGTGAAGTTATGGTTTGGTGTTCTTGTTTACGTTGAAGTATTTGAAAAGTACTGTAATTTAAAATTTAATCATTTTACAATTTTCAATAGCTACGTGAGGATAACTTCTAGTTGTCGCACTTGATCAATTAAATATTTCAAATTTAAAAAAAAGCTATTTTGTCTATCATTTGAATGAAAAATATCAAACACATTGTTGTAACGAAACATATTAGGTTTTATTACAAAACTTCATGATAAATAACATGGTTTGTGAAAATTCTTGAATCATTTTGCAAAAGATTTCCTTGCTCCGACGTTTAGTAATTTGTAATTTAACATTTTGCTTACAGAATGACAGACAGAAATTACGTTTTTTATAATATATAATAGCCTTGCATCAATAGCATTAAAAAACTAAACTTTATTTATTTAGATCGTCGGGGAATAGACGACTTCCCAGCCCGCTGTGGCTTCTTCGGATAACTTAGATGTATTGCGGGTTGGCGCCACATACCAAAAATTTAAAACGAAAAATCACATTTTTGCATGTATCTTGCAAATGCAGAAACGTTTGTGAATGACTGATATATCGTTCTATAGAACTTTCAAATAGCAACATTTTCTCAATATAATGTTCTCTTCCAACTTTTACACTTTTCCTTTAAATTAAGAAAAAGTCAAAATTTGACCCTTTAAAAGGCGACATCTTGTAAACCAAAAGATTTTTTTGAAAGATTTTTGTAGCATTTTGTTTGTCTTAAAAAAATCTACAAAACTTAAAGTCATATGACAGACAGAATAACGTTTTATAATATAAGTTCTATATCATTCTCAGACCCGGCGCTGGGAGGGTGCGGGGCCTCGGGCGAGATGAATTTTGCGGGGCCCTTGCCAATCCTAGTTTAACAATAAAAAAAAATACGGAAATCTAACAAACCAAAAAAAACCAACGATCCTATTTTATCCTCTTTCTTCTTACCAGGCGCGGGGCCCCCCCAAGCGCGGGGCCTTGGGCGGTCGCCCCGTTCGCCAGCCCTGTCATTCGCTTTTCCATTAATTTGGATTTCACGTGTTTGCTAGACTTGGATGAAATGCCCACGAATAATTTTTTTTCCTGTGTTTGGTTTGAAAAAAACATAAACTTGGAGATCCTGTTATAAATCTAACTTTATCGATTGTGTATTTATTGAATTATATATCTGTCAATGCTATCAGATAAATACCACAGAAGATGAGAACAAAATTTATTAACATCAGATGCATCCTTTTTTACCTCGTTAAAAATTTGTTTGGATTTATTTTAAATTGTTTTTTTTATATAAACATTTCCCTTTCATCCCATTTAACTATCACTTTTTTAATTATTACTCAGTAACGAGTGAAAGAAACTATTTATATTTCTTTTAAATTACACTCAATTGTTATTCTTAGTGTTATAATAAACTTATACCAAATATTTAAGTTTATTTGGAGCCTAATGATATTCATTTCCAGTCGGTGGTTTTGTCTGGCCAGAGATAAAAGTATTTTGTGTGGATGATTAATTTAATCATCAATATTTACATATCATAAGTAGATCGAGTCAGTTGTTTATGTCTTTTTCATTTAAATAATATAGGATCGCTAATATACTTTTTATATAAATCTTTCATTGATTATTATTAAGTAATAATGTAAAAAAATCCATTGATATTAAATATTGAACTTCATAAGATAATAAGGTTAATAAAAATTATCTAATTTTAAATACAACATGTTTCGCAGCAACTTTTACTGCATTTTTCAAGTGAAATACAAATGAATAATATTAAAACAATATAAGAACATATGTATTTAAAATGAAGAGAAATTTAACGTGCCGGATACTACATCAAATTTCAAAAATAATTAACAACAATTCTTAAGAAACAATATAACAAGATAAACCTGGGAACTGAATGCTAACAAAAAGTTTTCAATAACTTAAATTAAAAGATAACAAAAGCTTTAAAAAACATACAGAAAACCGATAAAGACATTATAACATAATTAAAAGTTAGCAATGAAATAAATCTGTAACAGCAGGAATTTCAAACTTTCTGTTTAATCGATGGAAAATGTTTTAATGTAAAAGGCCTCTTAAACTTGTAATTTCTGATAATTATTATCAGTATTTAAAATTTTGATGTCATTCCAATTAATAATATGATTTGGAAATTTGCTTAAATGTTCAGTAATTGCCGATTTAAAATTTGTGGAATTTTGAGTTGTGGAGAAGTTTTTTGCTATCTAATTGGAGTTTTTTAATTCTTTTATATAAATTTTGCTTACTAAGACCAATATATCTAAGATTACATGATTATAATTGATTTGGTAAATTAATTCTATTTTTTGGTTCTGCAAATTAGGGTCTTTAATTGGAGACAATATATTAAGAATTTTATTTACAGGTTTAAAGATTACATGAAAATTTTGTTTCTTTAATATATTAAACATGCTAAAATTTCAGAATTTTGATTATAGTATGGTAGAGAAATCGTAGGTTTTTGAATGTTCTTTTTGACTTTATTTTTGTGCTGGAACATCTTAAGAAAATTAATCAATTTACAAATAATTAGATGAATAGGATAATTATTGATAAGTAATTGTTGAATACATTCTAGACTTTGTTTTTGTTGAATTTCTTCCGATGATGCTAAGTAGTTGCTAAATTTTTGATAATAGATGTTTTATAACCTAATGGGTGATTAGAAAAACAATCGAAAAGATGTCCTGAGAATGTAGGTTTTCGAAACAAACTAAATTCAAAACTTTTTCTTTGTCTTTTTATGTGAAGATCTAAGAAATTTAAAGAACTATTATTCTCTGGTTCAATTGTAAATTTTAAACGTTCATCAAATAGCTCGAATTCTGATTTAACATATTCAATTGTTTCTTTAATTCCTATTAAAAAGATGTAATCTACATAACGTAAATACAAGGTTGGCGTATTGATACCATTAGAAATTACAGGATTTCCAAATATTTTAAGTAAAGACTGGCAACTATTGGACTGATTGGAGAGCCCATTGGACAACCAAAAATTTGTTTATAAATACAATTATCGTAACAAATAAGAGTAATAGATAAACAAAATCTTAACGCTGTTATGAATTCCCAATTCGGTAAATTTTCAACTAAATATAATAGACCTAATAAATTATTAATGATGTCATATACTTTGTCAATATTTACATTAATTTACTACAGGAGAAGAGATCTGTATTCTTAAGTTAAGATTTTTTGAATTTTTCAATGGCTTCAAATGAGGTTTTGCTTCAAAATTTGTTCTGTTTTTAATCAATAATCTATAAAGCTAAACATTTTGATAATGGATAAGAATATGAAGAACGAAAATCCATAATTGGTCGAATAGGATGTTATGTTTGCGGATTTTAGGAACACTATAAATGCGGGGAACAAAGCCATGTAAGCAATTGAGATTTAAATACACAAATTTTGAGATCTACTTTTTATTGAACCATCTGGAAGCAACGTTGTGGACTTGCTGTTTAACCTTTAAATTGCATTTAAATTCACCATCTTTATTGTCAACACGAAAGTACGTGTCCAATCACTTAAGTGATTTTTATCATTTTTTCTTTATAGTCTGAAGAATATAATAACCAATACATTACCTTTATCAGCCTTGATTAATAAGTAATTAGGGTGAGATTTGAAGAATGAAGTTGCTTTTTTTCTCCATTGTATGATATTTTATTTCAACTCAGATCAACAAAATTAAAATAAATAAGAAGTTTCTGCACCTAGAATCTTCTTCCTTACGATCTTACATTTTCTTAAAGAAAGTTAAAAAATAATATATTAAGTAAAGCTTTTTTAGGTACGACCTGTTTTTCTTTGTCTTTTTTTTTTTTTTAAGTCACGAAAATAATTCACACTAAGTTTCCTTTTTTTATAATATTTATTGGATACCAACATTTTTTTTTTTAATTTTTTCATTTTCTTAAAAAAAAAAACAAAACAAAAAAAACCGCGTAAATTTTTTAAGTTCCCTGACTCCAATTAATTTTAATCACTTTAAAGATTGGCAGACATTTATAGGACTAATAAGCGGATTAATATCTTTAGTAAGATGTCGATCTAAGAATATCTATAGAATCGATTGTTTTTGTTCTAGTACCTTTCCATAGGTCTTTGTCACCTTCTCGTGCTAATTTTTCGTGCACGAAAAAATTTAAAACGTAAAAGTCTGCGCACGCCAAATTTCAAGAAGATTCTTTAAGCAGTTCAAAAGTATTGAGGAAATTCAGACACGCACACAGACTGACTGATTTCATGAGGTTCTCTTTCAAGTGGGCTACAAATTAAAGATGATTTTTCGATTACTTTGGTTTCATTACTTAAACAAGGGGAAAAAGAAATGAAAACCACATTTTAAGAAAAGTCTGGTTCAAATTTTTAAAGGAAGCTGTTGTTGATATTCGAAACCACTAATCTATTGTTTTTATGGAAGGCAGGGTTAACAAAAACTGGTAATTGCAGTGGGAAGAAGATAATAAAAAAATATAGAAATCTCTGAACAGAGTTTCAAAAAACAAAACAAAAACAATCGATAACCATGTCTCGAATTCTCGTATTCTAAATTTTTTAACTTAATTTGAAGCTACAATTCCTTGGAGTACGTAACGGTTCAAAGGACAATTGCTACAATAAACAGTTGTTAAAAAATCCAGAAAACAATGACTATTCGTACTATGTTTGACTGAATTCTTACTCAGTTGCTACTTTTTTAGATACATCTAATAAGTTTCTTATTAATAAGTATCTATAATAAAATGGTTAATATTATGTGAAAAAGGATAAAGAACCTAATAAATTCAAAGTATTTCTCTCTTCTATTCTTTCCTTCTTTTGAGCAAATATGACCTGGAAGTAGATTATACTGAAATATTATGTACTTTTAAAGTGAATGTTATTAATATTTCCTACAATGTAAATTCTGTTAACTGTAATTTTTAACTAATTACAAAGAATGGCAAAATAACATAGAATCTGGGAAAAATATCAGTTTTCTCTCATTAACTGACACTGAATGATTGAACAGTACTTTTTTTTTGTAAAATATAACCCTGGATTAATCTAGAGAGTTCTGTAGCAGACACTTGAGATTAACGACGTCAAATATTGCTTGAGACGGAAGTAAACACAAACGAATTAATGATACTGATAAGACATTCCTCCACATGCCAGTGTTTCCATTCGAAAAACAGTAGCTTGAAAGAGTATAAAAAGCTCACATTCACACCACTTAGACATCAGCTGTTTTGAGCCAAATATTCACCATGATCTCCAAGTGTGTTGTCGCATTGCTCTGTATTTATGCAGGTAAACAATATATATTATCTTATTTGAATTCGAATACTCATTTTTAGATATTTAAGCATACTTTTTTAGTCATTTTGGAAATCTGATTTAACATGGAATCTATTGTAAACCTTTCAATGTTTAAAATCAAGTAATTGTGCTTTTGCAACCTTTCATACTCACAAAAACTCTTCATTTTTCATGTGCTTTCTTTGAATTTGTTAAGCTTTTAACCACTACGAGAATAATAAATATATCCATTGCCCAATGGTATATGAGCTGGGCTACAGGAGTCGGCGACCTCTGTATAAGTGGGGGCCTGGTTTATTTCCCGGGTTAAGCCCGGAGAGCGTCGGACTGTAACCGACCCAAACTTTTTCTGATAGTTGTGAATCGTTCAGGCCTGTAAAGTCTGGTTCCTCAATTTATATGATTATTTTGAATAATAAAAGTTTTATACAGTGTTTCTATTTCTGAAATACATATTAGATTTTTGTAAGAAATCTAGATAGTACAAAAAAAAAAAAAAAGCCAAAAAAAAAACCAAAAATACAATTAATAGATGAATGTATTAATGTGTAATAAATAAGGATAAATAAGCGATCGTTTGCACAAAATATTAGAAACAGATTTAACAAGAAAATAAAAACAAGTTATGTGTTTCGAAAACCTGTAGCGGTTGTCTTTTCGGAATACAAATATAAAGAAAAAAAAAATTAAGAAGACCGCTGTCGGCGACCAAGGGTGTCCTCGCCGACAACGGTCTTTTTACATTTGTTTTTGTCTTTTTTTTTTATATATATACATATATATTTGTAGTCCGAAGAAGAAAATCGCTACAGGTTTTCGAAACTTGTAACTTGTTTTTTGTTTTCTTATTAATCCTTTTCTAATGTTTTGTGCAAACGGTCACTTCTTATTTACAATTAATAGAGTTTAAAAACATGGTTACTAATAAATAATTAAAATTTGAAATTTAAATGTTAAATTATTAATGAATCAACTGTGCATTTACACAGATTTATTTACTGTCTTCGTCTTTCTATGTATATACAGTCGGACCTCTATTTAACGAAGTCGCTAAATCCCGAAAAAAAGTTCGTTATATGGAAAATTCGTTAAATAGAGATTCACCTTTTAAAATTACTTTAAACTACATAAAATAGATTTAAAATACATACATAATAAATATTATTAAAAAAGTAATAATTTTAATTATATAAAGCATACATTATCACATGCGTACTTAAATTTTACCAATAAAGTCTGTTAATTTTGTCTGAGGTTTTTTTTTTTTGAAAAAGTGTTTTCGCTCATAGTACGGTTTCATCATCTTCATCGCAATTCATAGCTGTATTGTTTTTATTTTTCACACTGTCCAAAATATCCGATTCAGTTAGTGTTTCCGAGGTCTCAACTTCAAAATCAAGTGAAAGATAATCATCAATCAGTATATCATCGTTAATTTCTTCTTTTTCCTTCAGCTGTATCCAAATTTCTTTCATTTCCTCTAAGGGAATATTAATAATAAGAACATTTCAAGGATTACAAACAATAGATACCATGAAAAAGTTCGTTAAATAGAAAATACACTTCGCTATTTGGAGGTTATTTTACGAAGAAATTAGTAAAATGTTCCAAAGAAAAGTTCGCAAAATAGAGTTTCGTTAAATAGAGGTCCGACTGTACTTCTCTTTTTATCAGTAATTGATTCGATTTTTAGTTTTTCTGACGCTATGAGTTTGCTGTGAGACTATTATAGTATTTTAATAGATTCCATTTTAAATCTCAAAGAGGATTTAGGTCTGAATTTCTATTTCTGGTAAATGAAAACAATATGAACTACATAAGCTTGCATATGTATTTTTGGTAAAGTTTTTGCTTTGCTCTACTCTCTCTTCAGTTTTCTACCAAGTAAAAGCGAACATAATCGTTGACCAGAAATTTGAAACAAGGAATTATCCATTTAATAGTTCTAATTTCGAAAAACTTAATAACTATCTTTTCAAAAAACAAAAAAGATTCATTAAACTTCATAGAAGTCAACGAAGTAGAACATTAACATAGGCCTACATTTCCAATGG
Source organism: Thereuonema tuberculata (assembly GCA_023159025.1). NCBI lineage: Eukaryota > Metazoa > Arthropoda > Chilopoda > Scutigeromorpha > Scutigeridae > Thereuonema > Thereuonema tuberculata. The sequence goes on from JAFIDM010014012.1 coordinate 45,731,293, forward strand.
AATTAAAGAATATTAAGTGATATTTTGCGAAACATTAAAAAGAGAAGTTCACATTTACTACTGTTTAAATCATTCAGTTGACTGTCTGAACTACTGTTTGGACAACTTTATTAATAGCTTTAATTCAGACCATAGTTTATTTATGTATTTCATTTTCTTTCTTCTAAGTTGTTTCTTTCTCAGATAAAAATACGGATTTTTAAATTGCTGAATATTTGACAATTATTATTTTAGCTAATGATAATGTAGAAAAATATACGCTCGTAAATAAAAACTAATGTAGATATGCATTATAAGACAAACTTTTAATTTAGTATTTTAACCATGGTATCATTTAAATGTGTTAAATAGATCATTAAATCATAAATATTAATACTTAATCTCTTCTAAACACAGAAACAATTTAAAAGTATCGAGTTCAAACTTACATCCAAATGTGGAATAAAATGAAAAGAAAATTACCCATTTCCTTTGCTATATTCATTATTAACATTCATTCTGTTCTGGGTTTTTTTAAATCTAATTTAGTCTGTGCTAATCAATGTGGTGTTCGTCGATCTCAGACACCAGATGACTTCGACAAAATTGTAGGTGGCCAAACAGCTGATCATGGTGAATACCCTTGGCAGGTAAAAATCAAATTTATCTGACTCCCACTAAAGATAATAATTACATTAGCTAACTAGTAAACAACGTCGAAAACCAATATCTGTGCTGACTGTGCATATTAGTCAAAATTATGAAACTTTACACGGACAGTTTTATCTTTAAAGTTTATAATTTTTGGTTCAGTGTTTTGTTTTTATTTCAAAAGATGAGAAATTGAGACGTTACAATAACTTAGATTAAAATATAATAAAAAAAAAATTAGAATGAAATTAACAGTAAGAACTTGCAACAATTAATCCTATTTTAAAATCCCTCCATTTGCTTTAAAAAAATTGCAAGTTCAACATTATCGACATTTACAGTATGGGTTAGGTAAATGAAATAGCAGTCATAAAATTGTTATTTAGTTTTTTATTGTCTTCCGAATTTCTTCTTAATTTTTTCTTTCCCTGTAGATATCTCTTCAAAGAACTTCCTGGTGGGGAACAGGTAGCCATTTCTGTGGAGGTTCAGTCATTGATGCAACCACTGTAATCACCGCTGCTCATTGTCTGGAAGGGTAAATTTAAAAACTAGATAAAAAAAACCAACAGAGTTTTCCATAAAATCATTTATATTCATTTAAATAATAGAATATTATTTTTTTTTCTCGTTGTTAAAATTAACCAATTGTTAATTGTTAAGAAAATTGTTTTGAAAAAGTAACGTTTTTAAAAAAGAATAGTTTTTTGAATCACAAATTGCATTTTATTTCCAATTATTAAGAAAACAGAAACTTATTGTTTATTATTACTTTATGAAAGTTTTTGTTTTTATTTGATATTATTTGAATTATGTTAAAATCATTTAAGGTAAATCCTAACAAATTTCCATTTTGAGGTATCAAAATTTTTCAATTAAAATAAACAACACTTACTAATTCTTGTATAACCTTACTTTGGTTAACATTACTTTGGTTAAAAATAGTATTAAGTATTATTTTTATTTACTTATTCCAGTGTTGCTGCAAGCAGTTTGTCCGTTGTGGCTGGCGAACACAGATTGAACCAAAACGATGGATCTGAACAAACTGTTAAAGTTTCCAGAATTATCAGTCACTCTGGATATAACAGGTAAATATAATATTTTAAAACCGTTTAAATTAAAATCTGTGACCATTAAATTTTCATTAATCAATAAAAATCACAGTTATATTAAAACTCCTTTTTAATGGTTCGGGTTATAAAAATACGAAAACGTTGCTGTTGTTAGCCTTCATCAGTATAAACTGATGAAGGCTAACGACCGGAACGTTTTATTGTCTTTGTAATCCGATGCATTAAAAAGAAGTTTTTTTAATAATTTTATTAAAACTGCGAGTTTTATTCATTATTTTATATTATTATTCACATAGCGTATTGGATATTAAATTTTCAAATTATAGAATGAAGTTATATTACAGTTGTAAGATAACAACAACAAAAAAGTTCAAAACAGTTCAAAAAGTTCACAGTTTGACATTCAAATAGTTTTACTACATTCTATATCTTAAGAGGACTGTTATTTGGAGAACAGAGAGATAAAATATCCTTAAATTTATTCTATTGCAGCCGTACTTTGGTAAACGACATTGCCATCTTGAAGCTTGCAACTCCTCTGCAAGTGAGCTCCAAGTACATCACCCCTGCCTGTCTTCCATCTGCTAAACAGACCTTCCAAGGACCTTGCATTGTTACTGGATGGGGATACACACGTGAAGGTAGGATTTTAAAGAAGTAAATTCAGTTAATTAGAATAACTTGAAATAAGAAAGAATTTAAAAACTTACACATGACTGAAAGATAAATAAAGAAAAAAAATCCACACATCTGAAACAAAAATGTACAAGAAATAATTAAATGTATATTTATCGAAGGCTTATAATCCTTTAATTCAAATGTTTTTCTAAAAACATTGAAGTGTGTAATATTCACGAGTTGATATTGAAACATTAATACTTTAATCTTCAGTCTAAGGCTTTAATAAGGTTGTAACTCAATTGTAAACCTATAAAACCAAAAAATATCGAATAGAAATAATGAAAAAGCTACAGTTAATAGACATAGATGATTTTTAAAGCCTTCTTGACGAATACTATATTTAATATTTTTCTTTTATAAAGACTTATTTATTGCATATTTGACACTTGGTTTGTTGTTTTCCTTAAGTAAGATATTAACAATTATTTCACATTATTCATTCAAAAAATTCTAAGGAAAAAAAACCGGACTCTTTTGTCCATTAATAGAAATAATTCTTTAAAATAACAACAACGGAAGGCACATAAGAAAAACAAAAAGATTGGTTGTTATTTTTATGATTTATTAGGCACTTTAAATTATTTTTTTGTTTGGAAATAATTCTTTTTATACTAATTATTTAGTTCGGCTTAAGTTTTGATGAATTAGGAGTTGTAAGTTCTGTTCAATATTTACGTAGCAAAAAAAATAATTTATTTTATTTAATTGTACTTTTATAGGTGGTAGTATTTCTAGTACTCTTCAGGAAGTTGCTGTTCCACTTGTATCTGATGCCACCTGCCGTAACTCCTATGGAAGTACAATCGTTGAATCACACTTGTGTGCTGGTTATGCTCAGGGTGGAAAGGACGCTTGCCAGGTAAAAACTCAAGAAATTCTTTTAGATTTGTCTTATAGAATTGAATCAGTTATTATCACTAGAGAAAAAGTAGCATTAACGCAAGATTCAAGTGTATTTTTTGGTGTTGACTTGACTTCTTCTTGTTAATGCTAAACTGGAGGAATTCTGTTAGTTCTGTCTTTTAAAATGTATCTCTTCATATATTTCAGGGTGATTCCGGTGGCCCCCTTGTCTGCGAAGGTCCTGATGGTAGAGCTTTCTTGGCTGGTGTTGTATCTTTTGGTCAAGGTTGTGCTCGTCCTCGTTACTATGGTGTCTACACTGAAGTCTCCCACTTCACTGATTGGATCGCAAGAAACAGAGTCTAAAATAACAACAGCTGAACTCATTCGACCTAATTCGATTC
>JAFIDM010014012.1:45741704-45768006 GCA_023159025.1 Thereuonema tuberculata
TTTTTGAGTTACAAAGACCATTGGTTTTTAAGTTACAAATGGTGATTTTTCAGTATTCTATGTTATAGAAATAGTGCTTCTTTCTTTCTTGAATCTCTTTTCTTAATTACAACTATTACCCGTGTGCAAATTGATTGATGTAGATATTTGAAGAAGAGACATGTTGAGATGGATGTTTGTTAATATAGATGATGAATGAAGATCGTAGCTTGTATACGGAATTCTTGGCGACGAATTGATTGTGACTATTCTTTCGAGTGAAGATAACCAAATTCTGATGACTTGTGACTCAAAGGCATAAAGTTGTGCGTGAGTGAAGACAACGTTCTCCAAATAGATGGCAATTTTAATTAGAGTCTGTCCTTGAGCTTTATTGATAAACATCGTGTAAGAAGGCCTGATCAGAAATTGCTTTCTTGTGAAAGTGAATAGAAGTAGATTATCGTTTGGTTTCTTAGACATCCCATGGATGATCTCCTTTGTGAGTTCCTGTTATAATTTCGGCTTCTATGAGATCAGTATCGAATGAACGGCATTTAAGTTGAGTTCCGTTCAATATCCAAACTTGGGATTGATTTTTTGCATCAACATTATTGGAGATCCAATCTTCAATGACAAACCATGTTGAGGAATACGCTGAGATTCAATGAGTTCAGATATTCAGGCAGACAGAGATGTTCCTGTTGTGGATTATCAGAAGTATCAATTATATTCTCACTTACATACTTTCTAGTCTCACCTTGTATTCTTTGACTTATCACTCGATTGATGTTATCGACAATCTCGTTCTTTGGTAAGTTCTTTACTTTTTTCAAGTAAGATTCCAGGTATTTGAGTTACAAATAGTTTTTTTCAGTAATCTATCTCATAAAAAGGGTGCTTCTTTCTTTCTTGACTCTGTTTTCTTTACTCCAACATCTGCCGTGTACACGCGCTTATTTTTCAATATCACATAGAATTTGGTTAAGGAAGAATATTTAAAATATTGCAACATTTCGGCAATTATAGTTCAAATTGTCAGTTTCGAATTACAAATAAACTGAGGGATGGGAAATAAATAAACAATCTTGAGATTCAAAAAAAAGATTGAATATTCCTTATTGATGGGGGAAGGGGAAGGAGAGATAAGTCAAAAAGCACTATGAAGAGAGGTGTAGTCCCCATGGCCTAATGGATAAGACGTCTGACTTCGGATCAGAAGGTTGCAGGTTCGATTCCTGTCAAAGATGTTTCATTGTAAACATTATTTCCATTCTCACAGAAAATTGCTGCGGACATACAGACAGACAGAGAAATAAAAGATTTTAGTAATATAGATTGATACTTTTCAGTGACGTTTGAGTTAAAAATATTGATGGATTTTGAGCTGCAAATATTGATTTTTTCGGTATTCCACCTCAAAAAAAGAGTGCTTCTTTCTTTTCTGAATGTTTTCTTTACTCCAACATCTGCCGGGTACACCCACATATTTTTCAATATCACATAGAATTTGGTTAAGTAAGAATATTTAAAATATTGCAACGTTTCGGCAATTATAGTTGTAATTATCAATTTCGATTTACAAATAAACTGACGGATGGGAAATAAATAAACAATCTTGAGATTCAAAAAAAAGATTGAATACATTCCTTATTGATGGGGGAAAGGAAAGGAGATATAAGTCAAAAAACAATAAGAACAGAGTTGTAGACCCTATGGCCTAGTGGAAAGGCATCTGACTTCGGATCAGAAGGTTGTAGGTTCGATACCTGTCGCGAATGTTTCATTGTAAAAATTATTTCTATTTTCCATTCTCTCAGAAAATTGCGCCAAACAGACAGAAAGACAGACAGAGAAATAAAAGATTTTAGTAATATAGATTAATTATCAATAATATATGTTTATTATATTGTCAATATACAAGTGACAAATTATTAAAATACAATAAACATTACATTTAAAAAATAAATAAATAAGTGAATAACGTGTTTGGTACTTAGTATCCTTTCAGTCCCAATGTTGCTTTAAAGCAGCGTATCATATTTCTTAAATCTATTAGTAAAATTAAAATTTTTTGTTGAAACCTTTTTATTATCATGCCTTTACAATTAAACAGATGAAAAAACAAATTTTGTTACATTTTGTTACATTATTTTTATTTTGTAATGTTTGATGAAACTGTGAAATTTATAATTTCTGTCTCAGTATCATCTTTGAAAAGTTAATTTTGTCGATTAATTTATTTATTTTAGTGGCAGACCGCTTATTAATTTAATATTTCAAATATTATTTTGTTAATATTCAAAACATCCTTTTTTTTTTTTCAAAAACTGAAGAACTGTGTTCATTATTTGAATAGAAGAGAATTTCCAAGTTGCAATCCATGTGACGTCATGCTCTAATAGAAAATATCGCGTTGCCTACTGCGCAACGAAACGTTCAAAGGCGATAAAATTATCTTCCTATTTAAGTTGAAAAATTATAATCATTATATTCATTAATTTAAGAAATAAAACAAATTGCATATAGTAGGGTAAATTTATCCGTTAAATTTGTTGTTCAAAATGTTTACATTCAATATTTTAGTTGCGAAATATAAATAGATAAGGGCCACATCGGCTTTGAAGAACTAACGGAAAGTGGTTGGATTAGAAAGTTAGAATAGCAACTTTTCTCTCTATGTGTTTAGCTAATTTTTTAGTTTTCTTTTAAGTTGTAGAAAAAAACCAAACAAGAGTCAGATAATCGTATTGATATCAACTGGAATAAATAAATACTGAAATTTCATATCCCAAATCGGTGCGTTGCGTTGCACGGAATGTGAAATTTTCTACTTGAGCAATAACTTGTCACTTTCATTGCAACTTGCCAATTCTCTTCTATTCAAATAATGAATAGATTGCTAGATTCCTTCAGTTTTTTAAAATAACCCAAAAATGTTTTGAAAATTAACAAACTAATATTAGAAATATTAAATTTAAAAGCAATCTGACACTAAAATAAATAAATAAAGAGTCGACAAAAGGAACTTTTAAAAGATGATACTGAGACAGAAATTATAAATTGCTCTCTGTTAGACACTGAGGAAATTATGCGATAAAAAAAAAAAAAATCCAAAATTTGCCCTTAAAATTTGGGGTGCGTAAATTATGCGAGTAAATACGGTATGTTTAAAATTATGCTTATTTTCGTAAGCAAAACGTAGATATGGCGGCATTAATTCATAATGATCCGAAGTCTTCTCGACGATGTAAGATCGTGGATTAAACCTTTTTATTCATTGGCAATCTACCATCCCACTGCCATTGATAATAATGCTTACTGAAATGGTAAGTTTAAAATGGGCTTCAAATTCTGTTCCAGAATTCAATTTTAATCCCCCCATCGAAGTCGCATTGATGTTACAAACTCTCAAATAAGAATGAGAGTTCTTTCATCTCTATAGTAATTTAAAAAATTAACGAGAAATTTTGAATAAAAATTAGTTTAATTCACCGTCCCAATAAACATATCTCTCATTTTTCTACTGTTAATTCATTATTACTATGGAATTGAGTAACTAAAGTTTATAAGGTCTTCTTGTCTTTTGGATACAAATGAGTTTCTTTCACAAAAAAAAAAAAAAAAAATTAAAAAATTATAATAAAAAAAAAAAAATCCCCTCCAAAAAAAAAAAAAAAAAAAAAAAAAAAAAACTGTCATTACGTCTCCACAGAAAAGTTTCAAACACAAAACCATGTTTTTGATAAACAGGCGAATAATTAATTTGCCAAATTCAATTTTTCTTCTTCTTGATAATTCATATTATAAGATTTATTTATATTAACATTATATCTTAACATTATATCAATTCTATCAGATACTTAATGCAAAAATAGCTGAATAAAAAAAAATCCTAATAATATTTCTTATAATATATAATTAAATCTTAAGAAATTGCTGATTATAAGCACTTAATTAATAAAAATCTTAATATAATATTAAACATTTGAAGCTATCCTTCAAAATATAACTATGCTATTAACATTTAAATTGGTTGTCTAACCAGTTATTGCCGCGCTGGTGTGGTCGAGCGGTCTCAGGCGTCGGTCTGTCGTGAGATCAATGTGCCAGCGCCCGGGTTCAAATCCCGGTAGCGAGCATGGATGTTTCAAAAATTTCCTTTCCTGTGTTGTAGCCTCTTCTTCACTTTCTCTTCGGTCTGACGTCATTCCTTAATGGCGTCCTGGGGAAGGCCACGGGAAACCACCCCAGTATCTTTCCCTTGTAATTCTAGGGAGTCTGCTAGGGGTTCGCCGTCTTGGGAACACTAGCGCTCCCTGGAGCACGGATGCTTCGGGAACGAAGCTCGCACTTCGGTGCGAACCGACCACACACACAACCAGTTATTTAGTTTTTTCGATTAATACTTCGTTTTTTAAATACAATTCAAATTAATTCTAAAACATTAGAATATTATTATTTGATCTCAATTCGCGAACACTTCAACAATATCGGGAATACTAAATTTGTAACAATTGCTTGTTAATTCTCAATATACAAGGTAATTGATTTAAACCAGCTTAATATCTCCACAATACCAAAAATAAATTAAAAATAAAATGAGAGTGATGGGCGATGCGTTTATTTATTCCTATCTTTCCATATATTATAATTAGTATTACATTACAAATAAATCCGTCTATCGTTTTATAAAACCTTAAAGAAGCATCTCAAGATTTAAGAAATTCTCTGCAATAGCTTTTAGGAGAGAGGACACACACACAGACTGATGTTTTGGTAAGCCTAAAATCCGGAGCAAAGGAAAAAAATTAAGAAAGAAAAAAGGATATAAAGCAAGACAGAAGAAAAATAAAAAATTAGATATTTGAATTTCGCGCCATAGCTGAAAGATTCGAACCGAATGGAGTTAGGACTGACAAAGATGGGGAAAACTTATCAAAACGACGAAGCTCTCATGCTCCGAAGGCCTTGATTTGGATGGAGTAAAGATTTTAAATTAAAATAAACCGTTAAATCACCTTTTAAAGTAATAAAACTTAAAAAAACAAACAAAAAACAAACAACACGCCGACAGAATCAATCTGATCTGCTACTGTTTCGTCGAAATCATGTTATCGACTACTTGTCTTTTGTTTTGACGCCCTCTAGTGGCAAAAAGTCGAATTAATACCTGACTAGTTTCGTTTTCGGATTTATAATCAAAGATGATCGAGGATGAAAATTTTAAAGGAAAATTCGGAATATTCTCTTGTTAGATTTTGATAAAATAGATAAGGAAGACAAATTATATACGTTCGTCAAATAATTATGAGGGGCTGCCCAGTGAACAATACGACCTGACGATTTATAAGAATTTTCAGATTTGGAATTAAGCTTTTTTTTTTTTATCTGCTTAATTTTTTTTTTTTTTTATAATTTTTTATGCTAATTTTTTAAAATTTTTTAAAAGCCATAAATTTAGATCTGGAGAAAAAAATTATATCTAAATTTCTCCAGGATTTTTTTTTTTGCAGTAAAACGATGTAAATAATGTAAGTATTAACGTGTGCATTGAAGGTTATAATAAAGGCACCGACACAATAAATTAATAAGAAAGTTTAATATTTAAAAAAGAACAATAAAAATGACTAGTTTCGCCATTACGACATGGCTTTCTCAGCTGCTTGGTATAGAAGAAACTGGTAATTTTTTTTTTTATTTTTAAGAAAAGATAGTGCCAGAGAAAATATGGGGCAAATGTTTGATTCCGGATGAACTTAGGAGTCCAAAACCACTTCAAGTAAATAGTGTTCTATTGAATTTGAGAAGGTGGAAGAATAAAGATATTCGTCTAACTTTAGAAAAGTTACAGAAATAAATAAATGAAGACATTTAAATGACGATAGGCCCAGACAAACAAGTATTTTTAGTATTTGGAAGCTATTGTGATACCAATTTATTAAAAATCGGTAGCTATTGCATTTGTCCTGTCCGTCCGTCGATGTCTGTCTCCCGAACTTCCGGACGGAAGGTCGAACCGACAATCGGACTTCGACGTCATATTCAGAGGCACAAACAACAGAGTTATGGGGTATTTTCAGGGGACAATGCCCCCTCATGTTCCAGATATTTGGAATTGTTGTTATTATACCTTCCCCCTGTGTTCGAGATATTTGGCATTGTTTTCATTGGATTTCTGCTTAAATGTTAGAAATGGAACCATCTCATCTCAGTTGTCAGCTATGTCTTGATATGTCTGCGGAGTCATAAGAATGTTCTGACGGTCTGTCTGTAAACCATAACGCAAACATACATTATAATCAAACGTATTGTGTAGAGACCATTCGATGTTTAATGTAGCGCTGTAAGTGACCGCTAATATATGCGATTACGTATTGTTAAAGTCCAGGAATACAAATAAACGAACAAAACGTGTAACGAACAACGTCTGACAACGGAATTCGTACGTAAACCGAGAATTGCATGTATATGTTATTGCACTTTCTTTAAGCAGACGAGTTACTGAAATGAAGTCACGTATCATTCCGCCAATGTTTAACTGTTCTAAATAGTTCCTAGCTTAGGATTGATGGAAAAATAAAGCGAAATTCTTTTAACTAATTCAAGACAAGAAAACAACAAAATTCAACGATTCACTGATTACAGCAAAACCCCGCTGATCCGACATCCGATAATCCGGCACATTCAATAATCCGGCATCTGTCTAAGGGTATTTTTTTACACTGAATAAGCCTTCCGAGCGCGTTCGGCAGAGTTCGCGGGCAATCGGCTGAGGTCGGGTGTTCTCGGCAGTGATGACAAATCTAACTATACTGTACTGTATGTACTGTATTAAAATATAATAATACATAAAAATATATTTTGTAGTTTTGTTTTTAACATTTTCCATCACTACCGAAATCAGAGAAATCACAATAGAACACGGAAAAATAGCCTGATACCTATTAATAGCCCTTTTGACTCCCTATTTTAGCCGCTATTTCCGCTATCCTCGCAATAACGGCTATTTTTAGACGGCGCTCAGTAATCCGGCATTTTTGGTAATCTGGCACTGCCGAAGTCCCGAACGTGCCGGATTAGCGAGTGTCTACTGTACTAAAAAATGCAAACAAAATATTCAAGAAGCAATTACTGCACGGACAACAACTCTTCTGTTATTACTGAATTGAACTATTTTTTTCTTTTTTTTGAGGCATCCTACTCAGTAGTTGAACTCATCGGAAAACAAGTCTTTCATAAAACGAAATATATAAAAAAGTTACGGAGTAAAAGATTAAGAAGATATAAACTTAATAGTAAAAGAACAGAAAGAAAACAATCAAAGTAATAGATCATAAATATATGTAAATTTACAAGAATTATTAATTACATCACCCCTCCATGGTGTCTCTACCTTGACGTGGTGGATGGGGCTTGCGAGCACCAATGACCCCTAGAGCTATGCCGGCGGTAGCGGAGCTACTGGCAGGGACACCCAAGCCGGACAGGTCGAAGGGTAGGTGCCAGACAAAGCGAGACACCCTGGTCCTCCAGGTTGGGAGTTTTCACGTAGGACCAGCAACCCAACTGATAGAAAATTTATCACAGCTACGAAACTGAAAGTCAATAGAAACGGACAGTCATTACGGAAACGATCTTGGCATGGTAAACGGATAGTGTATTTTGGATGTTGGAATGTACAGGGAATCTCTACTAAAATAGATCTGTTGCCGGAAGAATTGAAGAGATATAACATGGACTTGGTGGTGTTAACTGAAACTAAGAAAAAGGGGAAAGGAGAAGAGCAGATGGGTGACTTTCTACATATTTGGAGTGGTGTACCGAAGAGTTCAAGAGCGAAGGCGGGAGTCTCATTTGCTGTAAATAAAAAACTCAAGAACAAGATTACTGGATGGGAATGTATAAATGAGAGATTGATAGTATTACATACAATAATGTTCGCTAGGGAAATATCATTTGTAGGAACATGTGCCCCAATAAACGATGCAAATGAAACAATGAAAGACCAGTATTGGGATTTATTGAAAGAGACAATAGAAAAAATACCACATAGAAAGGAACTATTTATTTTAGGAGACTTAAATGCCAGAATAGGGAATGAAAAAATTCAAAATGTCATGGATATATATGGCGAAAATGAAAAGAATGAAAATGGTGAAAGACTTATAGAGATGTGCGAACAGATGAACTTAAGGATTGAAATTCATTCTTCCAACACAAGAAGATACATAAATATACATGGAGACAGGAGACCAAAAATCTAAGATCAATTATTGATTATATCATTGGAAGACAGAAAAGTACAATACAAATACAGGATATAAGGGCATATAGAGGGGCAGAATGTGGAACGGACCATTTTTTGGTCAGAGCAAAATGTATCTTTCCATGGAAGAAGAAGAAACAGTTAAAAGAAGAATTACAAAATAGTGGGGACTCATTACAACAAGAAAATTACAATATTGATCTGCTACAGGATGAAAGCATTAGAACATTTTATCAACATAGAATGGATAGAGAATTGGATGGAGACTTTGGACAAACAGCAGAGGAGATATATAACTACATAAAAAACAAAACAAAAAAAATCGCTTATGAAGTTTTGGGTAACAGGGAGAAAAATAACAAAATGAGCTGGTTACCAATAGAGATCAAAAAGAAAGCTGAAAGAAAAAGAGAAGGGTATCTAAAATGGCTACAGTCAAAGAGAGAAGAACATCACAGGGAGTATAGAGGGAAATAAAAAATAATTTGAAATATGAAATAAGAAAAATTAAGAATGAAAGATGGGAGAGGAAATGTGCAGAGATAAATGCCCAGATTGGATTTAGTAAATCGAGGGAAGCATGGAACGTCATCAAGGAAATGAGAAAAGAAGAAAATCACAGAATTAATTTAAATCTGATCAAAATGGAGGAATGGGTCAAGTACTATTCTCAGCTATTACAAGAACATAGACAACATTTTATAGAACAAGAGTATTGCTGCGATAATATAGAATTATGTATATCAGAAGACGAAGTGAGAAAAGAACTGGTAAATGGGAAGAATAGAAAAGCACCAGGACCTGGTGGGATCAATTTGGAATTAATCAAATACGGAGGAAGAAAAATTGTTAAAATAATCACTAGACTATTAAATGCCATAATACAAGAAAGAAATGTACCAAAAGAAATGAGTAAAGGTTTCATTATATCAATACATAAAAAGGAGACAAAAAGCAATGCTTAAATTATAGAGGAATATGTGTTACTAACCCATTAATGAAAATCTTGGGAAGAATAGTGAGAAATAGATTGGAAGAGGAATTTATAACATCTGAAGAACAATGCGGTTTTACAACAGGGAAGTCAAGAATAGATCATCTTTTTACAATCAGACAACTATTGCAGAAAAGTCAGGAAAAAATGAAAGATATTCATTTGATATTTATAGATCTAGAAAAAGCGTATGATAGCATTCCGAGAAAGCTTCTGTGGAGTGCAATGGAAACTGCTAATATAAGTAAGCCAATCATAAATTTAGTGAAACTTATGTACAAAGCCAATATGTGTCAAATAAAGATGGGATCCAGAGTTTCTAAAGAATTCAAAACAAGCAAAGGGCTTTTGCAGGGATGTTGCATGTCACCCACCCTATTCAAAATATACTTGGATGTTGCGTTAAGGGACTGGAAAAGGAAATGTGAAAAAATGGGTATAAAGCTGAATGAGAACAAATACTTATTTAACCTACTATTTGCTGATGATCAAGTGGTAATTGCACAAGATGATGATGATGTTGAGTATATGATGAGGAAACTGTTGGACGCATATACAGAATGAAGTATGAACATCAATTTTGGAAAAACAGAATACTTAACATCAGGCTTTAAGAAAGATCTGATAATAGAAGGAAAGGTAATAAAAAATGTATCTAATTTCAAATATTTGGGATCAGAACTGCTAGAACAGGGAGGAACAGAAATGGAAATTGGAAGAAGGATAGCAACTACAAGAAGAGCAATATCAGCAATAAATTCTGTACTGTGGAGCAGAGATATAATAAATAGCACCAAAAAATTAATCTTTAATACAGTTTAATAAAGCATTTTACTTTATGGGGCAGAAACGTGGACAGTGAGTAAGGTAAATGAAAAAAAATTGTTAGCAACTGAAATGGATTACTGGAGAAGATCGGCCAGAACATCGCGATTGGAGAGAAAAACGAATATCGAGATAAGAAATCAGTTAAATATCAGAACAGACATTATAGAAAAGATAGATGAGAGAAGACTAAGATGGTTCGGACACGTGACAAGAATGGGAGACAACAGATTACCTAGGGCACTGATGGACTGGCAACCAGAAGGTAGAAACAGAAGAGGAAGACCGAAAAAGCGTTGCAGAGATAACTTAAGGGAAAACCTGGAAAGATATGGACTGACAACAGCTGATGCAGAGGACAGAAACAAATGGCGAGACATTATCAGGAGGACTTTCAGTTGAGGAAAACCTCAGAAATGGGGAAAATCCTATAAAGAAGAGAGAAGATTAATTACATCAAGTGGAATCGGTCAGAAATCAATAAATCATCCTTAATACCTACAGTTAACGCAATACTATTAGATCGGGATATATTGAAAGGAAACATGAATTAAAACATTCAACTATAATTATTTATATTACAAAATCTTTAACGTGTGTTGTTTTAGTAATTAAGAAATATATACATATGAGACGCACATAAATTGTTTAAAACTTATTATTAAAAATTAAAAAATTAAAAATGTATATAATGCGTTAAAAACATTCCATGGACGTTTCAAGGAATTCAAGTTCCCCATCATCAGCAAGATGGTAAGTCTTAACTACATTTACTTATAATGTTGTACTGTACAAAAAGGTCAATATTCTGGAAGGTCGTTCTAAATAACAAAAATTATGAACGTATTCCTAATAACTGTGATAGAATTAATACAGTAATTTTTTTTTTTTTTTACCTCCTATCTTTTTTTTAACCTCCTGGAAAATGATCCTTAACTTTACAGCGGAGTTCGAAGACCGGAACGAACCATTAATTATCGAGAACCTGACTATGATGATTTCGGTATTTTTACTTTTTCTGAAATACAAAGTTTTCTGAATTCGAAATAAAACATTACAAAATGAAATCCACCGCTTTCATCTCAGCTTTTGTTCAGAGCAAAGAGTCTCGTCTCACAAAAAGTAATAAAAAGAGTAAAACAATTTCTTTTTCACCAGGCGTAACTTCAAATATGGATAGCAATACGAAAATTTTAAATACATGTTTGAAATAAAAGAAAATATTAGTTATCAGTGGCTTTTTTTGTGTAATTTAATATGATTAAAATGTACTTGAGGTTAAAGCTAGCGGGAGACACAGTAGCAGATCCAAGAGCATTCGTTGGTGTACTGTTATGGGAAGGCTGTTTATATTTACATACTTTTTTTTATTTTCAACTTTTTATTGAAGTTTGCTGTCCTAGAAGGCGTAAACCTCAATTAACTTAGACTAACGTTAGTTTAACAGCAATCAAGATTAGAAAGCGGAAAGAACGTTGTTATTGTACATTGTGTGTACTTCTTAGGAGACAATAAGACCCAGAAAATACAACTAAATAAAGCACGTTACGTTCCAGAAATAGGAGTTAATCTGATATCATCAGACTGTTTGGCAATTTATTAAAAGAATTTTAAGTATACAAGACTGAAAAAGTAGTAATCATTGGTACGAAGTAAGATACAAAGTAAACAAAATATGTTGTAAGACTTACTTCAATGAAGACCAACACTCAAAAAACTCTGGCAGGCTGAATTTGGCCAGATTTCTCTGGCGAAATTAAAGAAACAACTTAGTCGCAGGTAAAACTTTCAAATGGTAAAGATGAATCATTCTGTGAAAGCTATGAAGAGAGGAAGATGACGAACATATTTTGATAGAAGAATGAAAGAAATAAGATATACAAAAGCATTGTCTATTCAGACGTATGCGGTCCAATTCTCAAACGAATAATTAACATTTTAAATATACTCTAACTTTTATAGATGCTTTCCCTAGAAGAAGTTCTATCCATTTGATCAAGAGCAAGGAAGAAGTACCAAAGTACATGTAGTCTTTACCGAAAGAAACAGCAGCAAATTTCCTAATAGTTCAACAATTCTAAAGTAAACGCATTCCTGGATGCAAGAGGAATAACGCATAAGAACTCATCAGCGTATTCACCTCAACAGAAATGATATAACAGAACCTCTCTCTTTCATTTTGCACTCCTCTCTATTTGATCTCTTTTCTGTTTGGTTAATTCTTACTGTCCTTAATCAATTGATTTTGGCTTTTATCTTCTGTGCAAACCTCCCCCTCTCCTTTCGTCTTTAGATTATTATGAAATGTATTCAAAGATCGTCTCGGCGTCACTTATGTAAACACGAAATATGTGTCTCCTATCTAACAGGACTACATGGGTATAGTCTAGATAGGAGACTCATGATCTTAATGCAGTAATTAGTAGATAGTTTGACGGACAATGAGTGGAGGGCTCATTTAATCCGTACGTAGTTTCATCGTCAAGTGAATGTGTTCAGCGAACTCAGGAATTTGTGAAACTTCTTTGTGCCGTGTTTGTGCTTCAGGAAATCATCTAATCTGATCAGATGAGCAAAACTTCGGTTCAAATTGCAGATACCCAGTGACTTACAGACTGAGGGCCGAGTGCACCAACACGAAAGAGAGCAGTTATCAGTTAATTGACGGTTATTCACTATCGCTTGGATAAGTCGGAAAGCTGTGCACCATTGAAAAAGTTGCAGTCATTTACTGATGGTCGGTGTTAAATCGAAAGTGTTTCTAAAATTGACTGTGATTGGTTAACAACATGTTGACATCATCTGATTCACTGGCGCATGTGCAAACTCGAAATTAAACATGGACGCCGAGATTGAAAACAAAAAACCCATGCGGGTCGAATTTCACAGAAGAAGATAAACATTTAGTAAATATATTGTGGGGAAATTTGTGGCTGTAATCGAAAATAAAAGAACGGACCATCTTTCCCGTAAAGAAAAAAGAGCGGCATGGACTGTAATTGAAGGCAATTTTAAATAGTGCTGCTGCGGTGAAAAGAGAGTCAATCGGCGTCGAAGGCAGCATATATTTTAAAGAGAAGAGCAAAATTATAGAAAGAGCAGTATAAAACTGAAGGAGGGATTTGCCAAGCTGATGCTACGTCAATTACAGAAAAATTAATGGCAGTTGCTAATATTGTACAGCCGATCTCCTGCCTCTTCCGATGGGACCTTTCAATCAGCTGCGAACGGATGGAGACGAGCAATACTCATGGTGTTTCACGAGCCTTCACAAATGGTAAGTTAAATTTCTATATTTGTATTAACAAGTAGTTTAGAATGTAGTATAATTGACATTTAATCGCAGCATTTGATTAAAATATGAACATTTGAATTCGTATATTGCATGTTCATTTAATTTATGTAAAAAAAAAAAAAATCGTCTTGGACGGTGTGAAACAATTTCATTGCTGCAATGCCAGAACGAGTTGTCATTTGACGGATACAGTATTGATATAAAACGAATAATTGATTGATTACAGAATGTCTGTAAAGTTGTAAAATAAATAAAAATTTGAATTGGCGATGTGCTTTGGGTCAAAAGAATTCATACAAGCTGAGATGATAGACATGACGAATTATGTCTACACTAATTATTTCATACTCTGCACTTAGTAGAAACCAACTTGTAGTATATTCATTTCTTTGATATTAATTTGAAAGGGGTTTGGAAATAAATAGGCAAATTATTAAAATTCGGGATAAACTTTCTACTGTTGAATTTCATGTTTTTTTATGTAAAGGAAAACTTATGATTGATGTTGTATTGTGCTGTTATATGAGATTGCAGTAACTTTGGTTGGACTTGACATACAGATTGTGTATACTTGAAAAAGAAACATACTGTCTGATTTTTTTTTCAGCTCTCACTATATAATTGTATGGGATTAATATGCTAAACCACATCCTTTTTTGTATTAAAACTGCAAGGAAACAATATCTATGTTTCAGTATGAAACTATATATATATAATGTATGATTATCCGATTTTGAAATAGAGACAAACTGTGAAATATTCATTTTACGAAGTTTAAAAAAATATTTCTGAGATATATTATGAATGATGTTTGATTGTTTCATTTGAAGAGTTAACCAAATTACCTATGACTTCTATGCTTAGCTAAGCATAGCCAAATTGTAGAAGTAAACAAATGTATTAATCAGTTTTGAAAGCAAAAAAACAACAAATGTTTTGTTTCCATGTAACATGAACAATTACCACAGAAAAGCAATTGACAATTTCACAATAAATATAAGAAGACAAGCAATATAAATTCATGAATTAGAACAATCAAAATTTATCCATTAGAAATGATGGTTTCATAAATCTGTATGAGAATATTACTAATTTCTAAACTGATATCTACTGCAAATGCAGACACCATTCATTGATTTGCTTGTTCAATCCAATACATGAAATATTGATAAAGATGATTGTCAATATATTTTAAACTGTTCAACATGTACATTTGTTTATTAAATTAATAAAATTACAAAGTGTAATTCAGTTGTTTTAAGCAGCCATTCTCAATTTCTTTGTACTGCAGATGTAAGAAGCAGATATGAATAATTATGTCAGTATATTATACTGTATTCTTACTACATCAAACATTCCTCAGTTAACATGGAAATTAAAAAAAAAAAAAAGAACAACAAGCCTATCACCATGAAAGGAAAGAAAGAACAGTTTATTTAAAACAACTATTGGTTTAAGAACTAAAAACCAATCATCCAGAAGTAACAATGAACATAGTCTATTCATACAAGTATAAATATGTTACAAACAAAAACTTTATAAATCATTTAGAATTATTTATAACAAATAAATGTACATTATTTGGAACAATCATTATTACCAGCATACATTACTATATTCCAATATATATTTTGTTTTACAAGTAATATATGCATCAAAAAGAATTTGTTGATTCTGCACTTAAGTAATGTGTAGATTGTTGGCTTCATCCAACTATCACAGTAATACAAACTATGATACAAAAATTAATCAAAAGTTGAAGTTTTACAAAATGTAATATATTCTAACTCTCACTCAAGAATAAATCATTACATACTATTTCCATATGAAAAATTAATGTGTAATTGTAAATTTTATTTCCATGTACATTAACAAATAAATAATTTAGAAACTACTAGACATATATGAGGGAAACTTAATAACATATGTTTGAGGATTAAAAAGTAGTATAACTATGGCCAATAAGATACAATTATTGCAAACATTTGCAGTAAATGTAATCCTATATCATTACAAAGGAATAACATATCTCTAATTAAAATAAAAAACAGAATCAAAGTGCACCATATAAAAGACCATTCTTTATTCTTTTTACAATTGTTGTTGCCATGATCTGTAATACTATGAACAAGATAGCTTAACGTGCACACAGGTCATTTTATACCTCGTAGGATAGAATTCAATATATATATATATTCCATAAATAGTTAGTTTTCCATAAATAAAAAAAGGCCTTAACAATAATAATAATAATTTTTATTGTAATTATTTTTAGGATGCAAACCAGACAGCTGCCATACTAACAGCTCAGCAAGAAGCAGACACATCAAAAGTACATGGTCATAAAGTATCATGGCGGAGACCACCAACAAAAGAAGACATAAACAATTTTGCAAAGATTGCTGAGTGTTCTGATGTACGTGTGCAATACTTCCAAAAGGAAATTTGAAATGGAAGAAATAAAACATGCTGCTATCTTGAGAACAGCAGATGCAGAAATCAGGGCCAAAGAAGCTAGAGAATTATATTTTAAAAACATGTTGGAAAACTTTATATATTTATGTGTACGGTACTTCAGTAAAACTGAACATATTAGGAATTAAAAAAATCACTTCAGGACACACATAATGAAGATATACAATATATTTATGATAATACTGAAATAAAACTTGGACATTTTTGGCCTGTTCTTATTTTTTTTTTACTATCATAAATATATTATATATAAAGATATATATTTATTATAGTAAATCTTCCTTATGTGTGTCCTGAAGTGATTTTTTTAATTCCTAATATGTAATATTGCACAAATAAACACTCTACAAATATAATACACATTACAAATAAACACTTACATACATTGGAGCTTTTGACATCTCATCAGTCGAGGCCATTGTCAACAGAATAAGTCAAATGAAAAAATCTCTTAGGTATTTGTTGCCAATTGCCTCTATTAAGGAGATGCAGAGAGCTCCAATGTGTATATTTGTAAATCTAGTGCTTTTTGTTGAATACTGTGTGTAGACTGTATTTCTTTTCAATATTTATGTATTTCCAGTTGTAATAAAATGTTGTACAAAACTATAATGTTTACTGCCTATTTAATTATTAAAGAAACCATTGATGATGGCCTATAGCTTTCTAGTTGCACCAGGTTATTGTGGTTGTATGTCTGGAGCTCCAGGTTCCACCATATCATGATAACCCTAAGGAATTAAGAAATATATATGTTGTTATTTGGTTAGATATTCATAATTACATAGATCAGTGTAAAATTTTGATGAAAAAAATTAAACTACACATGATGTTGCATACATATATCATTAAACATTTCATAAATTATTTTCTCACTGTTTATTCATTAAGATGTAACCACTATTTCTATAAACTACTATTACGTGTATTAATACTCTAATCAGATTCAATCACAATTCATTTCAAATGTATCAATGATTATTAATAGTTAAACATAGATTTGAATATAATTAGTATGCATTCATTAATTGAACAATTGTAAATTGCTAAGCTGATAAATGATGACTTATGAAAGCTATTAAAAACACATCTACTTTCCAGAATACTTGTGCTTATTGTTAACATGACTACAGTGATATATATTAATGTTAGTAGGGTTTCTCATTATTATTTCTACTTAGTAATTTGATTGTACTTTATCTGCAATCCATTGGCATTGCACCTGGCTTGCAAAAATTCTTCAAATTCTACATCAATTGGTGGATTTTCTTCACCTAAACAAAAACACCATTATATTAGGATATTAATTTTAATTATACAATTATAATGAATGGTTTTATTAATTTCAATTTCACCAATCTTATGCAATTATCATTGATATGTGGCACTATTCATTTAAAAAAAAAAAAAAAAAAAACTACTGCTTACAATGCATGGATAAACCTTTCTGCAACAGGAAATATATAATTCTATATTATCAAAAATGCAGCATTTGTGTATCGCAATTTTATAATTATGTTTCTCATAAAATTTTAAATATTTCAGTTTCATAATTCACTTCCACGACAATTTTCGTAGTAATGTATTAAATAAACTAATAAGCATCCATAAATTTTATTTCTGAATGCATATTACTAACATTCAAGCTATAATGATCTGGATAAGTTTTTATGTTGCTTTTCAAATTGAAAAAAAAAAAGAAATGGGTCAGATTTCTGTTACAATTCGATCATCAACGCAATTTTATCGCGAATATTTTTTTTTCCTTGGAAACAAATTAAACATCAGTGAATGTGAACAAACACGGTAATAGCAAAGCGTTAACATACACGTTATAAAATTCACTAGATCATTTCCTACGCAAAACTGTAGGTGCAAACATAACAAATTTATCCAGACCACATTCACGCAATAAAGTTCAAATGAAACGATAAGCAACTTACCTCGCACAAAATTCGGTGAGTTGTGGCTTTCCCAAACCGAAATCTTCGCCTAAAACGTTCTTCGGTTAAATCTTCGAATGGATTACTCCTATCTAGAATTATTCTCGGAGGTTTCACCGCAATTAACATCTGTAAATCGTCTAAATCCTGAAATTCGCATGAATCGGAAGCGATGTCGTCCATTTTGGTTTAGCTGCAGGGCGCGGTGGCTGATGGGAGTTTCTCTTTGATTACGCATTTAAGTGGCCAATGTTCTCGATGTTATAATTTCACCGCTGATCAGCGATTTATCCACTGTTTAACTTCTAATTTACGTTCGTGCACAGAAAAAATGACTTGATAGTTGCTTCAGCGGTTATCAGCGCTAACCGGAGATTGGTGCACACGGGCATAAGACAATACTGTAAGTAACTTTCTTTTCATTTTTCTGCTGATCAGATCGACGACACTGCAACTATTGGATAACAGCTTTGTCTAGACTCTCGATCACATTCCGTCAACTGCATTTCTACACGACTGTGATTTTTCCATGTAATCGAGTTTCATTATTACTAAGGACTATATTTCTCTTGAGCTTGTTACATTTTTCATTTATCTTATTGTGTGTGATTTTCAGATTATTTCCTATTTTTATTCCTTGTTTAACTTACTATTTATTATCCTTGACAGTTAATCATTTTATTGAACTTGTTTATTGTATATAGAGGCAAGGTTTTGCATGCTTTCTCTTTTATTCATTTATTTTTACAATGTTTTATCCTATGCCATTATCTTCATTGCATTCATCTTCTGATTCTGTTTGGGTCCAGCAGAATCAGAAGTAGCATTTATAACTTCCACGTGACAAGAAGTAAAGACAGTGAAAACTAGAAGAAAGTAGTTTATTATGAAATACAAAGGTTAAAAGAGCATAAAACATGGATATAAACAGAAATCCTATAATATGTTAAGACAAAATGGATTTTCTAGATTAAAAGAAAAAGTGACAGTAGCCTTGACAAGTACAAGACAGGTTTAATAGTGAAAGGAATCTTACAAAAAAAGAGGAATTAACTAGGAGCATATATAATGCACCTACATCAAGTGTTAGTACTTGGATGCATTCTATGTACGGATATATTCTATTGGGATTGACTGTAAAATTTAAGTTATTAATTCCTCAAGTGATGTAAAAAGCTCCTATTTCAATGGAGGGTTGAAGAACAAAATTGATATCGAAGTATCTCAAGGTGTACAATTAAAGAAAAAAGGTTGGAATGGATTACGTTTGAAAAATCCTTGTATGATTTGAAACAAAAAGGAAAAAACTGACACGTGATTACATGAAAAACTAGTAGATAAAGGCTTGATATCAATCAAAAGTGATCCTTGTCTGTAAAACGAAATGACATATTCTCATGATCATCATCAGATGTGTAATATTGCAGAGATAAAGATATTGAATGAATTATTCCGAATAAAAAATCACGGAAGTGTGTGATTTTTTAGGTATGGACATAGAGTATGATCGTAAGTTAGAATCATTGAAAATAACATAAAGTCACAAACAAAGACTTGTAAGAAAAGCTTGGTTTCATGAACTTAGAACTGCTTCAACACGCACAGAATGTAAGAATACCATCTTAGATGGGAAATCTGGCAAATTGTTAGACAAAAACGAACACTTAAAATACAGGAGTATCACAGATTAGATTAGATCAGATTAGATTAATTGAAAGTGGGTGGCATGACTGCCGAGCACGTCGATCTGAAATATCTTTTATACTATCCCACGGAAAGAAGAAGAGATAGACTGAGAAAGGTTGGTGTGAGAAATGCAGGGGAAACGGGAGAAACCCGGGAAAACCTGCCCAGTGCGGATCGCCACCATCAACGAAACCCACATGAGAACCGTACCCGGGACTCAGAGGTGAGAGGCCAGTGTCTTAGCGACATCGCCAACCTCGCGGCCTTATCACAGATAGTATCAGCTATTTAAGTATATATACATTCCAAACCTGATATTGCCTAAGCCGCTAGCAAGTATTCTGAACAGAACAATTCACCAAACAACAGAGATATGAATCAAGTAAAAGGCATTTTAGGATATCTCAAAGGTTCATGTGATAGGTATTTAACATTCACCAATAATCAAGATAACGTAAAAGCATACAGCGACGCCAGCTGAGATGACAGAACAAAAGATAAATAAACCACCGGATACATTGTGTCTCTAGAAAATTCACCTGTCAATTTGATTACTCACAGACAGTCAATTGCAGCTCATTCGACACAACGAAAGCGAATTGACAGCAACTTGTTAATGTGCCACATCGTTGATCAGTATTAAAAACATTCTAAAAAAATTCGATATGTCAAATTTATGTGAACAACCAATTTAATATTTTATGTGATAATTAGCTTACAATGAAACTGATTGAAGATATCGATAATCAGACCCCAAGTAAACCCATTGATCTAAAATATCCTACAATTAAAGAGCATTTATACATCCATACGAAATATATTCCTAATGAAGAGAATGTAGCTGAGACCTTTACTAAAACTTTAAGTAAAAGAAAACATGAAATGTTTATCAAGAATATTGGTTTATTTTAAAGTGCATCATAATGTGTAAAGATTAAGCTTAATTGTCAAAGTGCTAAGTGAAAGTAAACATTTACTTTATTTATAAGTGAATTATATCTTTTACTCACAATATCAATAATATTGACGAGTGGAATTGTGAATATAAAAATATACCTGACTTAAAATAAAAAATACCTGACTTGAAGATATCCCTTGCAATTAATTATTGTGAGACGAAAATAAATAGAAATGTTTACAAGTGAAATTAACACATCGTTTTAGTTCTTAAAGGAAAGGCAAAATCTAACGAATGGTAAGTTATTGTTAGAAGATGCTATTATTATAACAATAAACAAGTAACAGGGAAGTATGGTATTGTTACTCTCAAAAAAAGAAATATTGAGATGAATTCTGTACTTGGTTTATTTTTTCTCCCAAAGTAAAATTACATAAAAATAAATACTGGAAACAAATGGTTTAAGTTATGCAACCGTTTGAAAATACCTCTAATCCAGTAAAAACGTCCACTGATTTGTGCTAGAAGTTTTTCCGTTCTTTAAACTTAGTTACCAGGGAACGAAATATGACTGGTTCCAGAACGACGAAAGAACGCTTATTTAGCTGAAAAACGGATTTGAGAGATTCAACCAAATCTAAGGAAAGCAACAAAGTTATCGAGGAAATCTTCTTCGTGTAATCAGTTGTAGATTTAAAAAAGATATTCTTAGAACTGTTTAATATTAGAAGAAAAGTATGATTCAACTTAATCAAGTCAAGAACTTACTAATATTTTTTCCAGAAGTAATTTATTTATTCTTATAAGAAATTAAGGAACTAAAACTATTCAGTCAAGATAGAATTGTAAATGTATTATATCCAGAATATATTAATCAGTTTTATTGATTCAAGACAACGAGCTCGTATTAATTTATTTCAGCTGAAGTTTACATTTTTACTTACTTCAATCCTTCTGAGTACCGGTTGGGTTCTCATGTGGGTTTCGTTGAATGTGGCGATCTGCGCTGGGCAGGTTTTCCCGGGGTTCTCCCATTTCCCCTGCATTTCTCACACCATCCTTTCTCAGTCTTTCTCTCCGTCTGTCCTTTCCGTGGGATAGCACAATAGATCTTTCAGGTCGCGATGCTCGGCTGTCCAACCACCCACGCACACTACATTACATTACATTACATTACTTCAATCCTTAAGCTGCTACAAGTAAATATACTTCCCTGTGGAGAAGAAAATACATTTCTTCACAAACAATTCTCCATCTACATTAAAATATAATTGATGATTGGTCGTACGAAGAAATGTGATCCGAACAACAGCACAGCGACGAATCGCACGCTCAATTACTATCCTCTATCTCTTTAGTTTCATTCTTCAACTATATCTCTAATTTTTCTCCTCTTTTCCTGGGCAACCGCATCTCATCTAAATTTTAGTTTCATGTTTCACTTCAGTGTAGGTCTTCTAAGAGATATTTGCTATTCAGGCACAGGCAAATGGCCACGGCCCGCGATGAGATGGAAAAGTCTGAACTTACGTTCAAACCCGACGTCGGCTGGGATGTATCTTTCTTTATCTTTGTATGTTTTTCTGGGTTTACAAATATTAAGGTCTGGGCAATAAATAAATGGCAATGGCTTAAACAGGCCGCAGTGCTAATCGTATCCAAGGTCATATCAAAAATCTACAAAATCTATTAAGATATTTTTATACATAATTACATAATTCTACAACAATCCTAATCATATCGTTTCTTTATTATATTAATTCTTTTAAAAGTTAACTTTTAATATATGTTAATAAAACTACCGTATATGCTCCAATAGAGGCCCCCGGCGTTTATTTGCAAAACTAGCCTCGGCTCCCGGCGGTTAATAGATACCGGCTGCTATTAGAGGCCGGCCATTATTAACAAAAACCTTCAGAACGCAATATTTTAACACTTAAATACCGGCTAATATTACAAACAGCTACTTTATTTGAATTTCACATGCTACATAAGATGTTAAATATAAATGATAGTGTCTTTCGGTACCTTTCGCTGCTATTCGTCGTCCGAATCCGCAATGACGGGCGGCCGCCTCACCGGAAGTTTCTTTTGCATATTCCACCGCGCGAATCTTGAAGGCAATGTCAAATGCCGGCATTTTGTAAGGCAATGTACCTTAAGGTATTACGCACGACTACGAAGATAGGGACGCTTACACTAGTACCGGTAGGAAAATATCAAAGACCCGGCTACTGTTAGAGACCGGCTACTATTTGGCCGTGTCTTCTCTGCAGCCCGGCGCTTATTAGAGACCGGTGACAATAAGAGACTCGGCGTTTATTGGAGCATATACGGTATTTTGATTAATATATACAATAATTCACACATAAAACACTAAGAAGTTTTTGTATTTTTCCTCACAAGGTGATTTAATTCAGGAATAAAAAGCCTTCTATCCTATCTTTCTTTAGGAAAAGGTTTTTTTGTTGTGCAAGTTGGCACAACATTTATTATTGTTGATTTTCTTGTTTCGGGGGTCACTGCCAGGTGTGACGGTGACCTCCACTTAAGATCTTGCCTTTCTGGGTCTTTTATCGGAGAAGGTGGATCGGGCTGATGAGTCCCATGCAGGACGAAACGGCCGTTCCCGATTCCTTCCGATAATTGAATCAGAAAGGCGTTTTATTCAAGTCCTGACCTTGGTTCTTATTCTCTTGGTTTATATTAGTGAATTTCGGCGTCACAAATATAATGGAAATCTTCGGAAATAATTAAATGAGATTTGTTCATTCCCGATAATTATGTATTTATAAACAAATAAAAAATTGTTTGCAAATAAATTTTTAAAAAAAATATTTATTATCCACTAACCAATCATACTCTGAAGCCTCACAACCTCATAGTTGGCATTCATGTACGACAATAATAGTAACTTTATCGATAGAGAAACGTAGGCTTATATTTCGTGGAAACGTGGAACAATAGTTTTCAATAACAAAAGTGCATAAAAGTTAACATGTTTTTTATTTTTTTTCTGGGAAACATAAAACATAATTTTTTTTGTCATATTATTACGAAATTTATGTATGTAGGTTGATTCAAAATTCCCTGTACAAACTTTAAAGGTAGGTCAGGAATAGAAAAACAAAACGTATTCATAGTGGAACGTATATCCGCATACGCCATCCGAATGTGCTAGAGGGCGCTGTTTGGCAGCACATTAATTGGGCAGTATGAGCCATCGTCATTTGAGACGTTGATTTAGTACAAGTAGGATGTGTCGCTTCACTAATACTGAGGGAACAGATATGCACCTAGCCTACAGGGCAGCGTATGCTAACAGATGAGCCGATGTTCAATTGTATCGTGAACGGTTCCCCAGCAGACGTGTGCCCAATCAGTAAACGTTTGCGCGTTTGCACCACAGATTGTGTGAAACTGAATCATTCAACTGAATCATATTGTAAACATAGGGCTAATAAACATGTTTTCTATCTTACCTGTAGAATACTTATTTCTGAATCTTAGTGTACCTTCTAGCACTTGAATATGGTTTGTTTTTGTATTCCTGATATTCCTTTAAAGTTTATACAGGGAATTCTAAATCACCCTGTATAGCAAATTTATTCTATGTAACTTTCTTAATATATCTCATAATATAAATATAATTTCCTAATATAAAACTCAAAGCCTGAGTCTAGAGCTTCTCGTTTCAATATCGTCAATTCAATTTAGAATATTTAGAAATATTTAGGAAATATATTTATATATAAAAAAATTATAATATATTTATAAAGTTCGGAATAACAAGGATACTGCGGAGAAACATTGCTAATATATCAATATGACAAAAAAGTAAGAACTATGACAGGTAATATTAATATTAAAAGTAAGTAATTTTTTGCTTTTTTGTAGATTTCATTACATAAAATATATAAATACATTTATGTATTTTAGCGATCAAAAATTTCCTTATATACGCTTCTACCTTTTTTTTTCTTTTCTTATTTACTGTTCTGTATCACTGAAGAAAAAAAACAACAATATTACATTACTTTCCTTTATAAGATTGTTAAGTGAAATTGGATTCTCTTTGATGGGAGTGTGTTTTTTCTTCTCCTAGAACAGCGGAAGTTATGCAGCGACATCTGTAGGCGCTTGTTGGAATCTCAGTAACGCGATGTCGTCGAACCTTTTATTGGGATTTCTGCTTTTTCACTCTTCCAATTAAGACATATTTTCCTCGTTTCAAAACTTGATCTATGACATCGCCTGTTTGCAAAGACCAAAGAGGAAGTAAAAGATAATTCATCAAACGTTTACGAAAGGAAGAAGAAGGAAATATTCGAAACAAAAAAACAAACACAAACATCTAAATGGTTGACTGAAATTTAACAGGTTTAATTTCTCAAAAACAAAAATTTCGAGATAATAAATATTTCGATTTATTTTCGAAAGTTCTTTCGGAATCTCATCTTTCTTCGAAACTGATTATAAAAGATCAACAGGAAAATACTGGTAATATATTTTTATGAGTTTCTTAAATGTAGTTTTAAATCTACGATAAGTATTTTCATGAGGGGAATTGTATCCTGAATTCTCGGAAAGAAATGAGAGAAAGAAAAATAGGGAAAAAAATAGAATTTCAAACGAAATTTATTTTAGAAATATTCAGGTTTTAAAAGTATGGAAAAATAGTCAGAGAAATAAACAAAAAGAAGTAAGAAAGAATTTACAGTCTAGATTACTTAATTTTTTTAAGGTCATGAAAACGACAAAAACGATAAAACCTCCAAAATTTCAGTTTTCTGAAAAAAAAAATAATAATAATAATATATATATTTAGCAATACTTAATTATGTTGTGAAATCGGATTAACTATAATCAAATGGATTAACTAAAAAGATTAATTAAAAGAATTCAAAAAATTAACTAAAAAAAATGCACAAACTGAATGAAAAAAAGGTTCTCGAACCCACTCGGACAGGGAATTTGAAGCCGTGCGTTGTACGGTTATTTTGCCTTATTTTGTGTTTTGGTTAGGATGCCACTCCCGGGTGCGGGAATGGCGTTCTTAACTTTTATCACATACTCTGAGCCTATCATCAAGAGTAAATCCGACTGATGAAGCCTAATAAGGCTGAAATAGCTGTCTCAGATTTCCAAGATGGCGGGTGAAAGAACCTTTTTTTATTACCGTTTGTGCATTTTTGAATTTATTTCTGCACCTTAAGCTTTATTTTTCTTAAAAAAAAATATCCTTGTTGAAAATAATGAAACTTTCTATTAAACTTTAATAGAAACTTTCATAGGAAAGGATAGAAATCCATTGTTTAGATTCCAATGCCTTGTTATAGGGATTTTTGTCTCATCCTGGAGCTAATTTCTCGACAACTTGGAAAACGTTTTAAATATTAAATTTAGATCGTACCCAGTATTTGAATAGGCATACAAAGTTTCAAGCAGATCCGTCCAATTGTTCAAAAGTTATTAGGGATAGATACACAAACAACCACAGATAGACTACTACTCACTTTCCTATGAAAGGCTAAAAAATGAAAGAAAATCAAATCTTTTTAAGGTATTTGTAATATATATGTGATAAATGATATACCAATTTTGTAAGGAAGCTTCTATTTTTCTTAATTTTCATGAAAATTATCGAGGCCTACATTATTGATGTTTAATTGAGTGATGTTTAATTACAAGATAACTACTCTAATGTAACGCAGTATTTAATAAGTACTGAAGCTCAGGAAACTGTAATTAATATATCAAATTCACATAATTTTACCATAAGTCTTCTTAATTCTCCCTCTTCTAGACATTCTATCTATTGAAAAGTCTTCAAATCTTCAAAATAAAACAAAAATAAACGTATAAAACCATACATTTATTGAAATAAATATCTCTTAATTTTCGAAAAGACATGACTTCTTTTCTTTTTCAAAGCATA
>JAFIDM010014012.1:45791375-45837706 GCA_023159025.1 Thereuonema tuberculata
TGTAGGCATCAAATTAAAAAAACGCCTAAAAATTATTAAACACATTAAAAATGGACCTAGTGTTTATCAGTGCAAAGCGACATCTCCGAACAGCTGTTTCTCGGTCATCTGCCGATCATCAGCGGAGAGTAGCCGCATAAAATTCCTAGGTCCAGTTACGGAGGTGGATATTGGTTAAGGTGGGAAAAGGAATAGAACCTCCAAGAATAAATTAAAAAAGCAACAAAACACATTAAAAGTAACGGAAAAGAAATCCATGTGCCAGTCTCCATCGGCCTCAAATGGATTTTCTGTAGGCATCAAATTAAATAAACGCCTAAAAATTATTAAACACATTAAAAATGGACCTAGTGTTTATCAGTGCAAAGCGACATCTCCGAATAGCTGTTTCTCGGTCATTTGCCGATCATCAGCGGAGAGTAGCCGCATAAAATCCCTAGGTCCAGTTACGGAGGTGGGTATTGGTTAAGGTGAGAAAAGGAATAGAACCTCCAAGAATAAATTAAAAAGCAAGAAAACACATTCATGAACCTCACACTTTAAATAGATAAGTAAACTAACTAAACCAAATCTTTATTAGCAATCATTATTACTAAAGAATATTTTAAATGCAGACAAAGTGTTTATCAGCTTACTTAAAATATTTTTTAAATAAACCAGATCCTAAAGAATTAAAAAATTCATCGTAAAAAAATAGAAAAAAAAAATTGAGAATCATGTTGTTGTTATTTTATCTTTTTAAATGATGAACTTTCTCTTTCTTAGTCTGGTTTATTTTAAAAAATATTTTCAAATTGAAGCAATAAATTTCAAAGAATTAAATTTCTAAGATTTTCTAAAAATTTTTTGTTTTCATTTCTAAACTATAGTTTTTACCTGAGAGTTTAGGCATTGAAAATTTTCCTCTTTATAAGCTTCAGGGCTGCTAAATTTCTATGTATCACTTAAGTGATTTTTCAATACAGTCAGACCTTGATATAAGGTCACCCCTTGGGACCTCGCGAAAGTGACCTTATAAGCGGGTTGACCTTATAACCGATTCATACGCATTTCAATTCAGTTAGCCGGGACTTTAGAAAAGTGACCTTATATGCGGTGATCTTTTATGCGGGTGACCTTATATCGAGGTCTGACTGTATATAACATAAATTATTTAATTTATGTTTAAAATTGAAATACAATTAAACAAAAAAAATGCTCCCAAAATAATTATATTATTAATTACTTATTAGCCCGTAATTTCGATAATTATATATTTTGATAGTTGCACATTGCCTGCTTATGGTCAATAATCGAAAATTACTAAGTACTTAATTAATAGATTAATGAATTAAGTATTTGCTTAATCGCATTTGCTAGAATTTTTTTATTAATCAATTATCAATAATTAGTCATTAATTCATTAATTTAATATTGAATTAATTAATGTATAATTATCACATATTTGAACGATAATGAGGAATATATTATTGAATTAATATATTATGTAATTATTCATACTTAATAGAAATTATTGGTTCTTATTAATTAATAATCGATAGTAAATTAATACATTTATGAATTAATTCATATATAAGTATTCATGTTTGATAGAAATTTGGTTCTTTTAATTAATCAATTCGTATTAATTGTTAATATGAATTAATCAATTAATAAATTCATGAATAATTCATCAATTCTTGAATAATAGAACCAAAATTAACAGTAATTAATTTAATTGAGTAACATTACTTACAAGTGCTTTTAAAACAATCTAATTTAATCAAATGCATAATCCTATGCAGGTCTTTGGAAACTGGTACGCCAATTACGATTTCCTTCTGCATTCTTTAATTTACTGACTGCCAATGAAAACATACGATATTGTGGAAAATAAAAAATGAGATTCTAAATAAAGTATTCCTATCAATTTAAAGTTGAATCATTCTTCCCTATCGAAACTAATAAAAATAAAGTACTTGTTTTGATCTGTATCAGTCAACAATGAAGATCTCAATTTCTGATTTATTTTTGTGGGATTACAGGGGATTAATAGAGATCCTTTTATCTCGTGCCCAATCCATCATGCGAAAAGATAAATCATTAAACTTGAAATGGATTTGAACTCTAATAAATCGTCTCCTGTTTCTTTAACATTGTTATCCCGGATCTACACCAGGTTTTGCTCAAATGATAAAGTAGGTGAGTTTCCTTAATGTCTTCAGCCATCCAGAGAGTCTCGTAGTGGACGGGCGTTGGTGGCGACTCCCGTTAAGCGACTGCGCAAGTTTATCGCCTCACTGACCACACGATCACATGCAGACCACTACCTACCAAAACAAGGTAAGACCAATTCAGTCTCTCTCTCTCTCCCTATCTTATTATTTTCTATTCTTTAAAAGACCTTTACATTAGAAAAGAGCTATAGAAACTGAAATCTTCCCCTTCTCTTTCTGACTTTCTTTAATTAAATCCTTCTCCCTTTTTTTTGTTTGAATACCAGTTTTTTACGTGACTCGCAGTTGCAGGGAACTTGTTGTTGTTCAGTTGTTTTTCAAACTTGTTTCTTGTTGTTTCTGAATAAGATTTTACGATATTTACATTTAAAATTGAAAACTACTTTTACGAATTGTTAAACTTTAATCTGTATTAAATTGGATCGCTGTCACTAATTGAAAACTACTTAAATTTTGATTTACTAACTTTTTATTAACCATTGATAATTGGAAGGTAAGAGTAATGAACTTGCTTTCACTTCAACTATTTCAACTTGTATATTTTCATTTTTTTATCCATTTTTTTTAAAACAGGTTTTTTTTTAATTTATTTTGTGTGCCACTTATTTTATAGGAATTAAAAAGTAATAAAATAATAGGATTTATTTATTAATTTTTAATATTAAAACCAACTTTATCTTTATTAATATGCTTAATGTAAGAATAGCTGTTTAATTTTTTTTTATTTATTTGAATATTAAAAAAAACAAAAATTAAAAACAAAATATTTTTTTTCGGTTGCAATTATTATTTTTTTAATTTTTTTTTTCTGGTTTAGGAATAATTGATCTAAACAAATCTAAAATCGGTCCGAAGAGTTCTACCAGCACACGTTTCAGAATGAAGCAATCTGAAAGGTAATAAAAAATTACTTTTAACTATTATTAATTACTATTATTAATTACTATTAACTTGTGCTTCTATTCACATTGATTAAAAAAATAATAAAATATCAAACTAACACCAGTATTTAAAAACTTAAAAAGACATTTACATCTAAAAAAACATACTTACATTTGCCGGAGCTTTCGAGTTACCTACACGGAACCCATTATCAACATAAATTTTATTTTTTAATCAATGTGAATAGAGACACACGTTAAAACTAAATAATAATACTTTTAATTATTAAATAACACCGTTGTTTGTAAATAGGGTGCCCCCCCCCCCAAATAAGGGCAAAGAAGGGGGCTTGCTCTTCCCCAACGAATTTTCATTTTTTTACAAATTCTAAGTTATACAATTCGCAAGAGAATTAATAAGTAGAAAAGTGAATTTTATATAAATTATAATTTTAATTAAACATAAAGAGACCATAACGGAACTTTTACACATATATTAACAATTAAAATTAAAACAAGGCGATGTTTCAAAGTTCCAGTATTCGAACATTTTCGTCAGGCAAAGAAAAAGTTCGAATACTGAAACATTGAAACGTCTTATTGTTTTAATTTTAATTGTTAATTTGTGTGTAAAAGTTGCATTGTAGTTCTCTATGTTTAATTAGTTTTTACCTGCACATTAAAACAGTTTAATTAAAATTATAATTTTGTTCTAAATAAATTATTTTATATAATTTTACAGTATACAGTAAAATTTTACAATTTTTTTCTTGTTATTTTTATATTGCTAATATACGTATTTTCCTAAGGAAAAAATTTCGATGGGTTCTTTGTTTATGAATCAGTCATTATTTAAGTTTTTGGTTATAACTTAAAAAACAGACGATTAAAAGCATCTGCAATTCAAAAGTAGAACAATTGGTCGACGTCTAATCACGTGACTGTTTGGTTAATTGCTCAAATCTATGGCAGTCATTTTTCATTCATAGGAAGACACTTCGTATTCGTTCAGGTTAGATGCACTTACAACAACTCGAGATCCTTTTTTTTTTTTTACTTTCCAATAACCCTAAAGCAATTTGAATATTTTGCCTCGAGATATTCCTTATTTAAGCTTAAGTTTTCATTGAATTTTAACTTCCTTTAAGATAATCAATTATTTTTCTTTGGAATTTCTTATTTTTCAGTTGGTTAACTCATTTCAGGCATAAGAAAATAAATTATCTACATTTACAAAAACTTATCTATATTAAAAAATATAATAAAACCTTATTACAATAAATATTAACATATATATAAAAGTTTAAAAAGAAGAATGATACCCATTTAATAGATTTTAAATCGTAAAGTTTATTCCAATCAAAAGCGTAAAACGATTATTTTAATCTGTTATAAAAGTTTTTGTTTAAGAATTATATCGAGGACGTCACTTGATCAACTATTTGTTTAAAGAATGAAAAAAAAATATTTTAGCTTTCAAACTCGACTGTTACATTAGTAAAACGATATTAAAACAAAAAAGCCTATGTAAATCTTCTAATATATTCGTTTTAAACACATCTTTTCAAGCACCTCGAAATAATTACATATTACAAATTTAACAAAAGTTATTATCGAGATGTACTCGTTATCTCATTGGCTATTAATAATAATCTTAATTATTTATTTTACAATAACTTAACACAATTGTTGCTTGTTAAATAATAATATGAAATTGTTGAGAAAAATTAAAAACGATTATTAAAAAAGAAAGGGGTTCAATTATAGCAAGATTTTTGGAATTGAATGATTTTTAAAATTATTATTTGATGTATCCAAAGGACTCTTCTATTTCTAAGTCTTTATTTATTTGTGTTTTCTTAAGCAGTAGCCTCTTTCTAATAAATATTTATTTTTCTAAACACAACGAAGTTTGAGATCATTTTTATAAACATAAATTTCGTTTATAAATGTAAAATTAGAACATTTTTAAAAATTGACATTAAAAAATAAAAAAACATGCACGGAATTTTGCTGATTAAAAACACTGTGTCATTATTTGTCTGTTTAAGTCTTTTAAAATCAAAATTTTAGAATATATGAAATAATTAAAAACTTTTTCCCAACGATTTGGTAATTGAAGTTTTATGAACTGACGGAATTGACTGAGGAAAACGGTCGTTCTGAAAATATTGAAACTATCAAAAACATTTTCTACAAAGATCGTCGTTTTCATTGCAAGTTTTTAAAATATCGTATCACGATTTATGTTAATATATCGTAAATAAGCATTAAAATTATTAACATCTATTTGAACATTTATGTTATGGTCATTTTTAATTTGTAGATTTATTAAAAGAATTTCAGGACACAAATTTTTACATTTAAAATTATTTTTTTAATTAAAAAGGGTAAAAAAAACCAAACCAGCCAGGACAGTTTCGGCCCGTTCACCATGTGACCATTATCAGCTGAATGTAAAAATGTGTCCTGAAATTCTTTTTAGTATAAAAATAACTTTATAATGTCACACGTTGAAAGTGAACGAATAGATTTATTAAAATTCTTCATACATCGATAGTTCTAGATTGAAAAGAAACCCAATCTAATCAGCGGCTCATACCAAACAACCAAAACAGAAACCACTACGATATTACAGTGATGCTTCCTTTCTTTTCAAGCTTTTGTGGATACAATGGAGAGATTACGATTCCTCTCAACACTCTCAGTACACCTGTATTTTCCTATTTCTTCTTGGCTGTTTCTCCGTCAATAATTTATCGCAAAGATTACCTCCAGTCATCGATGATCTACTCTTCAACAATTTGCTGTTCTTCTGCTATCTGTAAAATGAATTCTAAGACAGCTTTTGCTCGATCTCCTACTCTTGATCGATTCTACTCTTCATCTGTCTGTTCCCAACTCTTGACTTTTTCGTATAATGAGTAAAAGGAACATTAAAAACTCAGAACAAAAAAGACAAAAATACTTTTTGATATTAACAATATATTTTCAAATAGAATAATAACATAATATGCTATTACTAAAGAAAACAAAAAACAAAACAAAACAAAACAAAACATAATTAAAATAAAAATATTTAATTTGATTTAAACTTTTTAAGAATAAATTTCCATGTGTCTGTCCATCTTGAGGGTACAGTTTATAACTTTTTGATACGTTCTTCCTTGTGTAAGAGGCAAACTTTTGAATTGATAGATCTTTGTATTGATAACAATCAAACGTCCTGAAGATTTTTTGTGTTTTCAGAACGATAAAATCACCGCAAAAATTACAGATTGCGAAATCATTCTAAATAAAAAAGGCAGATAAAACAGACAAAGGTATTTCTGTAATCAAAAACGCGGAAGCCAAAAATCCCTAAGAATTTGAAATGAAATATTATTTATAAATAAATACAAAACTAGTGAAATAATTTACTTATTGCAATACGTGCATTGAATAATCGATTTTATTTTTTTTAATAATTTTACCCAACGTAATTCATTTTATTATTTAAATAGTATTATCCTATTTGCCACAAAGAAAATCACAAGATAATCATTGTTTTTAGACTTTTAAAGCAAAGCGGCTCCATAATATGCACAATTTTATAAACAAAAGTAGAGTGAACCTAACCAGCGTTTACAATGAACTTAATGGACTTTTACAGCAAACCGGAAGTTGAGGGATGGTCAATAGTGGTCGCTTCCGATAAACAGGAAAACGGCGATATAGGTCCCCCCAATATCGACCCTTCTGAACACATTGGTGGTGGTCACGTTTTTGCCAGAGAAACGGTTGCTAAGATATGATAAAAGAAAAACGTATTGAAGCACCGACTTTTGACTCCCCTACATCCGGTCAGGGAGTGGTCCTAGAGATCTGATTTTTTGGACGTGTTCACTTACTTTTTGAAGCTGCACACAATGGTGAAGGTTTCATTCTAATATCTCTAACCGTTTGGCCACTAAAGAGTGGGACATCCAGCAACATAAAAGCAAGAGTGGTTCCCTATGTTTTACAGGTAAGCTGTAACCTAGGGGCCGTTAAAAAGGGAAAAGCCTTTTGAGTCAAGCTGAGACCCTGGGACGGCCGTTTCGAGCTTAGTGAGCTCTCCTCAGCCAGGGATAGTCAGTCAGCAAATACCTAAAAGGCGTTCGATGGGAACAATTACGTATTATTGATGGACAAACTGATCTCTCAAAACTATTTTTTAAAATTTTATTTTGAATGTATTTCTTAGGAATGTGTTTGCATACATGCCTAAAATAAAAGAGCATAGTCCATTAATACAGTGTTTAAGTAACGATATCCAAACTATTTAACAATGACACCAGATACCGCTGATGAAGCAGGTATACATTGGGAGAAGAAGATGTATGGTTTTTAATTAGTTTTACAAATTCGAAAGCTTACACAAATAAAACAGATTTTTCTGGATCATTTGTTAGTTGGTTTAAGTGGCTTACAATTCTGTCTATTAAGTTATCACAGCAAAAAATAATGATAATTAAAATTCATATCCGGGATCTGACAGAAAGACAAGAAGCATTAATTGCATTTTAGCCATGTGACGTTGGTTCGCAGAAATCTGAGACAGACTATAAAGGAAAGCATGAATTTGAGTAATAGATTTTTGTTTTTTTAAGAAAAGACCGTAAGAATGGAAGAAAACGTAATATTGTCCATTCCTTGTTATCGTTGTAAAATGTATTTCTTTTAGCAACCCCGTAGGCAGGAACTATTGGGATTCCCGTGTCTCTATGTGTATGTGCCTCATTCAGACGGTCCTGTAGGTCCTTTACAGACTACCTCCTGACATCTTCTTCTCCCTTCACACGCTCGTGTTCCTGCATTTTTTTATTTAATTAGTTTAAAGCGCTAGGATGGGACAGACAGGGTCGGATGTCTGTGGGCTTGGGAGAACAGATGAGGCACGGTCCCTTGTGCTATAAAGTAATTAAGAAACAAAGAAAACGACACACGACAAAAAGGGGGAAAGCAAATTGCCAGCAGGTAGTCTGTAAAGACTAAAAAGATTGTCTAAGACTAAGAAAATTAAAGTTATATCAATTATATTTTCTTATACGTATCAGAAGACATTGCGAAGCATTGTGATTGGTTTACTAATCGCTATCCCTACCTTGTTTTATTCTTCAAGAGAGTTGATAAAATTGGTAATTTGCCGATTATAAAATTTATTTAACAATTCTAAGATTAAAAATATTTTATAAAAATTAAACGTTTTTAATAATTTTTTGTGCTTATATTGTTATTGTGTTACTTCAAAAAAATTAAAAAGTTTTCTCGTAATATTACAGGTCAATGCTTGATATTATTCGTGCTGCGGAATATGTTCTAGCTTGAAAATATTGTTAAGACGAGTGTAGGAAATACATGAATGTTGATGACGAAATTTCTTACAAATTTATTAAAAAAAAAGAAGAACGAAATAATGGAATAATTGCGATTGTAATCTCAAAAATACACGGAAGAAATGCCAGATGTAAAGTACCACAGGTTTCTACTTCATTACTTATGTTTATTCATGCATTGCAATTCACAAAACTGGAAAAAGGGATTATTTCTATAAATTTGTCTTCTATTTCCTTTTATTCATTTATCCTTACATTTCTTTTATCATTAACTCAAAATTCCTATTGATATTAGTGTTATGCTTTTCTTAAAAATTAGAAAAAAAAAATTGAAATAATTTATTAAAAGTTATTTTTATATAATGTTTTATTTTCATTTCGTATAAGTGCACTTAAAAACATAAATGTAAACTAATGCTTTATTATAAATAATGCTATTGTAAGGTATTTTGGAAAATTACGTATCTAATTAGAAACTTTCAATTGAAATTAATATTAACCCATGATTTTATCTTTAAAATACACTAAATATTAAATTAAAGGAAATAGCAAAAACACATGCATATTAGTAGAGTAGACACTTTGCTAATATTTTAAATTATACATTAACGCAGATTAGAGCTTTTTATTTGTGGCTAGCATAAAAACTATTGATCAAAGAAAAGGAATTTATGTTCTCATTTATGTATTTAAATTGTATGAAGTCTTTAATAATTAGAAATAATCCTTTTTGCAAAAAGAAGATGCTGCGCTCTGGGTGGACGCCCAGCTATTCCCCTGTCATTCTCATTCTGTCTAATTGCCCTTTAAACATTGCATTTGACAATGAAATGAAGACATCTACATAAAATTTATTGTTATATTGACTTAATAAATGTATTCCCATCAATCATTACATTGCTCTGAAGTTGACTTGTCGCAAAGTATTAAGAATAGCTAATCCAAATCCATTTCAGATTATCTTGTTCTTAACAACCGGAAATCACTATTTTTGTAGCACGCAAAATCATGAGTGAAGCGCTAAAGATTTTGCCATTAACCTGATTTGACCAAAACTGAAACTTTAACTAACTTTTAACGATCTCACCATTGTTTTTAATTAATCAAAATGATTTAATATCCAAAGTTAGAAACTTTTGTTAAGATTTATTTAATTAGAAATTAAGTCTTTAAAGCAATTTTCTTAGTTTAAAAATATATATAGAACCAAGACGGTCCTACGATACACCCAGCCTTTTGTAAAATAGAGACAGGATTTCTTTATCGGAGTTATAAAAGGAGGACATCTAACTAACCACCCTACCCCAACTTCATCCCGAAGGCTGTGAAATTTTTTTTCGGATTTTTTTTTTTAATGTTTATTTTTTTTATTTTAATTTTTTTTATTAAATAATTAATGAAGAAAAAAATTAATTAAAAAATTACGGTAGATATCTGTTTTTAAAAGGAAACGAGTGCAGCGCCTGAACATAAAAGAAAAGAAAATTGCCTTTCTGATTCGATTATGGGGAAGAAACTGGGAACGGCCGTTTCGTCCTTCAGCGGACTCATCAGCCCAATCCCCGCCTTCCTCGATGAGTCCGCTGAGGGACGAAACGGTCGTTCCCAATTCCTTCCCCATAATCAAATCAGAAAGGCAATTTTCTTTTATTTTATTTTGGTCAGGTGATGCACTTGTTTCATTTTTATTAACTAGTCACAGCACGTTAAATGTTTCTATTATCTGTTTTGTTTTTGTTTTTTGACATTTTGCAAAAAGTATTATGTAATTGTATTATATTTATCGTAAAGAAATCAAATTTATGAAAATTATTACAGAATATCATGGAGTCTTTCTTAACGAGTCTATTCCTCATTAAATCATTGAAAATAACATTAGGTTAGGTTTTTGATTAAGACAATAAAATTCAAATAAAACTTGGCAGTATTTCAACGTTTGTACTTTAATATTATTCTAATTCCACAATAGCTGAATTATAACAATCTTGGGTTTTATGATTGATAGTTATTTGAGATTAGCGTAATTGTGGGAATTGACGCTTGGAGGACGAGCGTTCAACTGTCTTGTTTACTTCTAATGATGGAATCAGTCTGGGGTCAAATTCGGACAAAGAAAATAAGACCAACAACAGGAATTTGCAATTACTAAAGAATTAGGATAGATCTAAATTAGACCATTAAATTTCAATGAAATTCGAAGCTATTTTTGTCTATATATAATTTATTTACGTACATTTGTTAGTACACAGGCCTACTCAGGCCTTTGCTCTATAATTTCTATACATATAAATATTATTATTATTTTATTAAATACGTATTATTTAAATAGAATTTGTTCGTTATTAAAATAAATTTAACATAAAATAGTTCTAACATATTAATAGCAACAGTACTACTCCAATCATAAATACACATTTAATGAATATATTAAAAATAGTGTTCATTACTAACAAAACAGTTCTAATATAAAATATAATAGTATTCATTATTCAATTAATAGCATAAATTATTTCTATTTCTGCATAGTATTCTTATTTACCAATATACTTAAATAATTTTAAAGTATGTAAAAGTAGAAGTAATTATAAAGATTATCTTATATTTAACCTTAAAGAGAATCTTATATTTAATTTGTGTGCATTTTGGATTTTTTTTGCCTAATATTAATATAAGCACGCTAACTTTATTTTTATTGAATTCTTCTAATTCTAATTATAATGACTAGAATTTTTTTGTATATTTATAAAAGAAAAAAAAAAGTAATTATAAACTATGGTCATTATAACTAACATATCTATCGATATGTACAGTATATATTGGATTTTATTTAATTATAATTTAATAAAATTATTAAATTTCTTAATTATTGGACTGAGCTATTTTTAAAAAAAGTAATCATATGATCAGTTCTTTTTCAAAACCATAGTCAATAATCTGTCTCAAAATTTTTCAAGATTTTTATTTATTAAGACAATAAAATGCAAAAATAATAAAAAGTTTTTAAAAAATTGATTTAAAGATATTACATCAAATTCGTAACTTCCTTAAAAGGAAGGATTGTAACTAAGAATTGTCGTATCTTAGATGTAAGATGAATATATAATTTATTTATATTATGATCATTAATAATTGGACTTATATTAATTCATTATAAATCTTACTTGCTATTTAAGCACTATTTAATTTCGTCTTCACATTAAATAACTACTTTTACAAACTATAGATAGGTTACTTAGTTTCCAGTAGGCAATGTTCATTTTTAAATTAATTAAACTAAAAAATATTATTTCGGTGAAAATTTCTATAACTTTCCTTTGTACTCTGGAAACCTTCTTACATTATTAAAAATATCTCGAAACACAAAGTATATCATTCTTTACATCATCTCATGACTAATTTAGTTAACCATTATTCGTGTTTAAGAGAAGTAATACTAATAATGGTTTATTCTAAGCTACAGTAAGTACTTCTGACTCTGTGTCTTTCGTGAGGATTAAGACAAGGGAACTGGATAATCACAGGAACTCATTTTTCTAAAGAAAATTCCCTGTGAAGTCGAGCAAAAACGGTAGAATGAGTTCATTGCGTTACGTTTCGACTACGTTTATTACAAATTCTAAAATTTAAAATTGGAAAAAATAGTTTTTTAAAGTATCTGTAACCCTGAGGTTCAAAATACTCCTAAAATGTCATCTTTAATCTCAACAACGATATTTCACTTTCTTTAACAGAAAACTTCTTCAGGTTGAATAACTGAGGACAAGAATCTCTTTCTTCTTCATCAAAAAGATTTCTTGTCCTCAGTGATTCAACCTGTAGAAATTTTCTATTAAAGAAAATGAAATATCGTTGTTGTGATTAAAGAAGACGTTTTAGGAGTATTGTGTATCTCATGATTAAGCAAGTATATAGATTTAAGAACTATATCTTAAATATATCTCTAACCCCTTAAGGAATTTCGATAACTGTCTGAAGCATTATTAACATATTATATTATATTTTAATTAATGAAATAAAATCATAATCCAAGTTTCTGATAGATTTGGCGAAGATGTACTCAGGATTTTGGAATGATAGGGGTATTGATGCTCATAATCGTTCAACCAAAAAATAGTCGTGTCCTTTTTAGAGGGTACATAAGTCGTACATAAAGACAAGGAGACCAATACCTACAGAGCAGGTTTCTAGTGCCCGCATAAAACAACTCAACATATAAAACAATGGACAAACAAGAAAAAAAAGGGGGGGGGGGGAAAAAAAAACAATGCAAATCTCAATTTTTACAAGATTCAGCAGTTGGAGGATGCATAAGGTAGAGTTGCAATCTTCCCACACTGGCCGTCAAAGACTCAACTAAGGTGTTTCAGCGCAGATCGCAACTTCCCTAGGCATTGCTCTTACAACCAGGCATATCAGTTGGATCCAAGTAGATATTAAAAAGAAGCAATGGCTTAACATGAAACCGTACGGAACATGAATGATCGAAACCATTCCAAAAAAAAACCAGTTTTGAAAAATAACAATTGTTTCAATTTCCATACAAAAAGACACCATATGTCCAAAGTTAAAAAAATAAAGTTGAAGAGGGTACAGACAAACCATGAACTTTCAACCAAAATAAAACCAGGTAAAAAAATCCTAGATTTCTTCCCTTTTCGGATACAGTTTGTAACCCTTACCATCCCCTCCTTCCACCTCCCCCTTCGATACGCCGAAGCAATTTTAATCTGTTTTTATAGACTCAATTGGACAACAGGACAGCTGTTTTGAGCAGCAAAATTGAGGTTACTCGAGCATTAGAGACTTATTGAGACCTGTGTCAATCATTATATAAAGTTCTAAGTTATTTATATTTGCAAAATAAACGTACTGTTCGTCTTCAAAAGCCAGACTTATCACTGGCGGACGATTTTACTCCGCAGAGGGATGATACACTGAGATGGGCACTTTCCTAAGAAATTCTTTTGGACATTTTCGCTTTTAAGAAAAAAATAACGGAGGAGCATTTTCGTAATAGTATTTATTCTTTCCATAATTCTTTTCCGAAAAGCGCAAATAGAACGCAGCTACTAGTAAACTAACACTGATAAAAAGTAAATATCCCCTCTTTGTTTCTCCTCGCTCCTATTTCGAAATCGAAGGAGATCTGACGCATGCGCAAAAGCGTTGAAGGCTCTCGTAAACAAAACCATACAGTAGTTACCAAAGGCTGTTGTAGACTTTATGAGTTTATTATACGCTAAAACTTCAATGGTAGATTAGATTAGGAAAGGAAGATACTTATTAATTATTAGACACATAAATTTAAAAGCTACGGACAAAATAATTACCATTAATATACTTAAACATGATATTTTAAAACTGCTGACCTTAGAAGGCTTAAGCCTTATTAGCGAAATTAATACGACTCCATAAGAACTGCTATTGATTTTCATATATTCAGGCCCGAAGATTAATAGCTTAAAACCAAAAACACTAAGTCCTTTTTGTAGCTAGTCGCGATAAGTAAAAATTAACTATTTAAAAAGTTAATAGCTTAGATTGCTTTCAACAACTAGATTTTGATCAATTATAATTTCTTCATACATATAAATAAATATTCTTCATATTGAACTCATTTCTTCATATTACAAGATCATTTTCTAATGAATTCTTGTAAAGGGAGTAGGACTAAACCTATCCCTAATCATCTGATGAAGTTCTTTTGATCTAAAAAGAACGAAATATTTTGGGATATTAAA
The DNA here is from genome assembly GCA_023159025.1 of Thereuonema tuberculata. NCBI lineage: Eukaryota > Metazoa > Arthropoda > Chilopoda > Scutigeromorpha > Scutigeridae > Thereuonema > Thereuonema tuberculata. Next base: position 45,805,571 of record JAFIDM010014012.1, read on the forward strand.
GTTGATATGAGTTCAATACGTAGATTTTGATCAGTTTAAAGCTGAAGGTTGGTTCGATAACTAAACCTTGAATCGTCGTCTCGTACACTGCCCGTGTGTAGGGGCAGATTAAGACAACTTGGATGTTCCCTTTTCATCTTTTTCTCATTTTATAATACAAAATTTAGTTAATAGCAAGAAATCAAGGTCACCACACAAATACATGTATAATAAGTTTATAAATTAAAAATCACAAACGTTTTCAAAATGACCTGCGCTGCATTTTCAAGCTAGAATTCTAAACAAAGTTTTCGAGAATAATTTATTTGTTATGAACATTTTATATACATTAAACTATTAATAAAAATTTAGATAATTTATAGTTACAGTTGGAATTATTAACAAGCAAAAAAAAAAAAAAAATCTAAAAACAAACAAACTTTTCAAATCATGAACTAATAAACAAAGAAACATACAAACAAACACAGAAACAAACTAACAGCACAAAAGCCAGGATTTAGAAGAAGTTAACTAGTAATTAAGCAACTAAATAAATAATTATCTAACTAACTAACTAGCTAGCTAAAAAAAAGTAACATACTTATATAACATACAAACCAACTACTGTAAACTATTAGAGAAAGTTTTACACATAGTAAATACTAGGATCACGTTACTTCCTTGAGTAAAATATTTGTTTTAAATTCTTTTAAGGAAACAAACGTTGCAGTAGATTCAAGATAACGTTTCAATTTTCTTAGCCTATTTATTTAAAAGCATCTTAGAATGAAAAATCTCAAGGAAGCAAAGGGACAAGAGAACTATCAATTACAACAGGAATTATGAAAGAGGAAGTTACTTAGATTTCAAGAAAGGCCTCATTATAACGGATTTAAATTGGAAAGTAATTCTTTGGAAAACCTTTCTTTGCAAAAGAAATTAAAATGAGTTAATTGGTCTTGGGAAATACAAGTGCGAAATGATGGTGACTGCATTTGTTTAGGTTTTACAATGGCTCTATCAAGGAAATGAAATAATAAATACCTAGTAAATACCTATAAACTCATTGGCGGTCATTTCCGTGAATTTATGTCTCAATTCAATATTGTTATGTGGTTTGTTTGCAGTTTATTTATCAGCAAAATAAATACAGAGATATTACTCTCTATACTTTAAATGCCACGAAAGATGACGTATGTTGACATTCGATTGAAGGTCTTTTTCTTGAAATTTATATTGATAATTTTAAGAATGCACGAATTATACGTAGCTTTCGTATTAACTTTCGGATACAAGGAAAATAAGATCTACATAATAGTTATCCATGTAGACAGTGAATACTAACCTTTTAGCTTTTTTTTTTAGATGATTAAAAGATCCCAGCCATTTTGGGATGACTGAGAGTATAGAGTCATGTCTCGTTTTACATCGTTTCGACTTTACGCCGGTTTTTAGTTAATAATAATAGGAAAAAATAAAAATCGACTAACGTCAGTTTATGCAACTTTACCTTACGTCAGTCAGGAAATATTTTAAAAACCCGTAAAAATTAAAAAAAAATCAGTAGAAAACCCAGTAAATATTAAACAAAAAATCATTAAAAACCCATAAAAATTAAAAAATCAAATCATTAAAAACCCGTAAAAATTAAAAAAAATCAATAAAAACCCGTAAAAATTAAAAAAAAATCTTTAAAAACCCGTAAAAATGAAAAAGAAACGAGTTACGGATAGTGATTAGTAAACCAATCACAGTGCTTCGCAACGGCTTCTGAGTCACTTTTACTTTGGAATAGACTGCGCCGGGAGGTCTAGAAAATGCGCGCGCGAGTCTCTTTGCGACCCCATGCTATCTTACCCACCCCTATTTGTATGGAATAATCGTCATTCTTAACTTAAACCTTGTTAATACACTGAATTCCTAATAATGATTTAAAAAAAAAACTTAAGAAACTGTGAAAAGATTTAAAATGGGGAGAAAAAAATGAAGAATAAGAATTGTCCATGAGGCGATCGAACCCACGATCTTCGCGTTATTAGCACGACGTTCTAACCAACTCAGCTAACAGGTCACCTACAACATTCAACATTCAGACCACCTATAACTGAGCTAACAGATGCCGGTGCAAACCATTGTGGGATATGTGTCCACAGACAGACAAACCGGGGATATACGGCGTCTTTCAGAAGCCTAAAATCACCTATAAACAAGGTAGGAAAAGCGATTAGTAAACCAATCACAATGCGTCGCAACGTCTTCTGATAAGAAAATATCATTGAAATTGCTTTAATTTCCTTATTATTATAAATGTGATTGTTGCGAATGCAAACGGCGCAATTGTTGCGTTTATTGTGATTGTTGTAGAGCTGCATTATAAATGTGATTGTTGCGCATGCAAAAGACCGCAATTGTTGCGATTGTTGCGATTGTTGTGCTTAATGATAATTTTAATGAGATTTTAATGAGATTTTAATGATACTTGTCTACCGGACAGGCAAAACGGGAATATTAGTCTGCTGATCTTATCAGAAGACTAAAAACAATAAAAAAAAAAACCAGCAAAATCATATAAAAATAAATGTTAAAACGGCGACACTTCACCAACAGCAGATTGCAGCAGGGCTTTGCGTACATTGACAAAAAACCGTAACAGAAAAAAAAGATAATGTACGGTGTTAATACAGATGCAATTAAACTTTCTTTTTGATATATTATTTATATCTGGTTGATGGAGTCCATATATTCTTTCAAACTTTATTTTTTTTCTATGAATAAAAATGTTATGTATTAAAGTTTAACGAGAAATAAACAAGAGTAAAAATCGTTAAATTCTTCGAAAAAGACGTAACGTTGAAAAACATGTTTATTTTGAAAATAATTCAAATTCAAATTTAGAAAAAGGATTCACTAAGGAAGCTGTAGGCTTCATAAAATCAAAGTTTTAAGAATGAAGCTTGGAGATAGATTTTTCCTTAATGAATTTCAGTAACTGTTCCAAAGAAAGATAACATTACAGCCTGCACACAAGCATAAACAATCACTAATAGTCCATAGCTTTCGCCTCACAAGGGAAGTGCTTGACCTCGAACGCTGAGAACTGCACGAAAATGTGCTTAGAATGTAAATCACTCATGCCAAAAACAGTGGTATGAGTCATTCTCATGCAACACTGCACGTCTTACCACGAGAGACATTTGAATGATCACCTATTGAAGGTCCAAGAGAGGAACCTTGGTAACGTGAAGAAACAAAATATCGATATAATAGGACCAAAAACACACATATTTCAATGTGTGCCTTTATTGCTATATTTCCCTCTGCTTAAAATAATTACGCTATCTGAACCAAAAACTTTGCCTGCTGACCTGATAGTGTTGCACAGCTCTTCAGTCTTCAAAGTACAGGTGTGGGATTTCAATGAAGTGGTCAAAGCAAAGTTGAATAGAACAATATGCACATCTGACTAAAGCCACTTTTTCACATTCAACATCACTTCCGCATTCAAGGAGTCCAATTTCAAAAGTCACACTAATTACATTTTCAAACGATGATATTGGTATGCCAATGTCGTAACCTGCCTTTTGCCAAGCAGGCTTTAGGCTTGTACTTCGGTGCAGAAAGTTGATTGTATAGCACAGAGTAGAGTCTGACGATGAAATGACGATCGTGTAACTTTACTTGTGGTTTTTCACATAGTAGTCTTACAAAATCACCGATCCTTCTCAATAGAGCTTACATTGCCTAAAGAAGTACACATCAAGAGGTTGGCAATATTTTGTTGTCTTTGGTGGCAATATCTTGAGATTAAGTACTTGTTAGTGCAGACGCTAGCAGACAACTGCTGAGTTTTGCATGGGAATGACTCATACCGCTGTTTTTGGGATGAGCGATTTTTATTTTAAGCACATTTTCGTGCGGTTCTCAGCGTTCGAGGTCACGCTTTCCTTGTCAGTATATCCACTGAAGAAGCCTCGTCATACTGAGGCGAAAGCTATGGACTGTTAGCGATTGTTTTATGCTTGTGAGCAGGCTGTAATTTTATCTATCATATTGACCACACGTAAAAAGATAAGTAGTGTTCCAAAGAAAGGGAAGAAAAATCTATAAAAATGCACAAATTCGTTAGAATTGTTTGCTTTTCACGCATTGAGCCATCATCGATAGCAATCTGGGACAGTTGTTTCGTCCTTATTAGGACTCATCAGCCAGATTTAGCGTCGATGTTTGAGCTCCGAATGCGTGAATACCTATGATCCCGTCTCCCGCTCTCGGAAGTGGGACCCGGTTGAAAGCAAACAACAAAAGAAAAAACGCTGCAACCATTACAGAAAAATTATCACGGCCAGCTTTGCTAAATTGTGATATTGTGATAGCAACCAAATTCGATAGCTATTGCGATTGTCTTGTTCTGTCCACCCCTAACAACTGCCGAACGGAAGTTCTGATCGACAAACGGATTTCACCATCGTGTTCAGAGGCCCAAATTAATAGGAATAGGGTATTTTCAGCCCCCCCCTCCGAGTTCGAGATATTTGGTATTGTTTTCATTGAATTTCCGCTATTAGCTTAAATGTTAGAAATGCAACTATCTCATTTCAGTTGTCAGCTATATCTTGATCTTGATCTCAGTCTCATACGCTAAAGATTATTGGTTCGAATTCATATATCTACTGTTTTTTCTCTTAATCTTTCTTTCTCAATGTCCGCGACATTATTTTTTTTTGTTTTTCTTATTTTCCTAACTTTTTTTTTATTTTTCCTTTCGTTAATGTACTTCTTTTTTTCATTATTATTTTTAATTTTTTATTATTATTATAGGTCGGCTTTTATGCTTTAGCACAAAATTATATTCACTTTTATTTCTTCTTCTAATTTAATTGTTTTTTGCTCCATTTCCCGGGAAATTCCAAATTCCAGTTCGTATTTGATCAGTTGTTCCCAAAACCTTTCTCTTGGTCTTTTTCCATTATTCGTATCATTCCGATTCTTTGGTTGTTGCTACTGATCAAGATGCAAAATGAATTAATTGAAGGGTTGTCACCTCGAGGCTCCTCCCGTCTGCGTAATCCCTGAATAGAGGATTCCTGTCTTCTGCTTATTTTCGTCAGCACCATTGAGATCTTGTCTTCACCCTGGGCAAATGTATTCGGTATCTCAACGCGAATGCTTCCGTATTATGCTCAGAAACAAGGCACCGATTTTAACTATTAATATTTGCTTCCGAAAGTCTGTTATTCACACTTATTCATCTTATCTGGTTTCCTTTCGTTAATGTAATTCCTTTTTTTATTCCTTCCTTTCATCGACTTTGACCAACTATGGACCACGGGCTAGCCTTACCTGACAACGTCAGGGTGAGGCTAGGAAATTCCAGAAGGGGAACGAGATTCACATCCCGTCCAGGATAACCCTGAGATAGTAAGTCCCAGGGAAGAAACGGACGAATTACAGAAGAAGAAACAGCCATGCCAATGACGGGATTCGAACCAAGGTTCCGACATATCGGCCACACGGCAGACCGCTGTCTAAACCGCTCGGCCATGCCGGAACGGCTCCTTTTTTTATTATTATTTTAAAAATTAAAAATTAAAAATTAATTTAAAATTTAAAATTATGAGTTGTCCTTAAATTTATGCTTTAGCACAAGATTATATTAATTTGTTTTAGTTAGCGTTTACATCATGTTCACAGTATAACTTACTTCTAATATTAAAGAAAAAAAAAATCGAAAATACTGGTATTTTCCAAAATATTTCATTATTTTGAGAATTATTGTATATTATTAAATACTAAATAAAACTTGTTTGCACATGTTCATAAACCCTTTCTTAACTTTTTCTGTGTTGTCTTTAAACAAAGTTGATTTAGGAGTTTGGGAATGGGAGGATTATGATGGCCGTAGTCGTCCAACCACAAAAAACATACAAACAAACAAAAAAAAGTCATCGCTTTACCTGGAAAGGGGAGGAGTTTAGACAACCAATGAAATTTCCAACCAAAAAAGCAGGTCTCGATTTCTTCCATTTTCGGATGCAATGTGGTGGTGGTGGTGGTGGTGGTGGTGGTGGGGGGGGTATTCTAACCCCCGACCAACCCTCACCTCGGTCCGCCATTGATTAAAAGTATGTGTCAAAGCTAAGGAAGAAATCAAAAAAAGAAGAGTCCCGTCAACCAATCCAAAAAAAAAGTCATCCAGCCAAAAATAATAAAAGAGTTGATAATTAATTTTAAGCCTCATGACTCCTTGAAACCCATGGATTAAGAAGATTAAGAATCTTTACTTGAAATTAAGCCAATTTGTCCATTACCTCTCTTTTCAGATAAGATCCAGTGGTGAATTTTGACCATGGAAAAAATGTTGACGAAAATGACCGATAGTGGCGAAAATGACCACTACATTTGCCTACGGCCTCAAGCGCAAAGAGAAATATAAGTTTTTTTTTGGTTGGATGATTTGAGGACAAAATACTGCTAACTAAATTGTGTAGTTTACATTTAACTAAATAAATAGGCCTCCGGTTTTTGTATAACCTTACTTAACAAGATGTCTCGTGCCATTTAAGCCACCTCTGACATAAATATACGACATTTCAGACCTATACTTTAAAGGATATGGAACCAACAAATAAACAAAGAAATTCGTTAGAGAGTGACATAAACCAAAACAATACAAAACAAAACAATAACTTCGTAATAAGTTATTATTTAATTAGATAGATGCATTGAAAAAAGAAATGAATATTTCTTTTATTTCTTCAATGAAATCATTGAATATTTTGATTTGCAATAAAAAAATATCTTTTCTTGATTACTGAAACATTCTTGAATATGAATGTAGCCTTTTCGTTTTTCTGCTTCTCGACTTTAGGAAAAGAAACAAACAAATAAAGAAGAAATTTTAAGAAATGCATTTTAAAAAAGAATACGTTATATTCTTTTGAACTTCTTTTTTAATTATGAGATAGATAGATTATGAAGCAATTCTTTCATTTTTGTTTACTTAATCTTTGCTTCTTTCGGTTAATTAAAGAAATTCTTTTCTTTCACAAAAGCGGCTTCTAGAGTTCGGAGTCTTAGATGAACTGCTCTCAATTTCTTATCGTCTCTTTCTGAGTGAACCGTTTCTACAAAAACTTCGTATGTGAAAGGTTAATTCATGGTTAATCTTTTGATAGTAGTAACAAAGCTTCAGTTTCTCAGAGAATTACTACGAACTAATTCATTCATTCATTTTTTTTTCAGTTAGATTCTAACATAGTCCTGTTAGGAAGCATTTCTATAGCTTACTATCAAGAGGTGCTAATGTTGAGTACAAACGTATTGATATAATTCGTTATTAGTTACATTTGATACAATTGTTTTGAGATATAGTAAAAAGATTAAAATTGCCGATTATATACTGATTAATATAATTATAGGATGAAAGTTTCTGAAATTGACATAAACAGTTAACATAAACAGTTAACTAAGTATACAAGTTTGTTGATTTTTATAAGTTATACATTGATAAAAAATCTATAATTAATATTTACAAACAGTAAATATTAGGATATGTGTATGAGATAACTTTTAAGACAATCTGATAAATGATTTATAAGATTGCATAACGATATAGATATCAAAGCATCTGTATTTACAAGTAATATACACCCATAATGTATACCCATAACGTAATCGTATACAATTACTATGCACGCAAGTATATACAAATACACAAGTAAGTTGTGAAGAAGATAGTTGACATTAAAAATCATAGCTGAATTCTCTTAACAAGAGATTAACTATCCTTATATATTATTTCTCAAAGGGTTTTTTTTGTCGGAACGCCGTATTTCCTTTAATACTTCATCAAAATCAATGATTGAGGCATCATTTTGAAGATTACGTTCCCCGCTAATGACGAAAAACAAACAAATTGTTTAAAATTAATGTTTTCGTTAAAAAACTTTATTTCAAAAGCCTTTTTATAAAAAGGTAGACACGCTTTAACAGAAGCGGTTTATTTTTCGAAACCGAAACAACATATTAAATAAAGCGTTTTAGACTTTAAATATATTCTTTTTTGGATTAAAAATGCAATTTAAAATGATATTTCATCGTTTATTTAATAAGAACAGATAAAAAAAAAACAAACAAAGATTTATATTTTAATAAAATTAAAGGAATTATTACAATAAGAAACCTAAAAATTTGTCAACTTCTCATATATTATTTTTCAAAGGTGTTTTTTTTTTTTTATTTCCCTTAATACTTCAACAAATCAATGATTGACATATCATTTTGACGATTATGTCCACCGCTAATGAAGAAAAATAAAAAAATTGTTTAAAATAATGTTTTCGTTAAAAAATGTTATTTTAAAAACCTTTAGTTGTAGAAGGCACACTATGTTTAACAAATGGATGACAGATTTTGGAGTTGCTTATTATTTCTCAAAGGGTTTTCTTTTTTTTTATTTCCCTTAAAACTTCAACAAATCAATGATTGACATATCATTTTGACGATTATGTCCACCGCTAATGAAGAAAAATAAAAAAATTATTTAAAATAATGTTTTCGTTAAAAAATGTTATTTTAAAACCTTTTTTAAAAACCTTTAGTTGTAGAAGGCACACTATGTTTAAAGATTTTGGAGTTGCTTATTATTTCTCAAAGGGTTTTTTTTTTTTTTTGTCGGTGCGCCACATGATTGAGACGTCTTTTTGAAGGTTACGTTCACTTAAATCAACGTTTTTCGGCGCAAGTAAGTACCATCCTTATATATTATTTAACAAAGGTGATTTTTTGTCGGATACGGCATATTTCCCTTAAGACTTCATCAAAATCAGTGTTTGAGACATCATTTCAAAGATTACGTTCCCCGCAAATGACGAAAAATAAACAAATTGTTTAAAATTAATGTTATCGTTAAAAAACTTTATTTTAAAAACCTTTTTATATAAATGTAGACACTCTTTAACAGAAGCGACTTATTTTTCAAAAGCGAAACCAAATTTCAAATAATACTGTAGCGTCGTAACTTCTAATACATCCTTTTTGAAATAAAAATGCACTTTAAAAAGATATTTCATCGTTTATTTAATAAGAACAGATAAAAAAACAAACAAGATTTATGTTTTAATAAAAATAAACGACTTATTACAATAAAAAACATAACAATTTATCAACTTCTCATATATTATTTCTCAAAGGTTTTTTTTTTTTTTTAATCTCACTTAATACTTCATCAAAATCAATGATTGAGATATTTTGAAAATTACGTTCACCGCTAATGACGAAAAATAAACAAAATGTTTAAATTATTGTTTTCGTTAAAAAACTTTATTTTAAAAACCTTTTTATAAAAATGTAGAAGATGCAATCTATTGATAATCTGTTCATTTATTTATTTCCACATTACCATTCGGCGACTGATGAAGATACCATGCGAATTATTCGCACGGGTCAACCTTTTTATAAAAATGGAGAAGGCGCCATCTATTGACAATGGGTTTAACTAACATGCACGACAGCTGTTGGATTTGTTTATTATTTCTCGAAAGTGGTTTTTTGGTGCGAATTATTCGCACGGGTCAACTAGTATAATGGAATTAGGAATGGGAAACACTGTAAACATTTGTAAACACTGTTTCACCCCGTTTTAAAATATATATTTATGATATGAATTACTTTTTTTTTAAAAAACTACACCACAAATCAATATTTTTTAATAGTTATATAATTTTTGGTAATAAAATGTACATGTAGCAATAGAAATGTGTATAGGAACATTTGTTCATTTCTTGAGGCGCTCGTATTTTATCAATGGGACTCTTCAGTTAAGTAGGTTTGCCCACATCCCCCCATATAAATTTTAAACTAATAATTCTTTAACATCCAAATGATGAATTTCAATTAAGTAATATTTTCTTTTTATTTTTTAAGAAATGAATAGCTTTCATAAATTCTTAGAGTTTTTTTTCTATTTTTTCTTTTTTTTTTTTTAAAACAAAAAAAAGACCATGGATTTTTTAAATAAAACATTAATTAATAATAATAATTATAATAATAATAAACACATTTAATAATTCCTTATATTGTAACTAGCAGCAAAGCCTGTCGGACGACAGGCATAAACATTTTATTATCAACTATCAAATATAAAGTAAATGTAATCTAAATACTGTGCTAACTTGTGAACGAAGCTTCTACGGCAAAAATGGTTTTGAGTTTCGAAATCAGCGTAAACAACTGTATAAGTACGCCAAATTTCATTGAAATGGATGCAGTGGTAACAAAATTATTTGGTTTTGAACGTATGTTTTGTTAGAATTTCAGTTGTCGAGGTCAGTTCCCAAGAATAAAATTTCATGGAAACAACATGGAATGACACAATGAACTAATATTTTCATCCAATTTGAGTAATTTTGATTCAATGATACCATTGAGAACCGTTGGATCTATCTTAATTATATCGAGTTACAGACAGACAGACCGACAGACGAACTTAGCCAATTTAAATGTTTGATTCGATTGATGATTTGATTTGAATTTTTTTTTTTGTTTTTTTTTTTAATGTTTATCAGACCTATTTAGGTGTACTTCTTATCTGTACACATGTAATATAGGTTCTGAGAGTTTAATCTAAAGGATCATTTTTCACTCAAAAAGAAAAACGAAATACCAACCATATCTAAAGTTTAATTTATCTAAAGAATAATTATTATTTTTGACTCATAACGCCGAAAGGCATTTAAAACTCACCTTTGTATAATCTAAATACTGCGCTAACTTGTGAACGAAGCTTCTATAGCAAAAATGGTTTTGAGTTTCAAAATCAGCATAAAAAACTGAGTAAGTATGCCAAATTCCATTAAAATCGGTGCAGTGGTAACAAAATTATTTGGTTTTGAATGTATGTTTTGTTAGAATTTCAGTTAAAATTTCATGGAACCAACATGGAATGACTTTTTTGAACTAATATTTTATCCAATTTGAGTACCCTTGATTCAATGGTACCATTGAGAACCTTGGATCTATCTTAATAGCTTAATTATATCGAGTTACAGACAAGACAGACAGACAAAATTAGCAAATTATATAATTTGATTTTATTAGAATTAAATCCGAAAGTAATTTTTTTTAAAGGAAATTAAACTTATAAAGTTAACTTATCTGTGTACTTGATTATCTAGAAAATTTTGAACTACTAAACGGATCTTCTCGAAAATTGGCAGTCATATTTTCGTACAAGAGACGATCTATCTCTTGTATCTGAAACTTCTCATTGTGGATCTCTTTGGAGAAAATGGCAGCAAAGACGTGAATTTCGCTTAAAAAAAATGCATTAGAAATAAAACAATTAAATCTCACTGACAGCAAACAACGAATTTCTGTGACGTCTAACAAAGCAGAGTCATCCATTTTGCTATCCATTTTAAATTTGCGCGTGCTTTTCATTTGAATAAAATGAATTGCCCTAAGTGATTATAGTGAAAGAAAATGCCGACTTCATCAACGCTCAGTACACTAAAAACTCGTTTATCCGAATTTGATGCGAACCGCGCCCGTTTCGGACAAACAAAATTTCGGATAATCCGAAATATAGTGTATTAAACATAGTTGTACATTTATTAATATTAATTACATTAATTACTGTACATTAATGCTATTAATAGAGTTACAGTTACATAGTTACTGTTACATAATCGTTTGTGTACTTTATTAAATATTGATTATAGCGACGGAAAAAACGTTTTTCTAAAATGTGCTAAAACTAGTTTCGGATAAACGAGTTTTTATGATAAACGAGATTCGTTTTCGATAAACGAGTTCAAAAACAGAAAGATATTTTCCAGGATATCAGCTATCAATGGGCAATTACAAGCTGTTTTCTTTCTATTAGATTATCATGACAAATACTTTCATACGATTAATGTTCTTTTACATTCATCGAAGAAAGATATTTAGATTGCTTTAATAATAAAAAAGAAATTTGAAGAACTTAAAACCTATATATAAATAAATAACTTTAACGTGCAGGCATATGATATAGTGAAGAAAATACAAAACTGCACATAAGTAAACAGAATAAAAACTCGTATATAAAATTTTTATATCTGGCTGAAGAAGCCTAATAAAGGTGAAACATCTGTCCCAGATTCCCGACATGATAGCTCAGGGTGCACGAACCTTTTGTTTACTTACGTGCAGTTTTGTATTTTCTTCATTTGGGTTTCTCAAAAATATTTTTTTTTTTTCTACATTTCTTTTCATCTTTTTTTAATAGCTACAATGACAAAAAACAAAAAGCCTACAAAAAGCTTCCGTTCCATTTTTAAGAGATAAGGATAAATAAAAGCTTTTTTTTTTATATAGCTAGGGATAATTTTTTTTTGGTTGGTTGGTCATATTTAATTTGAAAGACCGATTTTTTTTTATGGTTAGGAAGGCCAATTTTTTTTTATCATATTTTGGTCAAATTTAATTTTAGGTCATATGTTTTTTTTTTTAAATTTACGTGCAAGTGTGAGACACCATAAAAAAATCAGGACCCTACTGTCTACAATCTCAAATTGTTTAAAGAACTCGATGTTTGTAAAGTTATTTCGTTTTTATATTTACAGAATCTAGTCTAGTCCACAATCAGATTTTGCAGAAGTGGACTAATACTGTATTAACTTGCGAATAACAATTATAAATTACGAAAGTTTAATTGGGAAGAACTTGCTAAAGTTGCATTAAATAGTAAATTCGAAACTCAAAATAAACTGAAAAACAATATTTATTAAATAAATTATGCATTATTCATTTTTTTTTAATCCATGTCAAGAAAATCAGAAACCAAAAAAATGAAACGTCGTCATGGGTTTTTAGATATTGAGGTTAGTGAATTATTATACAGTATTAGTCAACTTCTACTAACTTCTAACTTTCTTTTCCATTCGTTCTATAAAAGATGTCAACAAGAAAATTAACATCTCTCATTCAGAATCAAATTTCACAAGTTTTGTAATTGACTGACACTCAGCTACAAATTTTTAAGTAGATTTCAATGAAAATTTAACGAATTTTCTGTAAAGCCTCTCAGTTCCTTGAGGGGGCGAGTTAGCTAAAAATTAATGAAAATAGTAAGTATTACTGAAAATATTATTAAACGTTATAATTATTAAATTGTTTATACCAGAATTTTTATTTTTTTTAATTTTTGCATAAGGTCTATTTTAAATAAAGTTATATTTATTAATTTCCAATCTTTTATTATTATAATTAAAATACTGGTATATTGTAATTAATAGAAATTATTATGCATTCAATTTTATCTATAATAAGTTTATTATTATATTGGATAAAAATATTTCGTTGTTCCGTTGTTAAAACATTGGAATATATTAATCTGAAACTCTAGAAGTGGAGATTAAAATTTCTAAAAAGTTTAATAAACAATGTAATAATAAATAATACAATAATATAAAAAATGATAAATTAATATAATGTTTAAAATAATAATAAATAATATAAAACAATAAATACTGTAATAAATAATAATAGTGAAAAGAAAAGCAAAACTTAAAGTAAGGTTTGGCAGTAGCAATTTAATTTGGAATTAAAATTTAAGCAAAAAAATAATTCTTTTTTTTTATTGAAGTTATTTACGACAACGTTTATGAATTCAAGTGGAGTAATTATGTAGCCTGTGAATGACTTATCTGCTCCTTGTGAAAAATTATATTTCAAATATTTTTCTATAGAGGTCGAGTTCATTCATGTGCTAATATTGATGAACACTGTCTGGTACGAGAGCCGCGAAAACCTATTAGTCATCAGCGTAGCATTACATTCGTGTGAACTGTGCTACTGAGGAGGCCAGTAACATTTGTAACTCATCACCTCTTTAGGTAATAGAAGAAAATTACTCCATTTTGAATCTTTGTTTTCATTTTATGGTGAGACAATGTATTTATAATTATTTATAAAAATCCCTGTCTGATGTAATGATATTTACGTCGCTTAAGACTGGACTTGAACTGTACTTTGAAGTTCAACTTTTTAGTGTCACAGCTTTTGCCTAATTAAAATTGCGGATCTTATTTTCTGTTCTAGAAGTTTCTTTTTGGTGAATGATCTATAGGAATCCCAAGCATAGTTAAAAGATTTATAAAAAAAAATGAACTCAAAGAAAACAAGGTGTAGTTGACGTACGAACTTTCGAATGCTAGCAAAAAGATAAGAATACATAAAATTTCAGTTAAGAAAAGCGGATATATAATTTTAAGTTGCCAGATTATTGTGTTTTACTTAGGTTTTTATCCCTAACTATTATCTATTGATCCAATAAGCACCAAATCAATAGAGACAAACAATTCCTTATAATAACCTACAGTTATCATTAAAATTTTAGGTTTTTAGGATATACAATTTTTGAGCTTTCATGATCACAGGCGGATATACGAAATAACAAGGTAGGGATAGTGATTAGTAAACAATCACAGTGCTTCGCAACGGCTTCCGAGTCACCTTTACCTTAAAATAGACTGCGCCGGGGTGGTATAGAAAATGCTCCCGCAAGTCTATTTGCGACCCCATGCTATCTTGCCACCCCTATTTATATGGAATAATCGTCATTCTTAACTCAAACCTTGTTAATACACTGAATTCCTAATAATGATTTAAAAAAAAAACAAAAAAACAAAACAAAACAAAAAAAATTGCCCATGAGGGGATCAAACCCACGACCTTCACGTTATTAGCACGACACTCTAACCAACTGAGCTAACAGGCCACCTACAACATTCATTATTCACGCCACCTACAACTGAGCTAACAGAAGCCGTTGCGAAGCATTGTGGGATATGGTCCACTGACAGACAAACCGGGGATAAAAGGAGTCTTTGAGAAACCTAAAAAAAAACAGTTCTGCCGTTTGGAATTAAAATTCCCTTTTAAAATTTTTTAATTCTCAACCATTAGTCTGTCTCACTTTTTTTTTAAAGAGTATTATAAACGTTACACAAAACGTAACTTGTATGTTTGTACATATCTATACACTGCTGGACAATTGCTAAGGACGGATGACACTATTATCCTTAGCAACCACAAAATGGAAGGAACCCACATGTCGACCAGTGGAATAAGTGCAGGTACACTAAGAAAAGGTGTGCTATACAAATTTCGCATTGCCACGCCTGTGAATCACATGACAGCGCTGATAAGAGATTTGAAGGATTGGACGCGTGTGGACAGTTGTTGTTCGAAGGGAAAGTTTTACTGGAAAATATTAATTTGCGAACTTCAAATTTTCGGCCTGTCTTCCCAATATCACTTAGATGATTTTACGCGTGGCCATATTATTGGAAAGATCGAAGAAGGGCGACAAATGTTGCCTGGGAATTCAGTATCGTCCACATCGTTGTTTCACGGCTGTAGAAAACATTTACAACAACTGGAATGTGTAGCAGGCGTCACGGGGAAGGTCTTGTTAGAAGTACGACGTCTGCAGAATACAGGTACATTGCCCTAACGGCAAAACGGAACCGGCGCACCACAGCTCAGCAAGTGGCAAATGAGTTTCTTGCTCATCTCCCGAAAAACTGTAGCCATACGTTTGGGACAAGGGGGACTATACGCCCGCAGACTTGTTGTATGTGTCCCATTGTCCAGATTGCACCGTACCGCCCGTTTGCAATGGTGTCGTGAGCATCCAATTGGACCGAAAAGGAATGGGTTTCTGTACTATTCTCAGATGAGAGTAGGTTCAGTAGGTCATCGGATTCTAGGCGCCAAAACTGGTCTGGCATGCGAGTGATACTGCGTATCGTACAGAAAATATCCAGGAAAGGGACAGATATCAGATTTGCAGCATCATGGTAAGGGCCGGCATCATGATCAATGGCCGCACGCCCCTACATGTGGTTGCAATTGGGACTATGACCAGTCAACGATGCATTGATGATGTCTACTACATCATGTTCGCCTTTTCCGTGGTGCTGTCGGTGATATATTTCTGTTCAGGGACGACAACGCACCATGTCATCAAATACTCGCTGTTCAGGATTGTCTAGACAGCGAGGGTATGGCCAGCACGTTCTCCAGATCTAAACCCCATTGAAAATGTTTGGGATGCTTTGGGGAGGCGCCTTGTTGGTCGACAATATCCTCCAACAAACAAAACCACCCTCATCCGTGCACTGACAGAGGAGTAGGATAACTTGCCTCAACAGCTGCTGGATAATGTCGTGCTAAGCATGACATGTCGTATGTAATGTTGCATCACCCTCCACGGTGGACATATCTTATACTGACACCGTTCTCAAAGGTGTCTGCTATCGTTCATATGCATTTTTCCATTTCTCCGTACACAGCATCAAATGAACACTTCTGTCCTTTCAGCTGTTTCACAACCGTCTGTATTTTTCAGAAGAATAAATGATCTTTATTCTAATGTCCGAACAGTGTGGCTACAATATTGTTATATTAGATCCTATACTGGGCCTCCACATCCGCGTAATGTTATGATACATCGCAATTTGTGATCTGTCCTTAGCAATTATCCAGCAGTGTATGTATACAGGGTATCAGGAAAAAAAAAGCAAGAAAAAAAAATTAACATATCCTATTCCGAAAAGGTTTCCCAGGTTAGAGCTATACATTTATAATTGCCAAATTTTTGATAAAATTCGTTCTGTTTCTAATCTTTATTACTCAAACGACAAAATTTTGTTACATTTAAAATTTTCAAAAATTTTACCGCCAGTAGTAATTCATTTTGCTTTACACTGATTCACGTACTTCAGACTCATTTCGGCGGGACAATATTGCACACTGAATTCAAGTACTGCCCATTCAAAAAGCTCCCGGCGCGGGGCTTGGATGTTTCTACTTTCTTCTTGTGTGTTTCGTCTGTTTCTACGAGTATAGTGTGAGCTGCCATCTATGGTGTACCCTGGGCAACGATTGTGGGAAATAGCCCCTTGTCGAGGCCCCATGTCGATGCCGATAGGCGAAAGTTCTAAGACCCCGGCGTTGGATAAAATAAAAAAAAATATAGAGGAAAAACTGAAACGACTCTCATCTTTGAAAAGTACAGTGGCCCATTGATGACTTGTCCAATGTCAATGTCGACATCACTGCAAACTTGTGCTATGATGCGCTCTGGATAGATGGACGCACACTATAGGCCTTCGAGCATGTAACCCGATATGTCGTAGACGTCTCGCCACATCTGTCGGCATATCCGCGTTCCTGTGATGAAATGGAGGCGATTCGCAAACTGACCAGCCATAGTGAGCGGTTACGTTTTGCTGTTACAGTTACAAATCTGTCTTCATGCATCATCGTAAGCAAGTGCGACTTCCTCGCATTCACATTGCATTGCTTTGAAACGCTGCCCAGAGTCTGGATACAACTCGAACTCCAACAGCAGTTACTTTGTGGTCTTCTTATACCTTTGCTACAATTCAATCTCCGCTTGAAATCATTTAGATGATATCTTTGTGACATACCGAAAATTTCACGTTCGGTACTTCCTTCCTTCAAAGACAGTTCACCTACCATGCCAATTTGGCTTTTAACCGTTTCAGTGCTACCACGTGATCTCTGAGCGGATGATTCACCAATTTTCATGTGCGCCACATTTCTACTGATCGTCCACGGATATGCAAATTGCCATAAACTGTTTCGTCTGGTTTTGTATTTGTAACCATTAGAAGAAGTGTTTTGGACCTGTACAAGTTACAGTATATACATTACGTAAAAAGAAAGATTAAGATTTAAGAAAACAAACTTTTTTTTTTTTTAAATAAGATTTACGATTATACATATTGGATTTTGTTTTTCACTATTTTCCTTAATTTTGAAAAAAACAAAACAAAAGCAAACAAAACAAAAAGCAATTTCTTGATTAGAATTTAGAATAATAACAAAAAAAAAAAAGAAAGAAAGAAAAAAAATAAAAAAAAAACAAACAAACAAAAAAAAATATATAAAAGAATGCCAGAAAGCAAAAAGATAAATCAGGAAAACAACAAACTTATATAAATATTTCTTTAGCCTACTGCATTTGTGATTAAAATACTGGAAATTTGTATTGAGTTGTAATTCCTTTATCTTTTTTTTTATTTATTTAAATTGTTGTGTTCTGTAAAAGCATTTTCTCTGACTTCAAATATCCGATTTCTTAATTCAATTTCGATCGATTTTTTTTTGTTTTTTTGCTGGTAACATTTAAAACACGACTCTTTTTTTTATCTCATCATCTTCTCATCAACGTCTTAGACCTGAAGATGAATCTTATTGGAAACATTTCTTTATTTGATGAGGATTTACTGATTTTTGTTTTTAAATGGAAATAAATTAGTTTCTATTCCGCGGAATTCTGAAATAACCAGTGGAGGAACATTAGGGGGTGCAGCGAGTGAATGGATCCGGTTAGTGTCAGTGAAAGATCTAGAGATAATATTTCTATAGTAATTTCTGTACAGACAGACAGACAGATCGATGCATTATTAAAGCATTGCAGTATCGAGGGGAAGAGATTGTCACCAATTCCATTGCACTCGAAAATGGATGAAAGCTAGGATTTTGAACGTTTATTTGGTTGGGTTGTTTTTGGTTGCGAAGTTCATCGATTAGTCTGAACCCCTCCCCGTCTGAAAAAAATTATTTTTTGCTTGAATGATTATAATCATCATAACTCCTTCCATTCTAAAATTCTGAATACTCCTATGCAAAAAGTTACATATAAATTCTTATTTTTTTTTTTTTAAATTGTTATTAAGAATCATGGAAAATAGTTTTGCATTTTGACCCAGTTACGTTTGGACCCATAAATAATACCAGTTCCTTATGGGTCCAAAACGTCTAAACTTATAGAAAATCCATCACGATATCATGAAACATCATAAAAGCACTATCCAGTAACTAAGTTTTGACAAGTACATTCGGTAAAATAAAGGATATTTTAGCGCCATCTATAAAACTTTGGCTTTTTTCCTTTTGTAAGCCACTCGAATCTCGTTCTAACAAATTGTCAGAGAAATCTAAACAAATGACTGAGCAAGAGTTTTTTTTAAATTTTTGAAATTTGATTTAAATTGTTGCAGCTTTTTTTTTTAATGAAATAATTAAACAGTTTGTGCTGAAAAATAATAAAATAATTTATTTTAATACCCTTAAATATTTAAAGACTTAAAAATTCATAATTTTTATTAGTTCTTAACTCTTTTTTTATATCTTCCATAAGTGTTATAATTAAATGGGCAATCGACTGTATAGAACAGGGCAGACAATTTTGGCGGTAAATACAGGATATGTGGTAACCTACCAGTAACAACAGTAGAATTTCTCAAAATAGAATGTAGCAATACTTCGTAAAAGATAACAAAGAGGAAAATAAATTATTCCCGAATTAGTTCTCTAAAGGAGTCTCTCCATTCCCAAGTGGATCACATTTTGTAAAGCGTTTTATTCAAAATCTACAATAGCTAGATATGTGAAATTTTCTACAATTAGAAATCCATGTAGAAGTGCACATTCATATTTTCAACACTTTTAAGTGTTTTAAAAATATGATTATGGATTTTTATGTGGGCATGCAAAATTTCACAAAATTTTACATGCAAAATTTATAAGAATTATTTGTTTTAAAAAATTTGGAAAAATTCGTAAGAAAAACGCCATTAGTTCTGAAACTGAAACAAAAATTTGTAATTTCTAATAATCCTACAGCGTCGTAGCATTAGTCACTTTTAAACCTTCAATCTTAACTTGTAAATATAGTTGTATGTATGTATGTATGTATGTATGTATGTAGTGAAGGTGGGTGGCAGAAGCCAAGCACTGCGACTAGAGGTCTATTGTACTATCCCACGGAAATATGGACAGATGGAGAGAAAGACTGAGAAAGTATGGTGGGAGAAGTGCAGGGGAAACGGGAGAACCCCGAGAAAACCTGCCCAGCGCGGATCGTCCACCATCACGAAACCCACATGAGAACCGAACTCGGGACTCAGAGGTGAGAGGCCGATGTCATAGCGACAACGACAACCGCGCGGCCTGTAAATATAGTTATTACGCAAATTTTCGGAAGTTCGAAAACTATCAGTGTTATTTAACAAAGATTTTAACAGTGCGCGTGTCTATACAAAGCCCGATTTTTTGCTAGTAGAAAAAATAAAATCGCCAAAAGATAAAAAGATTAAAATTTTTAATTAGCAATAAAAAAAATGGATGCCTTTGGCTGCCCTTTTTCAGTGAAAGCAGATGACTCTGGTGTGAACTATGTCTGTCAAAACTACTGTTATTGAGGATAAGTAAGGAAGCAGTGTGAATATTATTTAAATTACCTTATATATATCCAAGATATTATTTTTGTGTTCAAAGAGGAATTTCAAAATAAAAAAATTGAGTTCATCATATTGTTGTGTAGTGCGGACGCACGCTACAACAATTACAGTGAAAAGCATAATTACATCCAAGATGCAAACAAGATGGGTAACTAGAAGCCTTGGAGACGATATAAAGCGTTATACTCCATGTTTTAAGTCTAAAAGCTAAAGTTACTATGTGCAACGTAACATATATAGTCAACCCTATGAATTAATTGAAAATAGAAAAGAATATGTATTATATTTATTTATTATAAAAGTCAGCTTCGTCTAATTGTTTATCTCGAACTAAGTTCTTACTATTGCCACAAACATAGGTATGCTTACTTTCGCTCCCGCCAAGTTTAAGTTAACATATTATTTTTAAAATCCAATCAACAGAAAGGTTATGTGTAATATCAGTTATAAGCCAATATTTTTAGGATTAGAAACGCTTTACGTGTACTGGATGTATTTAAACAAACAAGAATACAAAGGAATCATCGACTAGTTTCACCGCCGAGAGACGGTTTTTTCAAGCCTGAAAAACCGTCTCTCGGCGGTGAAACTAGTCGATGATTCCCTTGTATTCTTGTTTTTTTTTATATAAGTTAATTGCATGTTTAAACTAATCAGGTGTATGGCTTTATGAATGCGTTTAAATCCAATATTTTTTGTTTTCCTAAACAGTTATGCCCGAATCACACGATCAAAGTTTTCATCGTTGTTTTGATCATGTGCTTCTGTTATTTGATATCTTTGTTTCTAAATCCACGTTCATTGAAATATGAAATGCTTCATATGATTGGTGTTCTTTTAAAGCTAAAAACCAATCAGCGACGAGATCTACAAACTTTCGATTTTCCATCAATCATCAATACAATGTTGAAAACTAAGATCGTCTGTTTTAAACTTCATTTTGTCAATCTAGAATTTCGAGAATGTTCCTGAAGTGTTCCTGTTATACATTTATATGTTTCCCATATTTACAATTCAGCATGAGAAGGACTTTTTCCGATGTCCTTATATCAGAACTTCGATTATTCATCATCTTAATAACTTTAACTGTCACTTAATCCTACAACAGTATGTCTGAAGATATCTGACTATGATTTTTTTTAATTACCCAGTGAAAAATATATAATAATGAACGCTTAATTAAATTTTACTAAAATAGATTGTACGTTTTCTAAAAAAATAAAATAATTAGATGATCAGGTCTCTTGTAAATTATGTATAACATTTTTATAGTAATTCTATTATCTTCTATTTATTCTATTATCCGTCGTGGACTCGATCCCGTACCATCACAGATAATTAAGCTTTTATTGTAATTCTTCCATTTTATTTTATTTCAGATAATAAATCAATTTTGACAGAGTAGACACTTTTCTCGAATTTCATGTACAAAAATACACTGATTAATCAAAAAATGACAAGTAATTTTATCCCAATTCTTATTTCATATAGGTAAAGAATTGTGAAATACGGAGTTTGCTTTTTATCTCATTGAATCTTAACGGCATTTCTATTGAAATTATAAATTTATTTGAAGTTAAAAAAAAATTATTTGTTTCAACCTTTTGAAAATAATAAATAAAAGCTCCTTTCGAATTTTACTTTAGGATTTTAAAATCAGAAACTTCAATACTTGAAAGACACCAAAATCAGAAAATATAATCACTGAAATCCAAAAAAATAAAAATTCAAAACAGGAATAGAAGTTTTTTACTAAACAGAGGCTAACCAATAAGCTTCGTGTCTGTTAAGACGCATCTAAAACATGTCCTGAAACCAAGGTCGCCATGATTAATAATAATAATAATAATAATAATACGAAGAATAACATTAAAAAGAATAAAAGTGAGGATATTACATTTTAAAATAAGCTAATCATTGTTTAGAACATTTATAACTAAAAGCTAAGGCTATAATACACATTTTTTTTTTTTAAATATCGTATTTTACAGGCATTACATAACAAACTCATGACTTTTGCTCTTTATAATCAATACCTGAATTAATTGTTAAATTGTAATTTTTTTTATCTTTTTTTCCCAGCCATTTTAAAACTGTTAATATTAGTAAAATGTTAATAACTTTGCACTTACTTATTTAGAATCTGAACGCAACCGCAATAGTTAAGATCATTATTCCGTAAATTGTTCTCATATCTAACTACCTTTTTATTACTGTTTGAAAGTTAACAAATGTTGTTTCCTTTTCTTCCAATTGTATGCAAAGAAGTAAAGGAAACATTCAATCAAAATTTTCTTCCAATTTATGTTGAATTCAATATGGTTTACTGGAGAAAATCCACGTGTAAGAGTAGAGGGTGTTGCATTCGACACTTAGCACTATCTCCAAGCCTTCGCACATTATTTACAAACATATTCTTAGAAAGTCAATGTTTTTTTTCTGAAATAAATGTGAATATTAATCTTATATTATAAATCATTAATAAGTGCCATTTGTTTACAGTTGTTGGTCTGAAGTAATTGAGCCTTTTTCTTCTTGGAGTTCAATAACCGATGATCATCACTACAGTCGTGAACCCAAAGCATTAAATAAGCAGACGAACGCTACTGTTCTTTTTACGCTTCCAGGAGCCGTCTTAGCATCTTATCTCACCCACGCCAAAAAGGTAAGGAGGTATTGCCTGTTATTCTGTGAATTATTAGAAAAATTGAAAATTGATATACAACAATTTTTTATTACTTTTTTTTTAATCTATGCTAATGTAAAAGTAATTGATTTCTCTATATTGCTCTATGGGAACAATAGTACAGTTAACTACGGAATTTACGGCAGGTTAGGTTCCCGGCATGTCTGTAAATCGAAGCAATGCATTTTTTCACCTATATTGCACATAATTCACTGTGATCGTCATATGCGTACCTAACTGCACTGCCTGAACCACTAATGTAATGTAAATCGTGGGGGACAACGACTGTTCCGACGTTTTTTCGACGCTGCGAACCCAAAGCTATTGTATGTAAATCTACATTGTAAATAAAGCTGATCAGTCTGTAGTTAGTCACTAGTCAGTAAAGTTAGTAGTTATTTGTTAACCTGTCTGCGACTCGTGTTATTTTAACAAAATAACAAGAGTTTTGACGTCCGGGATTAGTGATCACTGTCCATCTCTACAAATTAAGACATTTTAATGAAATCCAATGAGGATGCCAATCATGAGTAATGCAGTATGTTTATAGTCGACTTGTCATTTTAGTATATAGATATACACACGGGGGCCCCTCTGAAGAGGGCTGGTAACTCTAGGATAGTTTTATAACTTATAGTGTCCAAACCATAAAAACCAAAACACAAAGAATGAGGTATTATTAAGTCAGAGCGTTAAAATCAATGAACTTGGCCCCCCCCCCCCAAAAAAAAAAAAAAAAAAATTTTTTTTTTTTTTTTTTCATTATCTATGATTTTTGTATACTTAAAGATTACAGGCATTACAAATTCATTTCCCTCCTTCGGACCCTCTGAAAATTATTTTACAACATAAAGAGAAATTGGAAAAATAGACGATTCGCAGATTTGCTGTGCAGTCATACTCAGAACTTACGGTAACGTGTTCGTAAATCGAAGCAATATTTTTTTCATCTATCTATGTTCAGCAATCGTCATATGAGTACGTAACTGAGTAACTCAGAATAAGACAATGAGATGCCAATGTACGTAACAGCCTTACAATTTTTGCCTTAATTCTATAAGCTGTCTTACTACACTTAGCTTCTAATTAAGTGTAGTATCACAAGAAAATAAAAGCTATAAAAACTTTAATATCATTTTATTCACAAAGGGAAACAGTCAAACACAAAGAGATGTAAAGTGAACCGTCTTTGAAGCATATGTAAGACGTACATGTAAGTGCAAGTAAGATGAAAACAACACAACTTCAGTGTATGGCTCCAATGCAAAGTGTACGTAAATCGAAAGTTTTTAGGGCAGAATTGCACTACTTATTAAAAAGAGCGCCAAGTTTTTGATTACCTTTGACCTTCTCCGTGGGTTCCCTCAAATTATCAAAATAAGGATAAGTGAACAGTTCCAGAAAAGACAGACACACAAACTATTAAAAACATTGAAAATATTAAAAATATTTAATCATACGACCAGGTTTCGAACCGGACTCGCTGACTGTCTTCGAGTACAAAATCAGCACGGTACAAGCTGCTTAACAAAAATTCAAAACAATAACGGATTTGAATATTTGTTAAGCAGCCTGTATCGTGCGAAACCTGGTCGTATGATTAAACATTTTTAATGTTTTCAATATTTTTAAATAGTTTGTGTGTCAGGCCTTTTTTGGACCTGTTCTATTAATTTTACACACATCATATCTGCATTATAAGGATAAGTGATTTAAGAGAAGTGTTAAAAGTCAAAAATCCTTCCATTTCAAAGTTAATTATAATAATTTATTTTCGATAACTTCTTAAAAAATCAAGGCTAAATAAATCGTCGTCAAAGAGATTATTTCTGTAGCCAGAATAAGTTATTAGACATTAGAAATAGTGCTTTTGAAAATTCACTTTATCCCATCTTTCATTATTCTCATAAGCCATAGTTATCAATGGCAGCTTAACGTAGCTTCATAGGATTTTTGTTATAACTCAAAATGACCTACATCGCAAATAGATTGATGGTTTTAATCTTTTAAATGTTTCTTGGAATGCAAAGCATATCATTTTATGTTTTTATTTATCAGATTGTAGGTTTTCACTGTCTAAAACATACTTTCAATTTCATTTTTCAAAATGTACGGCACTGCATTGATTGAACTCAGATCACTTCAAACATGTTGAGGAGGTTTTTTTTTTATTATTATTATTACTGAGAGCAAGTGTTTATTCTTGTAGAAAGTGCTTGCTTGATTGTTTTAGTTGTTTGTTCTGTTTGAATTAAAGATATTAGATCAGTTATCGTAACTATTACTTTTCATTCAACTTCTGATATTCGGAACAACTTACGATTTGGTCTGTGTTGATAAACTGAATAATCGTTCGTTTTTGTAATGATGCCCTTTGTCATCATATTAACGACCCCCCCCCCCATTATGATGCTAGTAGTTTTAAGTAGTTTATTTCTACATTTTAGATAATTATTGAAATATGAAGTTAAAAAATAATTTAAATATAAATATTCAATTTGAGAAATCCGAAATTTCAATACGTTTCTTGAAATTCTTTTCAAACTTTTATGTAACATTTTAAATCATAAAAAAAAAAAAAAATCATCGATTTGAGGAAAAATAAGTAGATGTAAGGAATTAAAACTACTCTTAAAGCTTCGAAGAATGATTTAAGAAAGTTTACAAAATTAATATTTTCATTAAGGCAATGAGAAAATCTTAAGCCTAACCATAGTCTTTCTTTCGATTAAGTACGACAAATATTGACGAATACATTTTTCAGATGCTTAATCTTAAGAGTTTAATTATAGTTTATCGTTTTCCGTCTTTTGTTTCCCATTTTACGTGAATTTTAATATCTTTTTCTAATTTACTTTTCCTAATCTAAATGATAAGCTAAATTAATAATCCCATTAATTCTTTATTTTCGTATCTAGAAGCCTAAACAAACCCTCGCTTTGCAAGATCCAATGCGGGCCAGAAATAATTAAAAAATTAAAATTTAAAAATCTTAATTTTTCCGCCCAACGGGTAAATATTGAAACTTCTTCGGTTTTGTCATTGATCTTCGTTTCGACTTTTCTTTTTTTTTTTTTTTTTTCCCAGGCATCTTCTGAAACTTGTTCAACTGTTCCCATTTGGTCGGGAGGAAGTGTTGCTGACCACCGCCAGGATATGGGCACCGATCACAGCGCCAATGCGGTGAACTCGGAAACTTCCTTCAAACCGAAAATGAGAGTTAAAGATATTGTCATTCAGGGATTGGTAAGGAATTTGCTTTTAAAAATAATACAGTGTTATATCTTGAATGTTGATTTGTATGAAGACAATTATAGACAATTAAACGATAGTAATATCTTCGTAATTCGTAATAATTGAGTTCTTGAAGAAACCTACAAAAACAATACTACATTTTTTCTTCGTCTCTTGTGAATCTAATCTCCATTAAGAATTCCTTCTCAACTGTCTCCCCATTGTTGTTTTGTTAATTCAAAATCTTGACTGTAAACAAAAGAACAATGGAAGTTTTCGAAATCGTTGAAACCGCTTAAGTAACTACGAGTGCTAATATTTTTTTGGATACATTTGCTTAATCCCAAACACTATTTAACATTTCATAAATAATTTAAATAGATAATTTATAGGGATTTAAATGACATTGAGGCTCTTTTAAGTTAAAAGAATTTTCATTTTGTAATGATAAAAAAAAAAATATGATCTTATTAAATCCCTTAGTCTGGGTGTATGTCTGTGGAATGTATCCACTCCCTATATCATTTGAACCGTTGGATGGGTCTTCTTGTAACTTGGCTTACCGATTGACAAAGAGACAATCTAAATTATATATTTGGATTTTTTTTTTTCTATTTGGGTCCTTGTCAAGAAATTAACACGAAAAGTGATAAAAATTACACTAGAAGTGCAGTAGAACCGATACAATGATAAGTAACCTAACAATATCTATTTATCCTTAGTAATTGGTAATTTACCGCCCTTAGAATGAAGAAAATTAATCGGTTTTCATCACTTAACTGAATAGGTGAGGTTAGGTATTAAAAATATCCTTTGACTTATGGGACGATTCTGTGACCAATCGGAACTTGTAGAGAGTGGGTGGTCAGTGCAAAGCTCGCCCCCCCCCCTTTTTTTACAGAGAAACGGAAGTTAGGGAAAAGTCCTGACCTTCGGTGAGGCTTGAACCCAGCTCCTCCGGTCCCTAACTTCAGTGCGAAATGCGAATTTAATTAACATTTTTAAGAAAATGGAAAATATCTATTATTTTATTAGTGAGATATTGCAAATTAGAAATAATAGTAGACTTTGTGAAGTTTCAAGAATTTAAAAAGAAAGAGACCGTAAGAACTTAAAATTAAGGAGGAAAAAAAAATAGATTTCAATTGGTGATAATTACCTTTCAATAATAATAATAAAAGCTCAGTAGTTTATTAGCCTGAGCAGAGGCTAATATTAGGTGTTTATTAGCCTCAATACTGAGACCTCATTGTTTACTGGTGACTGCTCCTGGCTGATGAGCGAGAAACAGCTGTTCTAGGATGTCACATAGTAAACAGTTTGGTCTCACCCATTATTGTGAATAATAAAAGCTGTTTCAACAAGTAACAAATATCAAACAAACGGTTTTTTTTTTCTTTTCAATAATTATAATCAGAATTGTAAACAAAAAATTTCAAAGTTTAGTATCCTTTAAAATTTTATTTCTTAAAATTTCCAATTTTGTTTTTGATGTCGTCAAAACGGCAAAAAAAAAAAAGATAAAAAAAATCAACATTAATATTACAATTATATTATCTACTTAATACAAACAATTAGAAATTTTCCTTTTTCTGAAAAAAAATGAATAAATCGGATAAATTTTAATCTTATTAAACAATGCGCAATGGATTAGCGAAAAGGATTTAATATTCATTGTTTCTGTCTAATCAGATATTAGTCTACCTGAAACAGAATTCATTATTTGATTCTAATGCTTTTTCACATGAATTTTCGGCGCCTTCTCTCATCTCGTTCGTCGAGGACCCATTTGCAAAGCGTTACAAATATAAAAGTTAGATGATCCCTTGTCCTCGAATTTGCATACCAAGTTTCAAGATGATCCATCAAACGGTTTAGAATTTTTTAGGGGAATACACAAGAGACTGACTGATTTTATGATAATTTATGTTATTCTGTAAATTTATGTATGGTTTGTAAATTCTTCCTTCTTTACTCTGTTTATACAGGGTGATTCAAAATTCCCCGTACAAACTTTAAAGGAATATAAAAACATATCGTATTGCACCAGAGATTGTATGAAGAAACTTTGAGCACATACTACGAACCTCTGTACACCTTACTGTCGTATTGTAAACGTAGGCCTAATAAATATGTTGCCTGTTAGTCTTGTGTCTTTTATTTCTGAACCTTAGTGTACTTCTGGCAGATTCGGGTGGCATATGTTTCACTACGAATGCAGTTAGTTTCATATTAGGAATAGTTAAACTTTTTTAAAGCTTGAGTAGGGAATTTTGAATCACCCTGAAGAAATAACAAACAGATATCATTTTCAAAATGGAGAATACTGGTAGTTTTAAGAAGCCTATGCCACGCCTCATTACATTTTATCTTTATATCGATTACTCAAGAGAAAGATAAGCGTTAAATGTTAATTAAAGTGCAAAAGCCAACTACATTAACACACAATTTTCTAAATTTGTATCTTTCTTATATAGACAATTTCAAAATTCAATTTCAAAATTTCTATTATTATACTGACATTCTTATCAAATTGGAAACAGAAATTTCCTATCAAGAATATATCATAAAATTATAATATCATCCCCAAACTTTATCATTTCATTACAATACACTTCTGTGATCTTCTTAGAAAAAAAGTATTGTACAGACAAATCTTGAATATTAGCTTAAGAAGATTTTAGTCTGTATATACTACTTTAAGATAATCAGTGATAAATTCTTCATTTCTAAAACAAAAAACAATGTTATTTTCTTATTTTTTAATTCAACGAAAATTTTAAAAGAAGTTCCTTTTTTTTTTTTTGTGAGCATTTTGTAACTTTTTGAAGTTACACAATTTTTGTAGCTACAACGGGATTCTAACTGTTTCTTTGAATTCGTATTTGTTGAAGAGATATTCACTTTCTTTCCCCACGGAACTGTCCCTTATAATTAGAAACTGTGTATTTACACACTTGAGTGCAGAAATTACGTATGGCCATGACAGTCCGTAATCACGTGGTAATTAGAGGACGACCTTGGCCGTGAAGAGATTCACCGGAAGTCAAAACAAAAACGAAGTCAGTGAAACAACTGGTCTGTTGAGTTTACAAAGAATTACTGAGTAAACAAAAAAAAAACAATGGAGAAATCTTTATACCGTTCTTGCCTTATAAAAAAATTATTAATAAAAATATTGGCGTTTATAAATATTTTTAATTCAACTAGTTGGCATATCACGATTTTTGAAGATACGTTACTACTGAATAATGCTTTGCAGTCGAGTCCAAACAAAGTAAAATAAAAAAATGAACGTATATGAGAATTTCCTGCATATCTCTTTGCACTGCTTAAAAGTATTTTTTTTTTTAATATAATTGAATGTTTTCACTGTAATAGTTACACGATGTCTAAAAGACACTGACGAAATTAAGGAATGAAGTTTTTTCATGAAAATTTTGCAGGTAACTTTCGATCATAATCATGGGCACTTAAGTATTTTTTTTTCTTTTGGGAAGATATAATATTTTGTCAATTTAAGGAAAAAAAACCAAACCAAACAATTATAAAACCTGAAGGAGGAGTAGGCCATGTTAATTATGGTGTTTGGTGAATAACATACAAATATACTGCTAATGTAAATATAGTAATATACAAAGTAGTAAACTTGTAATCACGTGATCTTGGATTCTGAGATAATTTTCTCACCATCCGTGACCGCGACCGCTTTCTCACAACCGTCGAGCGCGTCTCGGAGACCGTATGTTCGATAGTAAGTAAGTGACTTCCGGTTGACCTACGTAAATAAAATGAAAATGTGAGCATCCTCCACACGATATCAAACATTTGCCCCCTTATTTGTATTTCTGCGTCTTATGACTTCAGAGGAGATAGAACCAGAAAGAAAAAAAATCAACTTTTCTTTTATATATATAGATTACAAACTGATGAAGGATTTTTCCTACTCCGGATGAAATTAATTCGATATTTCGGCCCAGTCCCTTGAGCCTTCATTGGGAGACGTTTCAAAATTACATTACAAAAATTTATGTTCTGATATTTGGCAAATGTCTTCGTATCAGTGTCTTAGACAAGAAGGCTACGAAAGCTTTGTAAACATTGACTTTGAGCAAATAACAAAATATAAGTTTTTATTATTTAATTCTCAAATATCATCTGACGAAAACTTAAGGGACCGGGCGGAAATGTCGAATAATTTCATCTGGAGAGAGAAAATCTCTCATCGAAGCTTACATCATTTTTGTACTTTATTTTACTGTAATTATTTTAAAATTCTATAAAACGATTTAGTGAAGATATTATCATAAGTTAAATAAAATTTACAATTTTTTTTATATATTTATCCTATTGCCGGAAAGAAATGACGTGAATTACAATAAAATATTGCAAAATATTGTAATATCCATTACCCCTTGCTGTTCATAGAGGTACCATGACAAGATAATAGTGGTACGGATACTCAGATCAGTTACACCTCACTGAATTTCTTCTTGACATTTCTAAAAGTGGCAGCTATGGCTGTCGATTCATTGTCCAAAAAGGAATATTTTATTGGTTCTGAAATTTTTAGCTAAGACTCAAGTAATACCCGTTAAAAACAGCTTTTCAATGCAAAAATCTTTCAGTTACCCTAAGGCTGGCATTACATGGGTGAAAATTGGATGGTTCTGTGCTGGGAATTACTGGTGGATAGCAGTTTTTAGGACGTGTTGTATTTTCTTGCTGGCTGGCTAGCTGATTTGGCTAGCGAACAGCATTTCTGGTGGCGAATTCAAAACTTTTAAGTCCAATTGATTTGTATCTATTTATTCGAAATTACTGACTACAAAATTGATTTTTCAGGAAAAGAGGTCATGTTTTCTTGGATGCTTTCATAAAAAGCTACATTATAACTAAATTCGTAACAGAATTCCGGTCTGAAAATTTGAATCGGCTAGCCCTTGAAATCCTGAAAACATATCGTCGTTTGTCGAGATTTAACGAGAAATATCGAAACTAAAAACAAAGAAATACAAAAAGATGAAAAATATTAAGTACTTCCTGTTTTAATTAATTAAAAACATTCTCTCTTCTATTCGATGCATTGAATAAATGATTTTTACATAAATCACTGTTTATTTTCGTTAATAAATGACGGTAATTGCCGAGTGCTAAGAGATCAAGCTTCTATCGATTCCATAGATGTGCCAAGTTAGGATCTCGTCAACAGCGAGACCTTCACGTGGTCATGGCTCATGGTCCACCCACGTGATTTTCACATAAGTGGATATATTCTTGCTGCGTCGTATAATACACTCAAAATGCTTTGATGGGAAACCGGTTAAACACCAGCAAATTCCTAGCCAACATCCTGCACAGAACCACCCAATTTTCACCCGTGTAATGCCCGCCTAAGTCTACGAATAATAGTTGGTATTGGATATTTTTCCAATATTTTGTATTTATATTAATAATTTGATAATTTGACTTCAATATTTCTGAATATATGTTTATAATTCAGATCTTTTCAGTATCATTAAGCTCAATTATTCGAACAAAAATTTTCTTTTTGTTTTTGTTTCTATAGATACTTCCTGATTGCTGTGCAAAATGGGCAGAATACATCAATAAATCTACAACAGAAGAAGATAATACTGATATTAATAATTAGAAAATAATGGACAGAGGTTTGTAATTCTGTAAATAAAGTAATAACATATTGACGTAAGAAAATTCAATCGTTCAATTCAGGATAACGATTTTTGAGTTACATATTTATAAAACTATGAATACTTATAAGTATTTATAAAATTAAAGAAAAAGCATACATACGTATTCATAGTATTTTCCTTCTTTAAATGACTGAAAATTGTAAATAACTAAAATATATTCGTCTTTCTTTAACTAACCAATGAGAGCCATTTTTTTAAAAAT
>JAFIDM010014012.1:45838106-45853934 GCA_023159025.1 Thereuonema tuberculata
TCAAGAAAGGTTGGGACGCGGCAACTTCTTCCAACACCAATGACAGGAAACCTAGGGACCCTCTGGTGGAGATCAAATGAACTTCGTGATCAACAAAAAAATAGTTAATCCTTAGATATCATATATTAATTTATTAACTTTTTTTACATTTTCCATATGTGAGCAGATAAAATTTAAATTTAAAAAAAATTAAACAAAAAATTATTACTGATTTTTTTTCAATATTTAACTATTAAACTTTAAGTATATCAAGTTGTGGCTAATTCTATGGCAATTACTATAATATAAAAACAATCTATGTATAATTATCAAGCATTAAGCTATTTAGTGGATTAAAGTAAGAACAGTGGAGATCAAGAATATGTTCTATTTCGTAAATCTTATACGAGGGACAAAATAAGATAAAAATCGTGGGTTATGGATTAGTAATTCCATGTATGCTCAGCGACCTCTATTGCAAAGCATCGTAACTAATTTTTAAATTCCTGCAAAGTATAATAGAAGAGAACAAGATTTTCGATATTTTTTTGTTTTATTCTTTGCAAAATCTCTAATGTATCTATATACTGTTATTATAATTTTTATAATATTCAAATACAATCCATATCCAAAAGTGGCTTCGGACAAGGAAATGAAATTGTCCAGGCGAATGCTCCTGTCGTTTTTCGCTGTTGACAATTCTCTTCACCGTCAAATGGGTCAAATTTGTAGCAATAGCAAGTATTCCTAATAATTCAGAAATACATATTCCATTACCCTGACTCTTAAAATAGTGCAAAACCTTCCAAATTATACCTCTAGCTTGGCTGTCAAGGGCTTACAGTAATCTGCTCTTAAGACGCCGCCATTTTGCTTTCTGTTCCAGGATCAACCAATTGATCCTTTTTTTTTCTTCATTATATGGTGATTCTTCTTTTGCTGTGCCAATAATAACAATATTTAGACTCCCTTATTGCCTCTGACCTTTTTGAAATATATCTACATCTAGTATTTTTTCAACAGCTGTTTTACTGAAGATTTTATTTAAGCTGCCCTGATCGGTTTGTTTAACAAAAACACAACGTACTTAGAAAATCTTAAATCGTGCTTATGATCTTTTGTTCATTAGTAACGATTTCCCATCAGATATGTTTTAACAAACTTTCAGGTAAATCAAAATAGATTTTCTATTAATAACAGATGTTTTAATTTCCTTTTAGTCTTCTTTATTCATAATTTTTTTTTATATATATAGAAACTTCAAAATTTCTCAATTTTCCGGAATACAATTACATTTTTCTAATGTATCGTTGTTTAGAATTTATTATATACAGTACACTCTCGATATCTCGAAGTCGAAGGACGCTAAAAAAAATTCGAGATAGCGAGTTTTCGAGATAACAAGGTCGTAACCAAAACATAAAAATTCACGTAAAAATACAAGATACGGAATAATATTCTAAAAATTAGTCTTGATAGATGAGAATAAGTATAAATATGTAATGATAGTTAACAATAAGTCTAAATAAAGCAATGATAATTTTAATTTTTAAAAGTAGTCGAAAATAATTACAATAAATTGAAAAGAATTAGTAAAATACAATGAACTTATATTGCTAGAATTTTCTTAAAAAAGTTCAGTATCGTGGCCTGGTGACATCTCTTTTAAAATTGTTCTCCAACCAATTTTTCTATTTGAAAAATAGCGACAAAGTCATCGTTTTCCACGTTTTCCGAGCATTCCATGAAGCGTAGTACTATGTGGACAGCATCTTTAGCTTGGGACGCTTCGGAATCGTCCCTGACCCCTTAGAGAGATAATGAAGGTGTGAGAAATTCTTGGAAAAATATCTATATGTGCTTCCACACAACTGAACGGTGATTTTTCCGGAAAAATTCATTTTTTACTTCGAAAAATAGTGGACATAACAAGGTTTTGAGTGAAAACTCTTCGACATAAGAATTAAAATTAATATTACATGAATATGTAATATCAACGGGAAAAATAATTTTTCGACACGTCAAGCTTTTCGAGATATCAAAGTTCGAGATATCGATAGTATACTGTGTTAGATTAGAACACAGTAAACTGAACTGTTTTTCACTTTCTTCATTATTATAGCTTTTGGTTTTGATTCAAGATGACACTGAAAGAAAAGAAATGCAGAAAAGATTTCATGTCATGAAAGATGATACATAACATAAGAATAAGGACGCCAAATGCTATCAATGAGTTAATGAAAGTTTCTGATGGAAACAAAATACAAAAATTTTGTTTATGAATGGATTTTTTTTTAAATATCTAGGTATCCTCGAAGTAAAAACGAGGATATACTTCTTCTTAGAAGTAAAAATAAGTAATAGATTAGAACAAATTTAAAGAAAACATTAGCAAAAATTTTGAAGTAGAAATTAATGGAGGAAAATGTTATCAAAACATTGACTATTACGTAACTATACAACAGTTGTACTGTTCGTTTTCGTAAGCCAGAATCACCACTGGCGGACAATTCTACTCCGCGGAGGGGTGATACGCTGAGATGGGCACTTTCCTAAGAAATTCTTTTGGACATTTCGCTTTTAAGAAAAAAATAACGGAGGAGCATTTTTGCAATAGTATTTATTCTTTTCATAATTCTTTGCCGAAAAGCGCAAATAGAACGCAGCTACTAGTAAACTAACCCTGATAAAAGTAAACATCCCCTCTTTGTTTCTCCTCACCCCTATTGTAATGAAATCGAAGGAGACCTGACGCATGCGCAATAGCGCTGAAGATTCTCGTAAACAAAAACGGACAGTAGGTGATTGAACACAGACCAGAAAATTAATACTATGTATCACGGTTTGCATCAACATGATGAAACTGACAAAGTTATCTATTTCTAGAAAAATTGTTCCAGAAAATGTCGTTTGAGCTGGTTTGCTGCAAAGCAAAGAAACAGTAGTAGAAGTAAAATGTGGTTGTAAGTGAAAAAGAAATATCGAAGAAATATTGGCAAATTATCTAAAAGCAGTTTTTCAGGAGAATGCATGTGACAAAATCAAGACTATATATTATACCCTTCAGGTCACAAAAGAATACAA
This sequence comes from Thereuonema tuberculata, assembly GCA_023159025.1. Lineage (NCBI taxonomy): Eukaryota > Metazoa > Arthropoda > Chilopoda > Scutigeromorpha > Scutigeridae > Thereuonema > Thereuonema tuberculata. The sequence goes on from JAFIDM010014012.1 coordinate 45,841,170, forward strand.
AAGAGGCGAGGTAATTATAATTTTGAACTAATCATGATAAATATCTCAGCGATATCTTCATATCAGCGATTGTTGAAAACTTTCTATACTTTAAATATTGCCAATTATAAACAAATATGAAGAAATTTAACTTGCAGAAAATTATTCAGAGCAGAAACGAAGGCTGTACATGAATAAACAATAGCGCCTTTCGAGTCTATCATCAGAGGGAATCGGAAACGGCCGTTTCGTCCTTCTTGGGAGCCATCAGTACTACAGCACTTATTTTTTATTATTGTTTTTTTGGTTTTGGGGATCACTGTCGGGTGCGGGAGTGACTTCGACTTCCGTTAACGCCTTTCTGGGTTTATTATCGGGGAGGACGGATCGGGTTGATGAGCCCCAAGAAAGACGAAACGCCGTTCCCGATTCCCTCTGATGATAGACTCGAAAGGCGCTATTGTTTATTCATGTGCAGCCTTGGTATCCGTTATAAATAAATGTACTTGAATATTTATATTTAAAAGGACTTTTTTTGTTGAGAAACTATTAATAAATGACAAAGCGTTTCATTGCTGTTTCCTATCCTTGGATCTCTGCAGTATATTTACATTAACAGCTGAATTGCTAATTAAGTATAAAAAAGTAGATCTTAAATAAGTAGACAAACCATAATAGAAACATGAATTTATTTAAAATCAAAAGCATTTCCATATGATAGCATATATGTGAAACTATGGTAATATTTGGAAAATGATTGTTTAAGGTTTATTAATGGACTACTGTAATGTTTGGCATCAACCATTGGAAAAGGGTAGGAATTAGTTGCTGAATCCTTAGTGAAGGGGAGGGACATTTCACTGCCCGACACCACTGACTCTTTATGTAGAGTAGCCTTAAGAAAATAGGGTCACCCCAAGTAGGACCCACCATGAACCAAGCACCAATTCGTTCTGTATTGGCCAACCATTCCACCAGATCTTCCACCTTCATCGTGTAAAAACCCTTTACATCGACATGTCGGATATGGAGACGTTTTGCCACAATCCCAGTCATGAAAACGTCATCCACCCAAAAATAAGGCATCTTTTGAGCCTCCTGAGCCAAGTGACGAGCCACTCGTCCATTGAGAACCACAGCATAACCTGAACAATAAGGAGGGTAGATGTCTTCTGCATATTCTGTTCGATTGACATACCATTTATTGGAGGGGCTACGTATGACCTGTTGTTTCCAAGCAACAGCACACACTACAGTAGCTGAAAATAAAAATAAAAGAGAATTAAAGAATCATTCAAAAATTAATAAATGAAACGTTCGTCTAAGGATCATAAACAGTCAACCATTTTGAAAGTTTTTTTAAATATTTTACTTAGAAAAATATTTCTAAATCAATCAAATTCTAAATTTCAATCGCAAACTCTCGGATATAATTTATCTTTCCCTCTGTCCCCCAAAGTTATTCATGCAAAATTCAAAGTATTTAATTTACCTGTACATAAGTAAAATTCTAGGGCAAGCACCTGAGATATTATTAATTTCATAATCTATATCCAATATAATACACTAAAGCTTAATGCATTTAATATATTATATATTATAAAAGCGTTATTCTGTCTGTTGTAAGACTTTACGTTTTTCCAATTTTGTGACCAAACTATAAGAGATGGATTGGTCATGTAAATGGATAAAATGTAGATCTTTGTAAGACAAACAAAATGCTACAAAAATCTTTCGAAAAAAGTTTTTGGTTTCCAAGATGGCGCCTTTTAAAGGGTCAAATTTTGACTTTTTCTCAATTTAAACGAAAAGTATAAAAGATGGAAGAGAACATTATATTGAGAAAATGTTGGTATTTAAAAGTTCTGTCGAACGATGTATCACTTATTCACAAACGCTTCAGCGTTTGCAAGATACATGCAAAAATGTGAATTTTCGGTGTGTGACGCCGATCCGCAATACATCCGAGTTATTCGGAGAAGCCACAATGGGCTGGGAAGTCGTCTATTCTCCGACGATCGCAACATTAATCTGCCAATAAATAAAGTTTGTTTTTTGAATGTTATATATGCAAGAGTTCCGGAACGAAGCGACGGTACCCGGCTATTATTATTATATATTATAAAAACGTATTATTATAAAAAAGGTTATTCTGTCTGTTTGTTTAAGCAGATTCTATAAGCAAAATGTTAAATTACAAATTACTAAAACGTCGGAGCAAGGAAATCTTTTGGAAAATGATTCAAGAATTTTCACAAAACACGTTATCATGAAGTTTTGTAATAAAACCTAATATGTTTCGTTATCAAAACTGTGTTTGATAACACAAAATATTAACATTTTAGCCATATATAAACCAATGAAACACAAATAAAAAGTAAATTTACTGAAGAATTAGAGAATCTTACATTAAAAAAGCGTTATTCTGTCTGTCATAAGACTTTACGTTTTTCCAATTTTGTGACCAAACTATAAGAGATAGATTGGTCATGTAAATGGTTAAAATGTAGAGCTTTTTAAAACAAACAAAATGTTACAAAAATCTTTCGAAAAAAGTTTTTGGTTTCCAAGATGGCGCCTTTTAAATGGTCAAATTTTGACTTTTTCTCAATTTAAACGAAAAGTATAAAAGTTAGAAGAGAATATATATTGAGAAAATGTTGGTATTTGAAAGTTCTACCGAACGATATATCAGTCATTCATAAACGTTTCTGCGTTTGGAAGATACATGCAAAATTGTGATTTTTCGCTTTAAATTTTTGGTGTATGGCGCCAACCCGTAATACATCTGAATTATCCGGAGAAGCCACAACGGGCTGGGAAGTCGTCTATTCTCCGAGGATCTCAACATTAATTTGCTAAATAAATAAAGTTTGTTTTTTAATGCTATACATGCAAGGGTTCCGGAGCGAAGCGACGGTATCCGGCTATTATTATTACATATTATAAAAACGTTATTCTGTCTGTTATTCTGTAAGCAAAACGTTAAATTACAAATTACTAAAAATTCGGAGCAAGGAAATCTTTTGGAAAATGATTCAAGAATTTTCACAAAACACGTTATTTATTATGAAATTTTGTAATAAAACCTAATATGTTTCATTATCAAAAATGTGTTTGTGTTATCAAACACAAAATATCAACATTTTAGCCATATATAAACCATCAAACACAAAATAGGTGAATTTACTGAAGAATTAGAAAATATATTCATAAAAAATGAAAATATATTAAACAACTGTCCAACGATACAAATTGGCGACGTAAATGTAGATCTTTTCAAAATGAATAAAAACAATGCAGTACAGAAATACCTACAACTTATTTGCAATAATGGTTTCAAAAATTGTCTTTACGGATCAACAAGATGCAACTGTACAATTCATGGAAATGGAAACACGAAAACAAATATAGATCATATTTTCATAAATAAGCATGATTTCGAATCACCAGGAATAAAATGTAAAGAACGAATTTCGATAATAAGAGTTGAAAATGAGAAAATAAGAGTTGAAAATGAGAAAATAACAGATCCAAATGTAACCTATAAAGAACTAATCAATGAGATTAACAAAACAAAATTCATGAAAATCTACATATGTAAAAAGAAAAGTCTTGACGCCGACACCAAACCCTTGTACCTAGAAAGCTGAATTTTGCACAGACGTTCCTTAATGATGTCGACAAGGAATAAGGCCGGATTTTTCGAAATCCAAGATAGGGAATAATCTAGCAAACTGACCATGAAGTGTGTGGCGCCAACTCGCAATACACCTGCGTTAAGCAGAGAAGGCCACAACGGGCTGGGAAGTCGTATATTCTCCGATCTCAATATTAATTTGCTAAATAAATAAAGTTTTTTTTTTTTTTTTTTTTTTTTAATGCTATATACGCAAGGGTTCCGGAGCGAAGCGATGGTACCCGGTTAGTTAGTAATAAGAATTTATTTGGTTTCATGTAACATTACTTATATTAAATAAGCTTCGCTTAGAAGAAAGTAACAAATCTGCAATAACCATGTTTTTTAAAAAAAGTCATCAATTTTGACAGTACTCTATCTAATACTTGCTACAAAAACAAAATATACAGATATCTAATAAATGAACTGATTCTCCCAATAAAGGAAATAAATGTCACTAAACAAATATAAATGAATTTTACGTGCGTAGATATTGTTTAATAAAATTGAATTCAAAGCCAACGCACAAAACTAATTACAAATACAAGATATAATAATAAAAAAAAAAATTTCTTACAACAATCGATTTCGCTAGCATTTGAGCTTAGCATTTTCAAGTTGAACAATGAAATACAAAATACAACAATTTTTCCAGTCTTTATATAGCCGAACGAATGTCTCATTAAATATGCAGCAATGGTAGGGTCAACTGAAAGCTTGTGTAGAGGGATGCCTGAAGTCTTGAACCAATCAATTCTATTGTCCACGATACTGGTTATTAACAGTTGTTGAATTCAATTTTATTAAACTAAACAAATATGAAGGAAAAAATAACAGAACACATACTCCGCCTCATATAGTCGGGAGAATCTTCGACATGTGGTCGGAAAACCTTCAGAATGTTTGAACACTAGAAAATACATTGGTCGACGATTTACAAAAGTGTGCAGATTACTAGGAGAAAAGTAAGTTCGAGGCTATATTAGCTCAGAACTAGACAGTTTCGAGGAGTAGCTCCTGCCCATGTCCACTGTGACAGCACTGGTTGTAGCCACAGACCTCTGTTCACCTTTCCTCCGAAGTGTCCTATCTATTTTTTTTTTTTTTTTTTTTTGTCTACAGCTTTTTCCCACTGCCGCGTGGGGTCGCTGTTGAGCAAGGCGCACTTGCTCAATATTGGGATTTGGCTAGGGGTTTTACAGTTGGATGCCCTTCCTAATACTAACCCAAATCACAAGGAAACCCAAAGATGCATAGACGGCGAAAGAAGGGAAAGACGAAGGAGTAAACAATCACAGGAAAGAAAGCAAACATCCATGTCCGAAGCCGGGATTTAAACCGGGTACCGGCAAACTGGTCGCAACGGCAGACCGCCGTGTAGACCGCTCGGCCACGCCGGCAAGACCGAAGTGTCCTATGTATACGAAGTCTTTAATCTTGGGCGTACTATTAAATAGAATAGCATCATTATTCTATAACAATAAGAAGGAAGAGTGAGGAGTAGCTAGGACACTGTACCCCTTTAAATATGATTAAATGCTAATAAAAATAAGTATAAAAACGCAGACATTTAAAGAACTTGAGTTCACTGAACTCAAGGGCCATTGTTTTGTTTAATCTTGTCTTTTTTATGTTTCTTTGGAATACACTGAGCTATGAGTATTGGGCGAATCCAACTGACGAGATGTGTAGGAACATCGAAACAGTCTGTCTTGGATTTCCAGTATGAAAATTCCAAAAATAGTTCAGTGAATTCTTTAAATGTGTACGTTTTTACGCTTATTTTTATTGTTATATATGTACTACGCATGTTAGATTTCGCCATTATTATTAAATGTTGTTTTGATATATTACATGTATCGAGATACGTTAGCTTCAACTCAATGACTATTTTCCTTTTTTTTTCCTTTTATTCTATTGTGTTTTTTTTTGTTTTAATTAAATGCCTTTGAAGCACGTGATTCTAGGGTAAGGCAAATTAATAGAAACTTTTTTTTTTTTTTAGGAATTAATACGTCCTGGTTGTAAAATGCATATAGGAACCAGTTTCTGGTTTAATTTGCTTTCATTCAGAGAAGCATCAAATTATTATTTTTTATTTATTACATCAAAGATATTAAAAATAGCAAACAGAAACGTAAATAATAAGAACGAAAGAACTAAAAGCCTACTTTCCATAAAATGTTATTTATGAAAATTTCTTTCTTTTTAAAGTTGTAAAAACAAAAACAAAATAAATAAATAAAAATAAAAAAAAATAGCACAAATATCAAATTACAATAACTAGTGATTGTAAATAGTATCAATTTTTATTTTCTGCAAAAAAAAAAAAAAAAAAAACCCTCAAAATAAATTAATTAAATCCCCATTTTTTGGATAATTTGTCGAAATCGGATCAGTATTAATCTTATCAAACTAATACAATGGATTAGCTGAAATAGTTTAATATTCGTTATTTAAAACGAGACATTGATAAAAATGCGATAGAAATCCATTTTTTAAATGTGTTTTCTTTTGGAAGGCAGCCATGGCCGGAGCAGATGTGGTTATCCTTATTACTTTTGCACTATGTGAGTATTTCATCTGGTGAGTGGGTTTGGCTGATGAGTCCTTAAAAAGAACGAAACGGGCCGTCCCAATCTCTCACGGATGAAAGCTTAGATATTTTTTTATTTCTGTGTCAATTTCCTATTTTTTCGAGAAATCCATTGTTTAGATTCTAATGCTTTTTAAATGGGACTTTTGTCGCTTTCTCCCGTTAATTTCTTGACTAAGGACCCAATTGGAAAATATTTCAAATAGAAATAGTCCCAAGTCCTTAAATACGCAAACCAAGCTTTAAGATGATCCCTCCAGTGGTTCATAAGTTATTAGGGTCGGACACAATAGAAAAAAGATTTAGTAATCTGACGAACCTTACTTTACTAAAGCAAAATAAAAACATAAACGAACTAATTAGGCAGTGTTGTTCTTCCTGTAGATTTTAGTTGTTTCCGAATTTTTAAGAATATCAGAGATTGATTTAGATTTTTCTAGAACTCTAAGCCTGTATATGCTATCAGGTTTGGACTCTTAAGCAATAAATATTTATTTGTCAACTAAACAGTTGTCAAAAAATTGCCACACACACACATTTACAGCTATTGTTCAAGTGACAATGATGTACATTCGTTGTAATGAATTCAATCGACCTGCTAACTACCGTTACGAATTCTCTTTGTATTATCTCCATTGTTAACAAAACTGTTTTTTCTTACTCTCTCTTCTCTACCTTATTCACGAAGTTCATATTTCGTTATTAGCATACAGATGTTCGTCGCTGACAGTTTTTGTTTTTTTTCCCCTCTTCCGGTAATCTATTTTTGTATTACTCGAAACAATATAGTTGGCAGGTCAACTTTCGAAAACTCCAACGATAAGTGCCCATAATACGATGTTTTTTAAAAAAAGGGAAACAACTGAATATAATTTTGTGCATAAGAATAAATTTAAGGGCGATCCATAATAATATAAAACGAAAATACAATAATGTAAGGAAAAATAAAAAAAAAAGTTAGGAAAATAAGAAGAAAAAAAAAAAAAGAAAAAAGACAAGAACAGTAACATATACAGGTTTGAACCGACATCCTTCAGTACATGAGTCCAAAACCTTAACCATCAAGCTATAGCTAACAACTAAAATAAAATGGTTGCAATTCTAACATTTAAGCTAATACCGGAAATCCAATGAAAACAATGCCAATATCTCGAAAGTGGTGGTGGTGGGGGGCTGAAAATACCTTATTCCTATATTGCTTGGGCCTCTGAACACGATGGTGAAGACCGTTTATCAATCCAAACTTTCGTTCGGGAGTTTTAGGGGGTACAACGACAACATCTCGAACATGGGGAGGGGAGAGTTGGCTCCTGAAAATATCCCATTTCTACGTTGTTTGGATCTCTGAACACGATAGTGAATTCCGTTTGTAGATCCGACCTTCCGTTTGGGAGAGATTAAGGATGGAAAGACACGGATGGATAGGACTAGCTATTGCGTATTAGCTATTGCGTGATAGATCATGCGATTTTGGTGGCTATCACAATAGCTCCCAAATAGGTCGCTAGAAAAGAAAGAGTTGTGCTTCGTTTACAATGACGGTTTTATGGCCCTTACTCTTTATCTATTGATCCGAATTCTTACCAGAATTAGTAAGGACCGCTGTAAAATTCTGTATCGACTTCTGAAATTTTATCTTTGAAAAGTGTATAGTTCTTGAGTTATTGTGATCACAGATGGACGGACTTGACAGGCGTATTTAACTTGAAAATTGTTTGGGTCTAATTCTTTTTTTTTTGTCTCCGACTAATTTAATACAAATATTAGATGAAACCTATAATATCCTGTTCAAATACATAACTAATGATCATGAGGGTAGAGTTACTACTGTAATTAAATTTGATTGAATCATAAAAAACTTCCGCCCTCGGGAGCACGGTTACTGGTAATGACTCATTAGTGATACAAACGACTCATCGTAACTGACATGTTTGTACTTGTTTCGAATAAGCAAGTGTCCTTAAGTTTATCATTGCTGACAACTTCCATTAAAATAATATATTTGTAGTTAGTGAAATGACGTACAGTAAAACCTCTCAAATAGTCCAGGCAACGAAGGAAAAATAGGGGAAATAAGTCGTGTAAAAGCCAATTTTGATACAGTTGTAGGGGAAGGTGTCCTGAACAACATACTAAAAGTACTGATGGGTAGGGATGGAGCTAAGGGGTGGAATATATACTTAAGGGTTATGGAGGGAGGGGGAATGGACAATTTGGAAAAATGTTTGTTTTGTTGTTAAAAATGGCACGTATATTCCTCAATATGAAACCACATTAATTGTCGACGTCCGAATTATCTTCGAAATCGAAACTATCGTCATCATCGACGGTGTCTTCGATGGGGGCTCCGTTAGTCATAGATCGCCGAGGTGGTGTCGCATCCGGAGAAGCTGTGGAGAAGGAGGATCGTCTTGGCGAATGGGAGCTGTTGAAGTTGTGGCACTGAAAACAATTTGGTCTCCACCTTCATAAAGAAAGTTAGTAGATGGTGGAGCCAATCTATGAGGACTATCAAGTCCGCATCCTCCCCAACTATTGCAATAGTTGGGTGTACAGCAGCTTTATCCAACTTACACCTCTAGTGCCATCAGCATCATGCATCAGCAGTTGCAACAGTTGTTTCAATTCCTGCTGCTGTCATTTTCTCGGTGAGGAAGTGGATCAGTCTTGTTCTGTTCCTTTCATTGGCGAGAAACTGCTCCTGTTGAACTGTGATGGCCGTGCTTTCATTACAGTTAATATCAACCGAAGTTTTTGTCAGCCCTCTTCGCTTCTGCTCTGCTCGTTTTGTGCTGTTGACATCACTGTACCCTCAAAAACCACCGTACAATGTTGACCCGAATGTTTCTGTACGTAGGCAATGTACTGATGGCAAATTGAAGGAATGTTGGAGGACGGTTTCCACTTCATGCGGTGAAGAAGGAAACCACCATCTAGCACATTGTTGCTTTGGGTGAGATCGAGAGTTACGTTGTTCTCTACTGGCAAAACATCGTAGAGCTTTTCGGATTCCAACCTCGAGGAACAGAGCCAGGGGGAATGGAGTTAATTCATAGGTCAAAAGATCTGCCACATCTTCATCGCTGTTTTTTTGCTATGATAGTTCTTTGGAAAATTGTCAGAGGGTTAACAGTAACTGTCTCACCATTGATTTTAACGATGATAGTTTAGATTTCGAAGATAATTAGGAATTCGACAATTGATGTGGATTTCATTTTTAGGAATATACGTGTATTTTTAACAAAAACATGAATTTTTTACAAATTGTCCATTTTCCCCCCTCCATATCTCCTTAAGTATAAATCCCAACGAAAAAGTGTTTAGGACCTTTTTTGCAGAGAATTTTATGTAGATTTATTTATAGGCCGCAGTTTTCGAATTATTTACGAAAAATTGAAAAAAGGGACCTTTAAAACCCCACCCACCCCTTAGCTCTAACCCCCACCCATCAGTACTTTAAGTATGTTGTTCAGGACACCTTCCCCTACAACTATGCCAAAATTGGCTTTTTACACGAATTATTTCCCCTATTCGGCCTTTTTTGGTCTTCGTTGCCTGAACTAAAATCCGGGCTAATGTGGCGCCTTGTAGGCCGGATTACAGAAAAGCCGGACTACCGAGAGTGTTCTGAAAATAACTCAGCAGCTCAATATTTGTGAAGACATAATGCCAGGTTTAATTAATTTTTTTTTTTTTTCATTCATTCATTTTATTTCCGTTACATTTTATCATAGTCCTGTTAGGAAGCATTTGTAGAGCTTCCTATCAACAGGTGCTACCGTTGAGTACATTCATATTGATATATTTGAGTTATTAGTTACATATGCATTTTTTAGAAAAGTAAAGAGACTAAAATTGACGATTATACAGTATATTAATTCATAACTTAGGATTAATTTTTTTTTTTTTTTTTGAATAAAGGAAGTTGACATAAACAGTTAACTAAGTATACAAGGTTGTTAAATTTTTGGAAGTTATACATTAATAAAAATCTATGATTAATGTTTAAAAAGTTTAACAAGTAATACATATATATATAGTATTCACAATCACATACACTATAATACTATAATAATACCATATAATATATAGTAATCACAATCACAAGTACTATACTATATTACCATATACACAAGTACTATATAAGTTACACAACTATTCACTGCAAGATCAATTGAAATCAAGATTATGGTTTTAAGAACTTCAAAGGAGATTGACTATATTTAGAATTTTTGAATTACCTATTTTCAATATTTATAATAAGCCATTTTTTTACTAATTTTTTTATTTCAGAAATTCTTTTGTCTTTTAAAAGTTTACAATCAGGTATACTATTATAAATTTCTTCTATTAGATTATAAGCATTTCTTTTCCCATAGCTATTAAAAATGTATGGATAGTCTAATTTGATTTTATTTTTATTTCTGAGATTATAATTTTTTCCTTCAACAGTTATTGCAGTTTTGATTTCTGGATAGTGTTTTATTAATAAATTATATAGATATTTTTGTTTTGGCGATAAGATTCCATATTTCAACATTAGTTCTTTTCTAGTTTCTTTATTCTTACTAATTCTTTTAGAAAGAACTAATTTTATTATTTTATTTTGTAGTGTATTTATATTTTTTAATTCCGTATCTGTTGTATTAGCCCAAATGTGAGGTGCATAATTAATTAATGAGTCGAAGAATGCATGGTAAATCATCATTTTAATCTTTGTGGGTAAACTATCTTTGATGTGGAAGAATATATAAGAGAGAACATTAAGTTTTTTGTGTAAGTTTTTGATATGATTTGACCATGTATAAGTTTTATTTATTGTTAATCCAAGGTATTAATTTAAGGTTAATTTAATCCCATTTGAATAATTTTGCACTCAAATGTTTATTAAAAACAATACGTTTTATTAAAAAAGTCTTAAAAAGTATTCAAAACGTTAATGCCGTCCCATCCATCAATATCAGCAATTAACACTGAGCATTTTGCGGCGATATTTACATTTGAGTGTTTCCAGGACTCCCTGACCCATTGGTTGGCAAATAGAAGTTATATTAGATCGTAAAAATAAACGCGCCGGCCGAGTTGATTCAAAATAGGGAAACGAATTTAGTTATTAAAAAAAAAATTACTCGGGACCAGGCCGGATTACCATGGGGGGTCGGATTACCGAGGGCCAGATTTGAGAGGTTTTATTGTACTTCAAAGTTCATATGCGTCACGTACTGTTGTAGGAGTTCAAACTGGGGTAAAATGCTACGGAGACTGACTGCTGAAAAAAAATATGCAGTGTGTATGGTGAGACACGACAACTAACAGGACAAGACGAAATTCTTTGGTTTATGAATTTTCATTCAGGAGATACATCTTTGAAGGATGAACCAATATTACTGCGCTCATCTGAATTTGATGATGATGCTTTTAAAGCATAGGTGGAATGCAATACAATCATGTTAAAGTACTCGAGAATTAAACAAATTAAACATCATCCATCATAAGCCACTATTTGGAAAAGATAGAGAAGTCTGGAAGCTGCATGTTTGGGTTTCATAATGCTCTTAGGAAAACAAAACAAAATAAGGTAGATTGTTTATCGATAACCCCAAGTCTTCTTTCATGGCAGAGAATCGCATCCGTTCTTTGATAAAATCATTTACTGGTGATGAAAAATGAATCACATAAGATAATGTTCAACGCAAGGGATTGATAAGGATAAATTCCCAAAGCTGCTTCCAAAAGTTGAACTTCATGGTAAATAAATAATATTGTGTCTGTGGTGGGATCTTGCAGTGTTATTCATTTCGAGCAATTAAATCGTTCTGAAACAGTTACTGAATATTTATATGTCCATTAGCTGCAGCATGTGTACAAAAATTATCAAGTACATTAATATATTTACGTTAGTCGTCCTGAGTCCGAATTAATCCAGATTTATGAAACAATGTGTGTTGTTATCCAAGCTAATGTGTAGTTAACTAAATCGGGATGATTATTAGTTTTATAAACAGGTAAGGCTATAAGGCGAAGGTGTCTTGTCAACGATTGAAAAATTATCTATTTCAATAGATAATAACATTGAACAAGCAGTTTTTATTTACACATTCATGGTTGCGGCCGACTATTCAAATTTTCTAACCTAATTTTTCAATGTCATGCTGCTTTGTTATTTCGTTTACTTTATTTTTTTAAGTTCATACTTTTAATGATATAGATGTATCATTTGCCCTATCTTGAATATCCTTTCAAAATGTTTATAAGTTTTTATTTTTACCATCTTCTTATTGTTATCATTATTTTTGAGATTATCTTAATATTCTTTCTCTGTCTTATTTTTATTTGAATTGTAATTTTTACAATTATTTGGCTTACAATTATTACTTTTCCATTTTATGATTTGCATTTTGCTTTCCTTGCTTACATCTTATTTCACTGAAGAAAGCCTGTTAACAGGTTGAAACATGGTTTGGTTTCTCAATTATATGTTTTTTTTAAAGATTTTTTAGTTTTTTAAATT
>JAFIDM010014012.1:45854334-45872799 GCA_023159025.1 Thereuonema tuberculata
TTTTTTTCTGTAATTCGAAGAAACTGATTTCCTTAGGACTTATTTTGCAGTTCTTGTAGCGAGCGCATCAACAATTGCTAACGAAAGGCGAATTCAATTTTTCTGAATTCAATTATCAAAAATAGGTTAAACATCGTATGATTCTACATTTTGTTTTATTCTTTCCTTGCAAATAATAATCAATGACTTAATAACATGTATAATAACACTACGCAACATGCAGTTAAGAAATAACGAACGAAAAAAATATAATTGTTATGCTAAAAAGTAATATTAGTACTTACAAAAGTAGGTAATATCTTAAAGTACAGGAGGTGGACACAATAATAGGAATACCCATATGAAAATGGGCCATATTTCATTTGCGTAGCAAAGCCACGCCATAGACGTCTGTCACTTAATGGTCGTGAAGGCGGAGGTATCAGTCGATCAGCAGTGGTCATACGGATTGCATGTGAACTTGTGCTAACAGTGAAACATCGTTGTATCCGACCTCTCAGACTTCGAAAGAGGCATGATCATCGGAGATGAACATCCCTCTGCAGGACCCATGTCAATCAAAACTATCCAACGGGAAAATTTGCTACGACCGCTTTGCACGAGGAATGGTTATGTAGGCCCTTGAATATTGTGCATAACCTAGTATTTGTCCATCCCACGTCGGATATAAGCTGTAATTCAGGGCAAAGGTGTGCCAACACCCCATAAATAAGGATTTTGTGTCGTTTCGCAGGTGTTCATATTACTTTGTCCACCCCCTCTATATTACTGTAAAAGGTCAGAAAAACTATTAAGAAATAATAAAAAAATAGTATAATCACAATTTCATTTTTCTCTTGCTAATCCTAAGTACTTATTTCATTACTTACGTTGTCCACGTGGTGTTATCCAGTTCGATGCTAACTTCACCAATCTTTCTACATCTACAAAAGTATCGTCATCCATTTTGACTAAGATTTTCTCATACTTCACTTCTTCTACCCATTTGTAGGCCATTACATGTTTATAGGTAAGATTCCGATAAGAATCGATGAAATTTCCTTGCAGTATATCCCCATATCTGTGATATTCATCTTCAATTGTTTCTTGTATAAAGGAATCATCGGTGCTGCCCAGAAGGAACACTAGAGACACAGCATCAGCAGCTAACGCATCCCGGTAAGCCTGACGCCGATCTGCGTGACCCACAGCCGATACAACAAGACACAGAACACGGTCGTCTTCAGGGACGTTAAATGCAGGACGAAGAAGAAAACGAAAGGACATAAGATCCATAAGCTGAAAGGAAGGAATTAAAGGAAGTGGATGATGATGCATAACGTCGCCTGGAACGTATATCAACCGTAATAAAGTACAACCAAGAATCAGCCACAGGATCAGAAGCAGAAATGCTATCTTCAACGAAGGCATTCTCCATTCTTAAAATCATTGTTTTTTTAAATGGAATTTCATATCTTTTCTTCATTCATCTGTAACAGACAAGAAAAGATTTAAGTTTAACAATTGTAAATTTTTCGGAAAGTTCTTTAATTCAACTACATTGAAATAACACTTATCATTAGCTTCTTGATATCATGATTTACTAAGAACTTTGTTCTTCACATGTAAAGAGCAGTTTAAAAAGATGGCTTCTTGTACTTAAATAACGCTGACCTTTGAACTACCTCATGCATTTAAACGTTTATTCAGCTATGTGATATATCAATCTTTTTACTTTATAAGAATTTCGTAGGATTTTAAAGTTTTCTGAAATTAGGATTGTTCAAGGTTTTTGATTTTTGATTCTTGTTTCTTTTTTACGTTTTAGTCCATTGACTCAAGAAAAGATCATAGGTTATAATAGGTTATTTTCCTGAATTTCAGATTTGATTTAGTCTTTATTGTTAATGATATAATTTATTGTTTTGTCTTTCTTGGCGCAGCAAAGCCTCATTAACATACAATAATTAAAATCCATCAAATGAGAGGAAAATGGCGGGCAAAATTGGTATTTTGCTTAGCGATTGCATATGTCTAGTTTCTTCTCCTGTAGTTTCCCTGCTGTCCCCTAGAGGGCGTCGCGCTTCCGTTTTATTTTTCCAAATTCCTTTATTTATTTATTTTTTATTCATTTTGATTCTTTATAGTAAATGAAATTGTTAATTTATTACTTAGGATGTTTTACGAGCTCAATGAATTGAAGTTATGAAAAGAATTGTTTATTTTAAATGAAATTTAAAATTACATTGCCGCCGACAGTTGAAATTCCTACGCTTGTTGCATCAGCAGTAGCTTTCCAGAGTTTTGTTTTATTGTCGTCATCTTCAGAAGTCTTGAAGTGCACATACATATTGTTTATAATCTGCCGTGCTTGGTTGTGGATTGTTTTGCAAGAAACGCCATGGAGAACTATTGTATGTTGACGTTTAGTTTCCTAATCCAACCGAGAATCCATAGCTGACGCCATGTTTAACAAGTCTCAGGAGGGAAGGCGGGGCTTATGAACTGTGACAGGCACACTAACCGAAAAGTAGCAGAGAGAAGTAATCAGAGAGAAGTAGCACTTCTCTCTGATTGGTGGTTCTTCTCTCATTTGATCGACTTTAACTGAAGTCATGATAAACAAAATTGTTCTCTGTTCACAAAAATATAAAGGTAAGTTAAAGTTAAAGCTAACTTCAAACAGGCCATACAGGCCCACGGGTGCGCGGGAGGTAAGGCTCCCGATGTTTCTTGACCAATGGGACTAGGATGAGGTCACATGACTAATTTTATAAAATTTCATAAAATTGCAAAGTATGAAATGATTCAAGTTTCGAAGATTGTTGTGCTTATATAGAGAAGATTCGTTTTGTATGAAGTAAGATCCGATGTTAGGAAGGCCCATTTTTGCTGTAATTTTTCTATTATCTATTAAGCAACGTTAAGATATTCCAATACCATCCTAAATGTACATTACTTTAAAGAAACGATGATATGATTTTTGTATTGGCATTTTAAAATTTCACATCACTGTCCGGCTTTACTTTATAGAGATATAAACGTTCCATAGAACGTTTACATGAATGTGCTTCTTACGTAGATTGTCTGTAAATATCAAATAGTTTATTTTCTCTTCTTAAAACAATTATTTTTTCATATGCTTGTGTTATTTTCATTAGCGTATCTTAATGTTAGCTTCGTGATCTTGTCTTGATTTTTGGAAAGTTGAAAGCTAATTTTCATCAAGGTGCTTGAAAATATATAATATTAAAAAATATTCCAGTTCATTTTAAGGATTAAACTCAATGACTTGTAATGAAACTGCATGTTTTTTTTAAAAAACATTTTTAGAAACTGCATAGGCTGCAGTTTCAGATGTTCGTGTTTTGAAATACGAGTTTTTGTCTGAAAAAGCATCGAAAAATCCCCGCTCTTCGCCGGCGATCGAAGCGCCGTCTCCCGCTCCTACTGCCTCACTATCGGACTCACACGTTAATCCCAATAAAATTTCTAACTTCTATGTAAGATAAAGCAAATATAACAGGAAACAAATTTTTAATACAGCGTATAAAGTGATAAGAAGGTGAAGGATTTAAAGAAGTGTAAGAAGAAAGAAGAAAGTTATAAGGATAGAACATGTAAAAACAGATTGATATTAATGCTTTTTCAGATAATTGGATATGAATTAGGTTTTGTTTATAAATATACATATTCCTATTATATGGATTAAATTTCAGATAAAAAACATTATCCTTCTTTCTCTATTAGTTTATCTGTAGTCATATCTTTCCCATCCTTTCTTTTAGCTATAATTACTAAAAAAACAATAATTCTAGTTATTCTTGTAAGAATTCTAAATGCTTCTTATTGATATTGTTATATTTTATTTTTAATTTTTCTAAGAGTAAACTTGTCCTTTTTACTTACATTGCTTCTTTAGAGTTAAAAGATATTTTTGACTCAAAAACAAGTTTGTTTAATATTCTAAAAATGTTTATTATTTCACTAATTACCTCTTCGTTAATTTTATATAACTCAAAAAAATCCTAAATTATCCAATTACTCCACAAAAACCATTTACATTAATCTTATCTTCATAAATTCCTTTTTCACTTAATAGAAACTAAAAAAAATATATCTGAGGTTTCATCGCTGAGAGTCTGGGACGGCCGTTTCGTCCTTTTTGTGGACTCATCAGCCAAATCCACTCACCAGATTCAAAGCTCAGATAGTGCAGAAAAGATAAGAGAAACCCCTCTCTCACCCTCCAAAAGTGGCCTCCCTCCAAAAGAAAACACAATTAAAAAAAACAAAACAAAAAGCAAAGCTTCAAATCCTGGCCTATCAAAGGAATTTGGTGATAAATCGAACCAAGGCTGAATCCAGCCTGATTAATAAACTTTTTCACTTCATTTATCTTCTTATCAGTTTATTTACTGTTCATAAAATCACAAAATTTAGCAAAAGTTCTTTACGTTCTTAAAACAATTATTGTCTTAAATGAAAGAAACTACAAAAGTTCAATTCTTTTAATAACTTCAGTAAACTCAATAATCATTTTTAACCTTAAACAAAATAAAATAAAAGAACTAGGCACTAATTTTCCAAGCTAAATTTATTAATTTATCGTAATATAACAGTGAAACTCCGAAGTCAAATAAAAACAAACGAAAGAGGACAACAATTGTTAAAATTTGTAATAAAATCTTATAAATAGTTGCTATAAAAGAATTCGAGAAATAACAGAAGATTTTTTTTATTTAAAAACGAATATGATTTTAATAATAAAATTCTAACATCATATATTTGAAATAAATAGTTGTATTGCAATTCAAACTTCTGAATAGTGTGTATGTGTGTGTGTTTTTTAATGTTCATATTTATATATTAATTTGACTAAAAATTTGGTACATGAAAATTTCTCAGAGGCATTTGTGAAGTAATTTGAAAAAAAATGCTGTTATTATAATTATTGTAATTATAATTATTATAACGTCATTATCTTTAGCATCAAATTGAAACAACAATATCATACATTTACATTGCTTAACATTTGAGTAATATTAATAAAAAATAATAATAATCAGTCCAACTAACTAGTTTTACATATATAAGTAAGAGGAAACCTCACCTGGGTGGCAGAAGATTCAACTGAACTCTCGGTTATGAAAAGACGAGCCATCAATGAGCTATTGTCATTCTCTGTCGAACTGCTTGGAACCAGTAATACAGTATATTGACACAACCTATTGATTTGCTAAAACGGTATTATTCCTTCTTTAAACAGGAAGAAATAAACACTGCACTTCATTTTTCTCCCTTAACCTCGAGGCAGAAAACATAAATTTCACAAGTCATTAATAAGACGAATCTTTAAACGACAAGAAATGAAAAGAACACAGCACTGCCGAGACATAAAAGAAAATTAAAAATGACGGATTGGAAACACCAAATTGAAGTCAATAGTGTCTTTTATTTCTACGGGGTAGAAGTCGTTAAAAGTTAGACTCTGTGTAAAATAAAGCGGAATCACGAAATTGAATCTCTCTTAATTCGTAAACACCCTACTAGAGTTGTTGTCAATTCATGAATAATGCATTTTTTTTTTATTGACTTCGAATACAGGAAAAAAAAAATCGACTGTTCTCTAAAAGAGCAAGAATTACTTGGATTTTCCCAGCTTTTTTTCCCTTTTCTTGAACATGTAACCCTGGTAAATTAATACCATAGATTTTAATTTCATTAATACAATGGAGTGTTTTATACTGGTCCAACGAGGGAAGATATCGAGTGCAACTCGAGTTGCAAATTATCCGTGAAATATTAGCTCTTGAAATTTATTTATTTTTTTTCTTTTTGGTAAAATTCTAAAAACGAAACATTTAATTTATAATAAAAAAATGACGAGTCCCTAAAAAGAACGGGTCCGTTCTCAAACTCTCACCGATGAAAACTCATATTTTTTATTTCTGTAGTTTCTCTAGTCTTTCCTATTCAACTTATATTTGCTCAATATTAACGCTAGAAATCTTTCATTTTCAACAAAAATGGGGAATTTTTTTTAAATTAATGAAAAAATATATATAATAAATCAATAAATTTGGCTTCCGAGATAATATTATTTAAATATAAGACATTAAGCTTTAATTGAAATGAAATGTAGTTATACCAGAATCATGTTTAAATTAAAATGAAAGGAATGGGGGGGGGGGGGCGTTAAGAGAAAATAAAGGAAAATGGACTAATTTTTGAATTCCAAAAAGATAGAACTATCTAACAATTAAAAAACTGCCAGTTTTAATTCTTAATTATTTTTAAAAATAATTAATAATGTTTATACTTAAACTAGCAGCAAATAATTTTATGCCTGTTCGTCCGACAGGCTTAAAAAAATCTGAAAAATCAATTTATTATCAACTATCAAATATAAAGTAAATGTAATCTAAATACTGTGCTAACTTGTGAACGAAGCTTCTACGGCAAAAATGGTTTTGAGTTTCGAAATCAGCGTAAACAACTGAGTAAATATGCCAAATTTCTTTAAAATTGATGCAGCGGTAACAAAATTATTTGGTTTTGAACATATGTTTTGTTAGAATTTCAGTTGTCGAGGTGAGTTCCCAAGAATAAAATTTCATGGAAACAACATGGAATGATACAATGAACTAATATTTTCATCCAATTTGAGTACTTTTGATTCAATGGTACCATTGAGAACCGTTGGATCTATCTTAATAGCTTAATTATATCGAGTTACAGACAGACAGACGAACTTAGCCAATTTATATATATATTTGATTCGATTGATGATTTGATTTGAATTTTTTTTTGTTTAATGTTTATCAGACCTATTTAGGTCTACCTGTAATATAGGTTCTGAGAGTTTAATCTAAAGGATCATTTTCCACCCAAAAAGAAAAACGAAATACCAACCATATCTAAAGTTTAATTTATCTAAAGAATAATTATTATTTTTGACTCATAACGCCGAAAGGCATTTAAAACTCACCTTTGTATAATCTAAATACTGCGCTAACTTGTGAACGAAGCTTCTACGGCAAAAATGGTTTTGAGTTTCAAAATCAGCGTAAAAACTGAGGAAGTATGCCAAATTTCATTAAAATAGATGCAATGGTAACAAAATTATTTGGTTTTGGATGTATGTTTTGTTAGAATTTCAGTTAAAATTTCATGAAAACAACACGGAATGACAAAATGAACTAATATTTCATCCAATTTGAGTACCCTTGATTCAATGGTACCATTGAGAACCTTGGATCTATCTTAATAGCTTAATTATATCGAGTTACGGACAGACAGACAGACAGACGAAATTAGCAAATTATATAAGTTGATTGTCTAATATATTATTTACTTAAATTGTATAAATCGGATTAATTTTATTCAATGACAAATTTATTAATCAAGGCCCCCTTGGAAAGTCCATCTCAACTTTTCAATTCAGTTTTAATTAAATTTCTTGAAATTTTAACTTACTCGGAAACGACTTTGTGAGGTTCGAAGTATCAATATGAAATTCATGTACAATATTTTAATGGTAAAATGGTTTATTGTAGTGCAATTGAAACTGGAAGCTAATTTATTAATAAAACCTAAAACGCACGCACGCAAAAAAAAAACCACCGACCGCAAGAGTGGCGCCATCTGCCTGACAGTGTTAAAAACAAAGTATTTAACTGTAATCAAACTCAAAACTTTCCTTTAATGATACCAGAGAGCTAATCCGTCTGTGGATCATCTTCCCTAATACCGAAAATACCCCTATGTACGACAGTCAAAACGATTGTTATTTACGAAAGTTCTATCAATCCCTCATGATTAAAAATCACTACAGTAATGACATCTCTATAAATAGTGCTTTGCAATATGGAATCTAAATAAACAACAGAAAAAAAAAATCCGATTCCTATTTAAATGTAAACGACATTTTAATTAGATACTTTTAGACTCTCCACAGATCCGCAAGAACGAAGGAAATCGTAGAAGCTCACCCCTAAGCAAACTTCATTGAAGAGGATCCACAGACGCATTACCTCCCAGGTAAGAAGAATAAACGAGACCACTCCATAATTGGTGATTAAGCTGATGACGTCACCTGATCAAACTAAGGAGTTCTCTATTCTCACAAACCATTGTCATCTGAGGAAGAAGGGCATCTGATTTGTTGTAATATGTTTTTTTATTAAATGTTTACTTTGTATCTGGTGCGTCTTGGTCTGTATCATTGAATGTTATCACCGCACATTAAAAAATATTTGATTCGTAACTTTGCTTTTTATTTAGGAAGTTATGAGTTTGATATATCTGTTATAAATCTATTTTATTATTTAAATTAACTGAAATTAAAATTAAATAAAAATTTTAAAATTTTATAAAACTTCTACCGTAAAAAATGAAAAAATTAAAAAAAAAAATATAAAAAAAAACCCCAAGTAAAATGAAAAAACAAATACGTAAAAGGTAGCATCATTATATTTTGTGAATGAATATTTTTTTTGTATAAATGCCTAAGTTAAAAAGAGCAAAGTCCTTTAATATTGCGTTTCAGTCTAAATTTACAAATTATTTAAAATTTTCCTTTAGATGTCACTGACGAAGCTGGGATAAATTGGTCGTATCCTTGCAAAAACAGAAGTATGGTTTTTGAATGGGTTTTAGGAAATTCCAAATTTCTATAACATATTTTATGTAGGTTTACAATAGACTTATAATCAAACTCATGGAAGTTGACGATCCCGTATTTTCGTAATTTCACGTAATTTACGCGAGAATAGTCTCTATCCATGTGTTCTCATAAAATATTGAAACATTTAAATGAATTATAATACGGGGAAATGCATGAGACTTTTACTACATTTTAATATCGTGTTAATAACTTGAAATCAGTCAATAAACAAACAATAAATTCATTATGTAGCATTTTCCTAGTGACAAGACATTAAAAATACTAAATTTCTTGAGACCTGCTGAAGAGGCTAATGGTCAAATCTCGTAATTTCCGTGATTCCCGCGCAAACGTGATCGTCAAAATAAATGTGTTAGACTATAATTTCATTTTTTATTCTTTATTTTCAAAATTGCATTGAATATTTACAATGCGAAATAAGACTGCTAGTTTTGCCATCATATTTTCCTTTCCGGATATTCTGTATATACATATACAAATGAAAATATTCTGGGAGACTATTGTATCGGTCATTCTAGAAAAAAAATATATATTTATAGGAACTTGTGTTTCTTCCAAATGGCTTCGGAGATAAGATTATTTGAGTACAAGACATTAAGCTTTAATTGAAATGCAATGTAGTTATACAAGAATCACGTTTAAATCAAAATTAAAGGAAAGGCGGGGCGGGGGGGGGGGGGGGCGTTAAGAGAAAATATAGAAAAATGGACTAAGTTTTGAATTCCAAAAAGATAGAACTATCCAACCATTCAAAAACAGCCACTTTAATTCGTAATTATTTTTTTTTTTATTTGTACCAAAGAAAATTATTGCTAACATACTCGTTCTTTCTTAAATGCTTTCCTTTAATCGGTAATTGAGTTTAATTTTGTAGGAAAACAATTGAAATGGAATAAACTTAAAAATAAAATTTTTAAGTGGGCTGGCAGTGGGAGATGTAATATCCAAGTGAAACAGTTATTGTCAGAAAGGTAGAAAGAATGTTTAATAGTCAGATATACAGGCTTTAATTTTGCGTTGATGAGCGTTTAAATAAAGAAAGTTAAATTAGATAAAAAAAAAAAAAGGCTTCTTTAAACTTAAATGGATTTTCATAATTGTATTTCATTAAGGAATTATCATACACTAAATGGAAATCTTGAAATACTTTTTTTTAAGCATTATAGTCAGATTTTTTTTTTGTCAGTGTCTTATTACAAATGCAAATTGGAGTTTAATTTTT
The DNA here is from genome assembly GCA_023159025.1 of Thereuonema tuberculata. Taxonomy (NCBI): domain Eukaryota; kingdom Metazoa; phylum Arthropoda; class Chilopoda; order Scutigeromorpha; family Scutigeridae; genus Thereuonema; species Thereuonema tuberculata. Next base: position 45,864,225 of record JAFIDM010014012.1, read on the forward strand.
TGTTTCTATTTAAGTTTTCAGACTAATCTTTTAGTAATCCGCCATAAGACAATGGGAGATGCGTCAAGAATAGATAATTTCGTAAATATGTGTTTGCAAATAATAAAATCCACTCAGTTTCGAATAAACATATGTGATATTAAAAAAAATAGTAGCCGATCTCTAACAGTAGCCGGGTCTTTGATATTTGCCTACTGGTAGACTACTGGCGTAGCGTCCGTATCTTTATAGCCGTGCGTAATACCTTACGGTACATTGCCTTATAAAATGCTGCCGAAACGGTCATTTGACATTGCCTTTAAAATTCGCGCGGTGGAAAACGCGAAAGAAACTTCCGGTGAGGCGGCCGCTCGTCATTATGGTGTTGATCCGAAAAGAATCAAGAGAGTGAAAGAAACAATATGATAATCTCGTGTCTGCGGAAGTGGACAAAGGTGCAAGCTGAAATCGGAAAATAAAGTAGCTGTTTGTAATATTAGCCGGTATTTAAGTGTAAAAATATTGCGCTCTGAAGGTTTTTGTTAATAATGGCCGGCCTCTAATAGCAGCCGGTCTCTTTTAAGCGCCGGGAACCGAGGCTAGTTTTGCAAATAAACGCCGGGGGCCTCTATTGGATCCTATACGGTATTTATTTTAACGGTCTTTCTAAGGAAAATAAATGCGAGGGTTGGAATGTCAGTACATGGGGATTTCCGAGGATTTTTCTGTCCACCCTGTGTTGTTACCCTCCCCCCTCCTACACCCCTTCCTGTGAATGATTTAATGCAGTTATATACATTTTTAGTTTTTGTGCTTGTGCTTTAAGTATTGTTTATATGCTCTTACTATGCAATTGTCAAAAGCTAAAGCTCCTTACAAGTCATTAACATTAGCTGAAAAGGTAGCGGTGATTAAGGAAGTGGAAAAAGGCCTTAAAAAGAAATCGGAAATCGCCAAGGAATTTGGAATTCCATCCAACGCATTATCGACATATTCAGAGCCGTTTCTAGACAAAAATGTCCTTGTGCACACGTGCGCACAGGGCGCAAGAGGGAGGGATGTATCAAGTTGCGACATGATTAATTTTTTCCGTCCCTCGGCCGCCCTAAAATCTTGCCTAGTCTTGCCTAATGGTAGAAACGGCCATGGACATATTTGAAGAACAAAGATAAAATCTTGAGCATAAAACGGCAATGGAAAAAATAGAAAAAGAACGAGAGGACCTGGCAACCCAGAGGTTGGAATCATATGCTAGGACACAAAGATTGCATTCAATGAAGCAATTAAAAATATCTGCCTTTTTTTTGAAAGTGCTGAATAATTAAGCTAGTTAAAAATGTTTGATTTAATGAAAAAAAAATGTAGCAGTATTCTTAGATAAAGCTTGTGTATTAAATCTTTTCTGTTTGAGAGAATATATGTTAATTCAAATTTTTGGATAATTCGAACTTTTTCTCTGGTCCCTTCAGCTTCGAATTATCCAAGTTTCACTGTAATAATAATATCATATGGCGTGAATGCTTATTATTATGTTTTAATCGAATATAAAAATATAGTAGTAATAAATTGAGGCGAAATTTACAAGTGCTTAAATTGTAGAGCTTTTTAGAACGTTCTTCTGTTCTAAGTGGCGCAGCTTGGCCACCTGCTATTGAGCCGTAATTTCCAGTCAATCAAGCAATCAATCAAAGCACATACCAGAGCAAATCATAAGAAAGCCATTAACTTTAGTGTCTTAAATTTGAGCGCCAGCTAGTGAGAACTTTTCAGTAGAAATCAAAACTGAAACTAAGATTTTTCGATTTCTGAAATTCTGAAATTTATTTGAATTCTGAAATTTATTTGAATTCTGAAATTTATTTGAATTCTGGAATTTATTTGAATTCTTATAACAGTAACTTTGCTTTGGTGTGTTTACATAAGGCATCGTTATATTTTTGTTACGAGTTCTTAATTTTATTATTGTAAAATGAGTCACTTGACGACGCTTATGTTTATCGATGATTGACTGTAATTCTGAAACTGAGAGAAGAATTTGTAAAAGCTTAAAACGCTACAGGACATGGACGCTCTTTCAGCGCGAGCTATCGAACGAACGGATAGCGAAGGAAAAACAAAGATGATGTATCTCGAAAGTATTTGAATGAAAATAGAAAGAGGTTTACGTTTTGAAACACAGATGAGAAAGTTTAACCTCATATTAAAGTCCAATGAAACACAGGAGTTGACAAACTAAGCTGTAACACTATAAATAATTACCATCAGTCCTAAGCTATTCTGTAGAAATAATAAAAGTAATATTGATTCCTAAAATTAGTTTCTATGACGTATGCCTGAATATTGTAAATAAATTTAATGTGCAGAAAAAATTATTAAAAATAAAAAGGCTGCACATGAATAAACAATAACGCCTTTCCTGTTATCATCAGAGGGAATCAGGACTCATCAGCTAGATTTTCATTTTTAATAATTTTTTCTGCACATTAAATTTATTTATTTGGGATATTACACCATTTCAATTGTTGTTTTCTTTATAATTAAATGCCTTTAATCCTATCAATTATTAGAAAAAAGGTTTTTTTTGAAGGCACTGGATTATACTGCCGTAGTCATATGGCCGTAACACTCTATGATAACGGTGATATCCTGCTGTCGTTTGGATAACAATCCAGGAGAAACACTTAGGTCATATTGGGTATCAGCTTACTTTTGAAAGAGAAACAAATACTGAGGAAGAAAGAAACATCCACGCGTGGATTCGAACCAGGTTCAGACACATCAGCCTCACGGTTGTAATCACTTTGTATTCATTCTGAAAAAGAAACCTCAATTAAAGGTTCTTAAACGTCGGTTTTAGTATGTTTAATATCTTAATTGTCTTTGTATTAATTGTAATCCATTTAAGTATTTTTTTTTCTCTTTTCTTGAGCGCTTGCTACTTTAATATACCATTTTATTTTCAAAATTCAGGCGTACAATGTAGAAAGTAATAATACTTAAACAGTACTACCTTAATTATTTCTGTTTTAGACCATTATTATTTATTTCTTTATTGCTATGATGTAATATTCGGAAGAATCAGAATAGCTTCTTCTTCATGTGCGAGGTCTGAGCACGAAGGTATACATTCTATGGAACTCAGGAGGTCCCATAGAATGTCCTGGATAAAGAAACTGAGGTGGTTTCCCGTTGCCGTCCTCAAATGACGTCAGATCTCAAGAGAAAGTGAAGAAGAGGATGACAAACACAGGAAAGGAAACATCCATGCCAATGCCGGGATTCGAACCCAGGTTCCCATAAATCGGCCTCGTGGGGGACTGCCACCTAAACCACTAGGCCATGCCGGAATGGCCAGAACAGCCAAGATTGATTATAATTAGTAAGCATGATACGGCTTAGTTTGAAAATTACTGTATTTGAATGGACTTTAATATCGAACAGTTTGAAAGGCTAAACCTTCTCATCTGTGTATCAAAATTGAAATCTTTTTCTATTTTGATTCAAATATCATAACATTTTCATTAATATGTCTGTCCTTCAATATTCGTGGCTTTGACAGCGCTGTCTGTAGCGCTGCAAGATTGTCGCATGTCTGCCTCCTAGCGGCTTAAAGTTTGCTCTTTTGCAAATTACTCTCAGTTTCGGAATTACAATCAATGGTCGGTACACGTTATCTCATTTTCAATTAGCAGGGAAAACAGGCTTTTGTATTTTACCGCTAAAGAAAATAGATCCAACTTACCGGCTTAGCAAAGTATTGTCAGATGCGAAATAAAAACGTTCTAAATATGAAATTTCATTTTTCTAAAGGAATTCAATTGCAATCTGCCTTTTCGTTAGGTCATAATATTTGTAGTTATTCTCCGCCAATCAAAATCCTTTAAAATCAAAACAAACAAAATGGCGATAAACGAACAAACAAACAAACAAACAAACGATGGTTTTTTTTATGAAATATAGGATTTCTGACGGATCAGTCACGATGGAAAAGACCAAATATAGTGGAACCTCGCCATTTGTTTACCTCTATACTCTTACAACTCCGCATTCTTCTAACTTTTTCGAATAAAATCGACTCGGAAATTGGACGGAGTCCGAGTCACGTGTTGGCTCCCGTTCGCCAAGCATTTTTAGCGAACGTAAAACATTCTGTTATTTTATTGCTGCTCTTGGTTGTTTTTAAATATTGTTATTGAAAATAATTTTAATCAAGTGTCCAAAAAAGATAAAAAGCGCCATCGACTGACTCATTTCATAATGATAAATTAAAAGCGCCTAGCAAAATTTCAAAGATGCCTTAAGTGCTAAATCGAAAGATACTTAACAAAAATTATAATTGCAGCTTCAATTATCACTGAAAATTTCTTAATGGGTGGGGCTCAAAAATAAAGACAATAATGTCAATGGTGTTCTTTCGATTTGTTTCGATTTGATCAGATTGATTATTATTAATAGGTACTAGTTGCGACCCGTGAAATATTCACGGAAGTAAAACAAATTCCACATTTTTGAAAAACACAAGATTGAAAAAGATGTTCTAAGCTAATTTTATTTAGAAGTCATGATCTCCACAACAGTAATTTGAATATCGGCTTATTTGTTAAAATAATATTGAAATATTGTTAAAATGAAAAAAAAAATTAAAAATTGATTTACCAGTCTCCTAGCAGCCAGCGGTGCGGTTTCTCATTATGAAACATAATGGCAACTGCTGCCCTAAAAGAATAGGTTCGTCGAAATTGAGGTATTAACGGAAGTAAAACAAATGCCACATTTTTGAAATACCCTGAAATTTTTGAAAAACACAAGGTTGAAAAAGATGTTCTAAGCTCATTTTGTAAAAGCCATAACTTCCGCAACAGCCCACATATAATTTGAATGACTAAGCCAAATTTTGTTAAAATAAAAGAAAATAAAAAATTGTCCAACAGCCAATACTAATAATTCTGTCTGGATTATTATGTCAACAATGGGGGCACGTTCAGCGTCATTATCTCCTACGTGTTGAATATTGAGAGAGCGGCGACACAGCCGAAATTATGTAAAAACCGAGGTTTTACAAACTCTGATAAATTTTGACGCATGAACTTCATGCATTTCAGTGTAAACTTCATTTATGTGGGAAAGAAAATCTCAATACGCTGATAATAATTGTGTAATCGCGATCCGTTTTGGTTAAGTGGAAAAAATATTAGAGACGCCATCTTTAAACATGGGCGTGACGTCCAACGCTGCACTGTGATTGGTTATTTCAAATTACAAATTTACAAAACTATAAATTTACAAAGATCGTACAACTTTTGCCTATTAATAGGATGATTACGGCGCAATAGCAGCTGTGATTGAACTGCGCCAGTTCAAACAGAGCAACGAAAATAAAAAATTATCATTTTTAAAGTTCGCATTATTTTATTATTACTACCAATTCTATCTCAATTCAGGCAGCCACTAACAATGTGTGCGAGTTGACAATCTCAGATTTTTTTGAAAAAATGACGGTAGATAAGATATTCCAGAAGAACTTTTCTCAAAAAAAATTTTTGGCCGAGTTACAGCATTTTTGAAATTTAGTAAAAAATTCATCCCTTTCAAAATCGCGCAAAATATCTAATTTTAAAACTCATATGAGTCTAAAAGAGTAACGGATAGATAGTTAAATTTAATTTGCTTTGAAGCTATTAAATTGTATTTAATTTTAGTATTTTTTACAAGTGCTGAAAAGAAATTGTTTTGCTGTGAAAAACTGAATTTTTGGATATTTTTTTGAATTTTTTTCTCATTTAAAGAAAGGTCTGACGCAATAGGTTAAGGTGATAATCTAATCACCTAAGGGGTATCTCGGATAATCAAAAACTCGGATAACACGGACTCTGTCAAAAATCGAGAGGGAAACGTATAGTAAACTGGTGAAATGAATGAAAACGTGGTCAAAGATGTGAAAAAGGCATCTACTGTATTATCAAATGAAAAAAAGACCTATAAATATATGAAAAAATAAAATAAAAATACAAAATGGAAAAAGGACATACAGTACATGTTCCAGTTAAGAAAGTTATTTCTTCAAGAAGTCCATAACTGTTTTCTGTTTAACGGAACTCGCTCGCTTCTTTGCCGCCGTTTCACGCAATCGTCGTAGCAGTAGAGGGTCTGTTGAAGTTGTCTCTGACTGTTGCTCTAGGGCAGTGGTGGCCAACCTTAAGCATACCATGCGCCAATTTTTTCACAGACGAGTTCAGTTGCACCATCCATCCATCCATAGTTTTCTGTCCGAAGACAGTCCAGTTCTATGGAGGTCTAACATGGATCTCCTAGAAACACCTGAGGAAAGATACTGGGGGGGGGGGTTTCCCGTTGCCTGCCCCCAGGACGCCATTAAGGAATGACGTCAGACCGAAGAGAAAGTGAAGAAGAGGCTGGACAACACAGGAAAGGAAATTGAAACAGCCATGCCACTGCCGGGATTCGAACCCAGGTACTGGCACACTGGTCGCCACGGCTGGCCGCCGCCGAGACCGCACGACCACGCCAGCACGGCCAGTTGCACCATACAACTCAATTTTAACAACCAAAAAAAAAAAAAAACGACAATCCTATTTTAACAACCAAAAAAAACAAAAAATAAAAAGCACAATCTTATTTTGACAACCAAAAGGATGCAATGCGCCACTTGTTATCATCCAATGCGCCACGGCTTGGCCACCCCTGCTCTAGGTACTCGATGGTCTTTTCTATCGCTTTGCATCCTTCACTGTAGCGGATTTTCTCATTCTCCATTTCAATGTCTTCAATGTCATTTTCACTTTCTTCAGCCTCTACATTCACTGTCTCTACTATCACCGTATGAGTCACTTCCAATTGATAGTCTGCGTTGAAAAAAAATTTTTTTTTTGGGGACTACCTCGGTAAATCTGGAACTCCGTTAGTCGGGGCTCGGATAACCGAGGCTGTACTGTATGTACATTAGGTTATTTTTCGACATAGTCTTCATATCAATTTAGGCACTTGTCGCTTCATGGAATGAGTTTGAATATTCCCTCCTGGTAATAATCCTGTCCTTGCGTGTTCAGCCTCCTCGTCGGAAGCGAATCTTCGGCCTCCTAGGTGCTCCTTCAAGTGAAGAAAAAAGTGAGAAAAAAATCAAAAAAGTTTAAAAAGTCAATATTACAAAATGTTGTAATCTAATATAATACGTAAATTCTCTGAATGTAATAGTTGACGAGAGATTTTCGTTGACCCCCTCCTCCCCCTTGGTGAGATTTGGTGAGATTTTGCCGAACCTCTCCCTCCCCCTTTTGACCTCACGTAAATAATGGACGATCCCTTGGGAAACGTTCTCTTTGAAATTCTATCCTGCATTTCCACATATCTCGAACTCATTTTTTGTACTGAGTAGCTCTGGCTGAGGAGAGCCCAGCAAGCTCGAAACAGCCGTCCCAAAGTCTCAGCTCTGACTCAAAAGACATTCTTATTTGAAATGTTTATTAAAAAATTTACATGTTTCGTAACAGTTTTGTTACATTTTCAAAAGAGAACTGTAATTTTGAAAATTAATCAAATAAAAGTACAACATTTTATCTACACAAAAAAACTTGATTTCAATTTCACATACCATTTTTAAAATTTATTATACTTTTAGTTAATTTTTTTTTGAGTTATCGCGATCACAGAAATGCGTATCGCTTAAAATTGGATTCTGAAACTTGTAGCTTTTTTTTTCTCTCTCTGATGTATGTTAAGAAGAGTTATAAATGTAAATGTGTACTACAATCTCTACTTTCTATGGTAGAAAAAAATTACGACTTTCAATAGCAAACTTCATGATGTAGAAGCAAGTGAATATTATTTTGTACTAAAGCTAAAGGCGACCCATAATAATAACGAAATTTAAAAAATAATAATAAAAACAGGAAGTAAATTAAAGAAGGAAAAATAAAGAAAAAATTAGGAAATAAAAAAGAAAATTAAAAACAAAAATAAAAAAAACTTTAGAAAAAAATTAAAAAAAAAAGTTAGGAAAATAAAGAAAACCAAAGAAAAACCCAAGCTGTCATCGAGGAAAAAAGATTAAGAGAAAACTTAATAAACAAAACAAAGTAGATACACGGATTGGAACCGGCAACCTTCAGTGTAAGTCTATAATAGATATTTTTTATACGAAAAATGTTTATCAATCACTATGAGGAGAGTCCAACAAGCTCTACAGGGCCATCCCAGAGTCTCAGCTCGACTCAAAAGTACTCTTATTTGAATTGATTGCTTATCTTTTATCCTTTAGAGGATTGTTATATATTTATTTTTTTTGTTCTTTTTTTTGTAGTCAAATACCTTTTATGGTAGCCGGAGTTTTGCCCAAGGATTTGTATTCAACATTTTGTTCTAGTTTTTTATTTCTTGTTTTTAGTGTTTGAGGGGTCACTGCCTCCATCGTGTATTCACAAGGTTTGGCACAGAGAAATAACAAAGCCACCCAACCAATGCAAAACTCATAAAGCGTACTTCTTATGAGTTTTGCCTTGGTTGATTAGCCGTGTTATTTATCTGTGACTTGAAAATCCTTGGTGGAGGAGGAGTATCATATTCACTTGTCAGGCTTTTC
>JAFIDM010014012.1:45872899-45884793 GCA_023159025.1 Thereuonema tuberculata
AGCTACCTTCACTAGGCTAGCGTTCCACGGCACCTCCCCTTATTTTCTCCGTGCAATCTCCTCATTCACCCCTTTATCTACCTCTTCCCCTTTTGTCCCGTATCCGTGGCTTGCTTGGGAGTGCACTCGATGGCGTGCGCCTAAAACAACACGTGACATAACCTGGGACATAAGTTTTTTTGTTCTGTTTCCAGCACAATATTATGTGAGCCTGGATATGTCTCCTCTAAGATCGCTGAGGTGACGATTCCACGGGGGATGTATTCTTGTGACCGTGCAGTGCGAGATATGTTGTTTGATTCCAATTGCACGAATGGTTCCCTGTGCCGCGCAGTAGAGTGTTGTATGTATGTCTTCTAATGTTTCGATATTGTCAAGGTGTTGTGGGATAGTGTGTGTATTGAAATCGTATATGACTGTGGAGAGTTGTTTTGATGTGTGTACTCTGGGGAGTGGCGGCCTGAGTGTGGGGTCTGTGCCTGTGTATTGTGCTAAAGCAGTGTAGAAATGATCATATGTCATGTATCATGTGTTGAAATGATCATATGTCATTAGTTTTATTGTTGGAGCATGTATACTGAGGGGTAGAGATTGTTTCTGCGTTTGACGTAAATTCTGTGTTTGTCTTCTAGTGGGGTGGGTGGGGTGTCCGGTGTTTCGATTCTGGGACTTCTTCCATAATTTGTGCAATTATGAATGGGGGAATAAGAATATTATGGAATTTCGCTGATCCGCTACCCACTGCTCAGTAAGCCCTAAAGATGGATAACGTGTGGTGAATGCGTGGTGTAGTGCTTGCCTGCATCCTTTGAGTTGAATCCCTAACTATGTAACGATGTAGAAGTCGTGTATAAGATCTTGGTTCATCTGCGATGACCATCGGATGCGCTGGCGTGGTTTCCCAGTCTTGGTGGTCGCCTGCTCTGACACAGACGAAACACTTCTGACCGTTCGGGCTGGATGGTGTTGCCCGGGTATTGCGGTAGCCATACTATAGAATGGGGTGCCACTTTCTCCACTACTACCTGCGAGACTAGTACATATTTCGAACGGAGGCCTATGCCTAACCCCTGAACGCGGGTGACTTTATCCTGCACCACACCCGATGCAGCATGATCAATATTAGAACAAGATCTCATCATAGATGGTTGGACGCTTTAGCCTACCCTAAAGCTAGGGTAGTTCCCGCCCCCACCGCGGGATTATTATTATTATTACTATTTTTGTGTGTTTCAAACCTTGGGTTTCCCCAGCAAAAACAATATGGCGGGTCAAGGACCAAAGCACATACTGCCAAGTGTAAAGATGTGTGCAAGAATGATTAGGGATGTGTGCTTGTGTCTATAAATTTCCTAACTATGCGTGTAGTGTTGAGTACCACAGCCTTCTGCAGTTGTGCATAAGTGTTTTTGTGAAGTCCTAGTGTGCTGAGACTGTGGTGCAATGTGTGAGGCACCAGACCAGTGGCAGACAGAACGATGGGTACAACATCTACTCGATCCTGCCTCCACTGCTTCTGGAGCTCGTGTGCTAGATCAGTGTATTTACTGATCTTGTCTGCGTGAGTTTTCTGCATGTTCTTGCTGATAGGCACTGCAATATCAATTAGATAGGTCTGTTTGTTGACCTTATCAACAAGTGTGATGTCTGGTCTGTTGTGATGTATGGTTTTGTCTGTGTGAATGGGGCGGTCCCAGTATAGTTTATATGAGGGTGATTCTAATACGCTTTGTGGTATGTACTTGTAGTACGGGACCGTGCTCTTAATAAGTGAATGTTTGTGTGCTAGTTGTTGATGAACGATCGATGCTACCTGATTGTTATTATTATCATTATTATTATTATTATTATTATTATTATTATTATTATTATTATTATATACTTTTTATCGTATAAAGAATATAAAACCAACAAAAACTAAGGTCTAAGTGCGAATAAATATCTGTGCCAATAAAATCAACATAGACCTTGATCACTTGAAAAACTTTCAAATTAAAGTACTTCAATTAATTTTTTCAAAAACGGTTTGTAAAAATTTATATATAAAAAATTATAATCTAATAAAGTATGAAATTTTATTTCCAATACAAAAATGTATGTACAGTATAACATAATAATGCAAAACTGCTGTAATATATTACAAATAAAGACAAGCAGTAATCACAGTTATCATCTTTTAATTTTTAATAGTTGCGGACAAAGGAATATAAACTTCAATATAGAAAGAATTATAAATGATATGAATATAAATATCTTTTTAGAAAATCAAAAAATATCTGTTGTTAAAAAAAAAAATCTTAAAAAATGGCTAATTGAAAATACTTAAACAAAAAGGAAGTAACAATGGATGAGACCAAATTATTTACAAGTGACATCCTGGAACAGCTGTTTCACGCTCTTTGGCGATCATCAGCCAGGAGAAGTCACAGTAAATAGCAAGGTCTCGCTACTGAGGCTAGTATGAACAATACATCGGAAGCACAGTGATGCCTCAAGGAATAAATTACACAAAGAAAAACACACTAATGGAAAAAACGAGTGAGAAAATCCATGTGTCACAAAGAGCGGCCTCAATGAATTTTTTTAAAGTATAAGACTTCAAACTGCGCATTTGAAATGTTAAAAAACAACAACGGATGAGACCAAATTATTCACAAATAACATCCTGGAACAGCTGTTTCACGCTCGTTGGCGATCATCAGCCAGGAAAAGTCACTGTAAATAAGAAGGTCTCGCTACTGAGGCTAGTATGAACAATACATCGGAAGCGCAGTGGTGCCTCAAGGAATAAATTACACAAAGAAAAAACTCACCAATGAAAAAACGAGTGAGAAAAATCCATGTCCCACAAAGAGCGGCCTCAATTTAAACCAAAGTAGAGAAAAGGAAATAACTTTATGATTGATTATTACATCTTGTTTAGAAGAATAGAAATTTCAAAACAAAAAAAAAAGGTAATTTTTTAGATGTATTTTTATATAGTACTATTATGTAAAACTAATATAAGTATTAAAATGTTTTAAGAATGTTAATTGTTTCGTGGAATAACTTCAGTACTAATAAGTAACCCTGTATTTGTATATTCAAATTATCTATACTCCATAGACCAAAGACCTAACTCTGACATTTCTGACATAAAAACTCTTATTACCAACACAGACCATTCCAGCAGATATATTACATCGATTTCAAACGTTTCGTGGGCATCAGTCGATTGAATACAAAAAGAAAATTGATGCAAATATCGAATTGAAATCAAGTCGGAAGGAAAAGTTTGGACGAAAAAGACTAACAACACCTAGAGATGGAGAGAAAATAAGAGATATGTGTTCAGAACAGAAAGACACCTTTGAAGGTAATAACCAAAAATATCCAGGATGTCATTATCATCCTATCAGCAAGGACAGCTCGACGTCGCATAAAAGAACTGGGTTTTTCGTGTTGACGTCCTACCAAAAAAGCCACTTCGTACTTCGACTGAAAAAGCGGCTACAATGGTGCAAAGCGCAAATAAACTGGACAGTTGACGATTGGAAAAAGCAACTTGACAAATTCTTAAGATAAAACCTACACATTTCCTTTTTATGTAATATCTAGTTCACCAAATTCAACTGCAATAATAATTTTCAGGTTTTTTCTCTGATGAATCATCAGTGCATAAACTGACTGACAAATCGGAGTTTGTGAGGAGAAGACCTGACGAAAAATTTAATAAAGCCTGCATTACCAAAAGGATCAAACATCCCATCAGTATCATGATCTGGTCGCCTTATATTGTCGAAGAGATACTGAAACAGGACCAATATATAAAGCTCTTGGAAACCAAAAATGCTGCCCCAAGTCCACGAATGGTTTCTAGATGGCAAGTTTATATTCATGCACGACTCTGGGCTCTACCACAAGGCAAAAAAAAGTAACAAATTTTTTACAGGAAAACCAAGTAAAGAGTTCTCGACTGGCCTGGAAATTCCCTCGATTTCAACCCGATTGAGAACCTCTGGGAATTAACGAAAAGGGTAATTTTTAAGGAGAATATCATCAACAAGAGACAGTTGATTGAGCGTCTTATTGAGATGTGGCACAGACTCGACGAATTAAAGGCAAATTGTCTTAAATGCATTGAAAGCATGCCAAGAAGAATTCAGGCTGTCATCGCAGCGAAAGGAGGTGTTACTAAGTACTAGGCAAACTTCAAAATTTCCAATAGTACTTATCTTTATTTAGCAGTTTTTAATTGCTTTTTTAATTAAAAATGTCAAAATAAACGACTTACTTCAAATAAATGCAGATACTGTATAGATACTGTATTTTTTTTAAGGATTTTCCCACTCTGGTATGAGATATTTTCTCGATATTTCGGCCCTGTGCCTCGGGCCTTCTTCGGGAGATTTATATAAATCAATTACATCTCCCGAAGAAGGTCCGAGGCACCAGGCCGAAATATCGAGAAAATATCTCATCCCGGAGTGGGAAAAATCCCTCAAAATAAAGGATCTATACATGATCATGTCCCACTCCTCCTTCAGAACCAAACTATAAATGGAGATATTTTACTTTTTTCCGCTCATAAACGAAAAAATTAAACTTTTTGCGCAGTGTCTCTAATAATATGGGCACCCTCTGTACCTAATAGGTCTACAGAATATCAATTCAAGATAAACGGGGAGTCTTTTGAATGAAGGTTAGCTTAGGTTTTCTTTAACCAAGAGACCCCCAATAAGCAAAAAATAGAAAAGCAACTTGAATCAAAAAGGTCCACTTTTATCAAGATTTAAAAATTAAAAATTAAATAAATTAATTAGAGGGTCATAAAAAACAAATTCGTTTATTAAATCTATTCCATTCAAAACGAATGAATATATAGTATATTTTTCCTAAATATCTTAGGAAAGTAATAAATATTGTTACAGGAATAATATTTGTTGTTTGTTTTTTTTTTGTTTTTGTTTTTTTTTTGGTTGTATGGTTCACTAAAGCCTTTGCCCCCATCTCTCTATCTCAAACAAAATCCTACATATTCTAAATCCTCTGGGAAGAATTTTGAACATTACCGGTCCTCACCTAGAAAAGTTTGGGAAATGCTGGTAAAGTTTGGGAAATACCATTTCGCAAAATATATTATCTTAAATCATACCCGAATATTAGAAAAATTGTATTTCTTAAGGTTGACGTCACGGAAGTTTATAAAAGAGGTGTCGCAATTCGCAATGGATTACTCGCTCCAGGTATCTCAGCGACAGTTAAAACCTGAACTAAATTGTAATCTGTTCGTGAATGAACATAAATGGATGTTGTTTATTACTATAATTCCTCATAACATATTATTGTTGAAAACTGAAATGTAAATCTTATTTTTTAATTATCAATTTCACTTATTAAATGATTTGTTTTATTCATATTTTGAATAACTGCTATCACGTGTTCTTCCAGAAATGATTAAGTGTTAAGATCATTTCCTTATATCACGAAGCTTTTTTGGTGGCGGAAACTATAACTAACCAAATTTACTCTTATTAGAGTAATCTTTTAAACTATTCATTGGCTTTAAAGTTTTTATAGGAATTGCTATATTTCTATAGTTTTAATAAACTTTAATATTGAGTATTGATAATTTCTAGATATTTTTAGTTACTGAACTGATACGAATTATTATATTAAATTTTAGAAATAATGTTGATATATTTTAGAAATATTGTAGACCAGTGGTTTTCAACCTTTTAAAAACATGCACAAAAACCAAAATTCAAAAATTTCTGTAGCATCATTTATATGTAACCATATTAAAACATAAAATCATTGACATTTTGAACTGAAATTTGATGTTAGTGTAATTTATACGTGTTTTTATTTAAAATCTATTAAAGGAAAATTAATTTAAAGATGAATTACTGCTTAAACTATGTTACAATGAACTATATTGTACTGCGCGAGGAATACGATTGACATCATAGAAGATATGTCAAATTTGAAGATATGTGAAGTTTTTTGTTAATGGTTATGCATCGACTATGGAGGATGGAAGCATATTTGGCTTAAATGTGTCTTATTTTTTAATGAAAAAAAAACAAAAAAAAAACCTGATGTGTTATAATTAATGAACTTTAAATCTTATCAAGTGACATTAGGATTCTAAGCAAATTCAGAACTCAGTTGATATAATTTTCCCTGAGGAAAAACAACGCAAGACTGCTGAATTTTTGAAAAACAAATTGAACATCCGTAATTATTCATAAATAGAGAGAAAAAATCACAACCGGACAACAAATATGCCTTCGAGCATTGAGCCAACATCAACGGGAATTCTGAACAGCTGTTTCATCCTTATTAGGAATCATCAGCAGAATTCACCCTTGATGTTTGGCTCAGTTGCGCGAAAGCTAAGCTAAAATCATTCTCGATCCCGGGAATGGGCCGCCAGATAAAAAACAATCAAATAAAAAATAACCCTGTGAAATCCAAGGACAAGGATTTCAGAGGATTATTTTTTTATTTGAATGTTTTTTTATCTCGGCCCGGGATCGAGAAGTCTTTTAGGTAATGCTTTCGCGCAACTGAGCAAAACATCAAGGGTACATTCTGCTGATGATTCCTAATAAGGATGAAGCAGCTGTTCAGAATTCCCGATGATGTTGGCTTAAAGTTGCGAAGGCATACTTGTTGTCCAGTTGTGATTTTTCTCTCTCTGTTCATTGCTGAATTATTACTATGAAGAATATCTCTCGGATGAGTGTTCTGAAACTCAAAAACATATTCCTATGAGCGAAGTACACCGCAGGAATTTTGGCGAAAGATATTCGCTATCAGAAAACTACAAAGGTGTTTACCGTAAAGAAGAAAATCCCAGGTTATTTGAAATTAGCATTAAAAAAAACAAATGATGATTAAGGAAAATATTAACAGAACCCTTCGAGAGAAGACTTAGTCATGGATTGGCCGCGCTGTTGGCGATGTCGCTAAGACACTGGCCTTTCACCTCTCAGTATCGAAGTTCGGTTCTCATGTGGGTTTCGTTGATGGTGGCGATCCGTGCTGGGCAGGTTTTCCCGGGGTTCTCCCGTTTCCCCTGCATTTCTCACACCATCCTTTCTCAGTCTTTCTCTCCGTCTGTCCTTATTTCCGTGGGATAGCACAATAGATCTTTCAGGTCGCGGTGCTCGGCTGTCAAGCCACCCACACTCACCACATTACATTACATTAGTCATGGATTAATAAAAATCTTATATAGGGATAATACAGGGTGATTCAGGAGGCATTACCCCCACTTGCGAAGCTCATTTACGACGACATTTTGAGCAAAAACTTTCGTGTAATGTTCTCAATTTTTACAGAGTTACAATAATGTAAAGTTATTTATACATAATAATCATAGTTAACGTGCGTTAAGGATATATAACAAGAAAAAAAGCGTAAAAACGCACACAATTAAAGGTAAATTGAGCTGTTTTTGGATTTTTCGAACCGGGAACCCAAGACAGACCGTTTCGAGATTCCTATCTCTCGTCAGTTGGGTTCGCCCAGTATTCAACAGCTTAGTGGAACCAAAAGAAACATAAACAAAGGACAAAAAAAAAACGAAAAACCAATGATCCTTAAGTTAAACAAAAACAAAAAACAAATATAAATTAAGAATAAAAAGTTTGTTTATAAAAGATCTCTTTCTTTTGTTTATAAAAGTAGTTGGAGGAGTAAAAACAAATGAGGAATAAAGAATGAACTTTTCAAAAATAATGTTTTCTTTTATTGAAAACGCATTACTACGAACAACGCTTACAACAAGTCGATGGATTTGGTGAAATTTGTAGCAGTTTGTTCTGATAGAAAGTCAGAATAATGGAACTTTGTAGTCAAAACTTGTTAAAACTTTCTGTACGACGCAATTAAACAATTCACAACACATTTTCAGCTTCAACATACTAAACAATAAAATAAAACATTATTTCTGAAAATTTTATTCCATATTTCCCATTTGTTTATTCCTTCAACTAACGAAAGAGGTTTTTACAAACAACCTTCACATTACTGTAACTCTGGACTTGACTCTCAAATTCTGTGAAATAAGTGAAGAAATTCTGTTAATTCGCTAAGAAAGCAATAGATCTGATACGTCTTTAACTGAGGAAATATTTGTGTTTTATTTTCCATAGTTTTATAAATCAAAAAGATCATCCACCTACTTCCCACGTACCACTAAGCCTTCTTTCAAGTGCCACCAGTGACATGCATATCACCCGATGGGAAACCCTTTCTTTAGACCATCAAAGTATTTGTTAGGGCCATACCACATTTGAAAATTCTAAATATTTATAAATATCCTTTTTTGTCTTTTGCGATCCATTTGGGAGCTATTGTGATAGCGACCAAAATCGGTAGGTATTGGGTTTGTCCTGTCCGTCCGTCCGTGTCTGTCCACCTCTAACAACTCCTGAACGAAGGTCGGATCGAGAAACGGTTTTCACCATTGTTTTCAGAGGTCCAAACACTGTAGGAATGGGGTATTTTCAGGATCCAACGCCCCCTCACGTTTGAGATATTTGGAATTGTTGTCATTGTATCCCCTAAAAACTCCCGACGAAAGGTCGGATCGACAAACGGACTTCACCATAGTCGTTCAGAGACCCAAACAACGTAAGAATAGTGTATTTTAAAGGTCCAACACCACGTTCGAGATATTTCACAATTGTTTTCATTGGATTTCCGCTATTAGCTTAAATGTTAGAAATGCAATCTGATTTCAGTTGTCAGCTACTGTCCTCCAAATGAGAGATGGCCGCCCTGTTTTTGTGAGATCTGCGCATGTATCATCGATTAGTCTGGTCAGGCACTTCCGTCTGATTTTATGACAGGACGCCGCCATTACGGTAATCGCTTGTTACTTTGCAAAAGAGCATTGTATTGATAAATAATGTATATTTATTTATTTATATAAATACTTATTGTTAGCAACTGGTATTGAAATAACGCTAAATAGTCGAGAGAAGTTTTAATTTGGCGTTATCAACATGTCTTTCTCAGTGAAAACAGACTACGTCGTCCATTGTGACAGGAAAACATAACTGATCAGCTACCGGAAGGGATGCGCAGTTCAAACTTCCGCCGGCTAACTTTCATTTTGAGGACAATATAGCATGATGGTTAAGATATAATCATAATAAGATATAATGATATACTGAAGGTTGTCGGTTCAAATCTGTGTATCTTACTCCTCTTTTTTTCTCTTAAATCTTTTTTTCTCATCTGTCCCCGTTCGTTTTTTTTTTTTTGGTTTTTTTCTTATATTTCCTAATTTTTTTTTTTATTTTTCCTTACGTTGATGTACTTCCTTTTAATTTTTTTTTGGGGTCGCCCTTAAATTTATGCTTTAGCACAAAATTATATTCACTTGTTTTGTTTCTGTTTTGTTTTTTGTGATGCCAGCACCTACTGCTAAAATCTAGAAAATATATATTATAGAAGTAGATAGATAGATAGATAGATAGATAGATAGATAGATGCCGAACACAATATATTAGTGTACCTATCTGATTTTCACAAAGAAAGTCCTGTAGATAAATTTAATATCAAATAACCGTGTACGTTTCGAACGACAATGTTAACGGGATATGTCAACAGAATTAAATAACGGTGATTATTTAATATGATTTTATTGAATTCTAGCAAATTGTTGAGAATTGTCTCTCAAAACAAGTAGTCGAAATTCATTGCACGCATGAGTCATGTTGAATCCCGAAATACACAGACAGACACCCAACGGATTCTTCTGATCGGAATTGAATAATTATATAATGCTTAAAACCTGCATTATTACTAACGGTTGTCTTTGAATGCCCATTCGCAGAAAGATAGGCACACCTTAATGTCAAAACAGCGCACATACGCCCAAGAGTCCAAACCTATCATTAGGCCTACATGCGTCTTAATGGCATGCAAAAGAAGCTGCTGCATAGATAATCCACACGGCGCTTTAAACTTGATAGTTCAGAAAAATCAGGAGATTCACTGAAGGCGAAAAGCGACGAAAATGGAAACAAAGTTTCGTTTTTCTTCGAATAAGAGGGGAGAGGAAAAAAAATAGGTTATTAACTGGGGCCTTCCAGCAAAGCGGAAGGCGATTTTTAACTTGGTAATCAATTTGAAAAAATCTCAACTAGAGTATATGTCAGACAAGCCAAAAAAACGCAGCAATATTTAATAATAAAAATGGTAATAATTACGGGATACAAAGAGAGCTCTGTCTTTAAAAATATCGTTAAATTTACGTCGTTAATTAAAATGAAAAAAAAGTAAAATTTATAAAGATAGATTAAAAAGGTCTTCTTTTATTTGGAAATATATTATAAATTTTAATAGGTTCGGAAAACATTGATTAAATAAATTAATAAATTAATAAAATTAATATAAATTAAAAATTAATTTAATAAATTAATTTGTAGCTGCGTGTTTTAAATTTCATTCATTTTTTAATTTAGTTTCTTAATTAAATTTTTATCGTTGAAAAATTCTCTGTGAAGAAAGCAAATAAAACAAATTGATTAATAACAAATTGAATAATTATTAACGATATAAGAAGTAATTTCCCTTTATCTTTGCAGTGATGATCAGCGATTTCTTTCACACAACCATTCTGTTCTTGAAAATGCCAGCAAGATTTATCAATTTCTTCAATTACAAGTTCAGCAGAGCACTCTCGAATCTGATTCCATGTACCAGCGATACAGGAATCAGTCCAAAGGCCCTCCTTTATAATTTCTTTTAAAATACCGTATTTACTCGCATATTTTTCCCCTTTTTTTTTTTCATCAATATTTTGACAAAAAAAGGAGTGGGTGGGAAATTACGCGATGTTTTTCAATTTAAGGAAAAAAAAATATGGTGAAAGTGTAAGGAAAACCATGTTAAATATTGATTTTTAAAGCAAGAAATGTAATTAACAACAATTTTATTAACACGCAACATTTAAAATATAAGAAATCACATCTCAACATTTGTTTTTTCTTCAAAGTACAGTTAAGCAATAGGCATGCACGGAAGTGTGTGTGCGACTGTGACGTAATTTCGTAACTCACGCAGTGCAGCCCGCCATCTTTATAGCTGCTCACCGCATGACGTCAGCATCAGCTGCCTGCTAATAGAGAACTTAACTTTATTCGCGAACTTCACGTTTTTCACAAAACACTCGAAATTGTTGTACTGATTCAGAAGGAGTCTGCTCTTGTACTGACCGGGGTGGGGGTGGAATCTTCCCCTAAAGTAGCGTGGGATAGAGAAATGCAGAAGTAACGGTACATTGTCGCGTCGTCGTGAGTTGACCGCCAGTCAAGGTCATGTTGGAAACGCGTTGAAGTAGAGCTGGGGAAATTATGCGATAAAAATAAAAATTGAATTTTGTAATCCACAAAAACTGGGGTGGGGAAAATACGCGATGGGGGAAATTATGCGAGTAAATACGGTAGTTCAATTCTTGCACAAAACTTCATCCAAATTTAAGATCACTGGATAAAGTTGAAAAATTTTGTTTGTTCCTTCTTCTCGATTACAATTATATTTATCCTTGAAGATTGAAAACTACCATATATGGTTGAAAACCAGTGGCGGATTTCCCATTAGGCGCAGGAGGCGCGCGCCACGGGCCTCATATATCGAGGGGGCCTCAAAATTTAAAAATTATTTAGCTTATTTCCTTTTTTTTTGGTTGTAAAAGCAAGATTTCCTTTTTTTTTTTTTTTTTGGTTGTAAAAGCAAGCCTGGGGGGCCTCACTAGTCAGCCTAGGGGCCCCATCCACCCAAGTATTTCCTTTTTTTTTGGTTGTAAAAGCAAGCCTAGGGGGCCTCACCAGTCAGCCTAGGGGCCCCATCCACCCAAGTATTTCCTTTTTTTTTTTTTTTTTTTTTTTTTT
>JAFIDM010014012.1:45904966-45920578 GCA_023159025.1 Thereuonema tuberculata
TGTAGTTGAAGGGGGGGGGGGGGGATATCGATCCGAAAAGTTACTAATATCAATAACAATATAATGTGAATATGGTTGGCTTCCATCAGAGAAGAAAATTAGCTTTTGTGAATTGGGGTTGGGTGGGGAAAGGGGGAGCGGGGGGGGTTGGGAAGGGGGGTCCAAAGTTAGTTATTGTAACCAGGAACCATAACTACAACAACATTTCATCATAAGTCGGGTATAACAGAAAAAATAAGGTGAAATTCGGCATTTTGGGGCATTTTTTTTTGCGAATTTTGTAAAATGACATTTCTCGGTAACCAATTGAAATACAAACATGTTTGATTAGTGAAAGTTGTAGGAAATTAACGCTCTACAAAATAGTATAGGGATGCTTTTGCTGTAGGACGTAAGGGAAAAATGTTATTGAGGAAAAACCGGAGAAAGGTCGAAATTTTGGCAGTTCCCCTTTCCCCCCTCTTTTCGCACAGGGTCCTCGAGGTCAAAAACTTGAGAAAATGTTAATTACCCGTCCCTGAACAACATCCCAAAGTTTCATTAACTTCCGACCTTTTTCCACCTAAAAGTACCTGTCGGCTGGACTATAACATACAACAGCTGATTTGCTGTTGACTGATCATCTTGTTGCCTAGACGAGGAATCAACAATCATTACAATTCGAGATATCAGAGACATATATGAGTTATGGCTCGCTACTAAAACGCCGTTACATAAATTTCTTAAATACACTATTTTCCTTTCTATCGTACATCTTTATAAAAACAAATTAAACTTAAATATTATACAAAAAAAGATTTCATTACAATAAGCATTGTCTGGGGGTCTGGAACGGATTTATTCAATTTACATTATTTCCTAAGAGAACAATTGATTCAACATTCGTTCAAATCGCAATTCGAACAGCCTCCTGGAACGAATAGTGTATTAACAGCCAGGTTCCACTGTGTATGCTGATAAATATACACTGTATATACTGATATACATTTTATATCCTCACTGATGTGAACTTACAAAATTAAAAAATAATCTTTTTTTACTGAATATAACAGTTTGTTTCTTTTCCCCAGTCATATGAACTTACAAAATTAAAAAAAAAAAAAAATTCATTTTCACTGAATATGAAAACAGTTTATTTCGTAAATTTAAAAAGAAAAAAAATTATGATTGTCACTGAATATCAACAGTTCATTTCAGAACTATAAAATCGAGTGAAAAAAAAGTTAATATCTATTATTCAAGATAAAATTAAGATATTTTCACAACAAAGTCAACAAAGACAGGGAAAAATTTCATAAAGCCCTACAACAGTAGTAGAATTTTTTGGAAAATTGATAATATAACAGAGGATTTCATATCCAAAGCTTTGTAATAGAAATTGACAACCACTGATAATGAAATGTATACAATATAATCACACATTTCAATAAAAATTCAATGTCCACTAAACATCAACAGTTCATTTCATAACTATAATCTGAAGGAGTCAACATAAAAAAAAAATAAGCTTCCATTTCTACTGTACATTAATAGTTCATTCATACACCAAGTAATGTGAACTTACAAGAGTAAAAAATTATCATGTTCAGTAAATACCAACAGTTCATTTCACATTCCCAATTTACAAAAATAAAAAAAAATATCATTTTCACTGAATATGAAAATAGTTCATTTCATATCCCCACTCATGTGAACTTAAAAAAAATTATGGAAGAAATAATTTAACGTGTCGTGAAATATTAAATAGACGCCTACTTGCTCGGCACGAATTAAAAAAATTAAAAAATTAAAACTTTTAAAAACCCTTTCCGGACGTTTCGGAACTTCAGTGGGTCAAGTTCCTTCTTCAACATGAAATGCGCCGTTATTGTAAGTTACTTGGTCTCACACCAGAGGGAAACTCCAATTACTCAAATTTTCCTGTTCTCCGCTTAAGAGCCATTTCTTGACGACTCCCAACAGAGACAATTACACAAGGTGGGGGGAGGGGTGCTTCTTAATAGGTTTTTTTAAATTTTTAAAAACTGTTTAAGATTTCCATGTTGAAGAAGGAACTTGACCCACTGAAATTCCGAAACGTCCAGAAAGGGTTTTTAAAAGTTTTAATTTTTGAATTTTTGAATTTTTTTAATTCGTGCCGAACAAGTAGGCGTCTATTTAAGAAAAAATTATGATTGTCACTGAATATCAACAGTTCATTTCAGAACTATAAAATCGAGTGAACTTAAAAAAAAAAGGTAATATCTGTTATTCAAGAAAAAAATTAAGATATTTCACAACAAAATCAATAAAGATGTGGAAAAATTTCATAAAGCAAGCTACAACAGTAGTAGAAATTTTTGGAAAATTAATAATATAACAGAGTATGATATCCAAAGCTTGAGTGAACTTAAAAAAAAAGTTATCTATTATTCAAGAAAAAATTAAGATATTTTCATTTCTAATGAAGATAATGTATTGCCGTAGACCTTATGTATATAATTATCAACAAGATAATTTTTTTTTTATGTGTAATATAGAATACAAATATTGCATCTCATTTTTCATAGGTCATAAAACTAATGAAAAATGAATAATTTAGATTAAATTTTATGTAAAAAAAACCTCCAAATTCCTGGACTTAAAAAAAAAATATTTAGACGGAACCTATAAATCTTTATGTATATCTGCACAAATAATGGACGATACAAAAAAAAAATATTCTGCCTTGATGGCAAAACCATAGTTTTATTTCTATGTTTGCGTTTATAATTTTGATATTTTAAAAAAATTGCTAAAAGAGATCTAGATATTTAAATAAAATTAAGACTAAATTTAGATATTATTTTTCCACTAACATTTTTTTAATAGTAGTGATTGTCCTGAATTCGGCTAACTTCTATTATAAAGGCAAAATATTGATACCGACATCAATGCATTTCTGGCGGAAGGATACATTACGTCACCTTGTAAGCCGTCTGCAGAATAGAAACGGGATAATTAGATTACAATTGAATGTCGCAGAAAACCTTGCCCAAAAAAAAGCCCTTTTATCGAAAATTTTGTAAGAAAATTCATTACAAATGAGCTAAAATTGATTAAAGATAATACTCAATATCATTTTTAGTTTTTATTATTTACTATTTCTTAGTTTTATTTATGTATTTATTGCTTTAAAATGTTTAAGTAATTCCTTTATCGAAATTTCAATACAACACAATACTACATTAAACTATAAAAAATAAAGGCGTGGCTAATTTTTATTTTATGAGGTACAATCCATTCCATTTTCCACTGCGCCACCTATCAACGAAAACTTCATAATAGAGAACGATATAATTACAAAAATGACAAATGATTACGGATAAAATGATTATGGAATTGTATTAGAATGAGTGGAAAAATTGTAAAGTTCCATTTAGGCTTAATTACTATTAAAATTATCATTCACATATTAGGGAAATTCTTTTAGGAAATTGTTTTTTCTTAATTTGGGACGCCATCGCCGTCACAAAATTGACAATAACTATTTTTTTTTATTTATTTTTAACGGTTTAAAAATTATTTGTTTGAAGATAATAAATACTAACTTGTAAGAGCACACCTAAAGTTTCATAAAAGGAATTATTGTACTAAAAATTTAAAAATTTATATACAATTCATATAAAAAGTCCCTGAACAGTTTCAGAGAAACAAGTTCTCCATCATCAGCAAGGTTTATTATCTTCAAGCAAATTATTTTTAATTTATAATATTTTGATCTTAAAGTTAAACAACTGTACATGCCTATATTCTGATTTCAGAACTACGTTAAAAAATATGTATAAAATTATATTTTTTAAAAGCTTGACTTCTGTAATATTTTAAATTTCCTTTTATTTTTAATAACTTTAATTTGTACAAAATTAGTTATTTTAGTTTTGATATTCTCATTAATATTCCTCCGCTATAATCTTTTCATTATTTGGAATTCGTGATTAAATTTTATTTCCATAATTAATGCTAACTCATTTCTCAACTGCGCAAGCGCAGATCATTTCGCGATAATTTGGCTTTCAAAATACAAATATTAGCGCAGAAAAACAAGTTCAATCATTGCTACGGTATTTAGTATAAAAGTCGATTTTTATTATACAAGTGAGGGTGAAAAACCCTCGGATTAGGACAACTGTAATTACGTTTGTCTGTTTTATTTTATTTCCCCTTTTAATCCCAAATGCAATGTCTCCAATTTAATGTTTTTGCTTTTCTCCATCTGTCGCACTCAACATCATCGTCTCCTTGAACGGATCACGTTTTGCTCTAACTCTGCGTCCTACGCGGCTTGACGGAGTCACGATTTCTTGCGAAGGCCGACACAAGAGGCGCTGCTATCGACAAATGATCAACGACAAGGATTAACAAAACCACACATTCAGTAGAATTACGCAAACTGATTTATTATAGGGAATTGCTTATTATTGTTGTTCTTTTTATTATTTTTTTTTTTTTAATTTTTGGTAAGGGGCTAAGTGAAGGATAATTTATGGTCTGTAAAAGCTGCATTAAAGAAATTGGAAATGGTTTTAAGGTTAATAAAATAGCGCTTAGACTTAAGGACTTGCATCTCCTGTTAAGTAATTGTTTTATGTTGTTGTTGTTTTTTTTATACTGAGGAGAATAATGAACAACTAACTCAGCAGCAACGTCAATACTTTTGCAAATAAATGGTGGAAATATTATAAATAAAAAGATTTCTTAATGCTTTTTAAATTGCAAATGACATCTAATATTTATTAAACGAATTAATTCCACGAGAACGCAGCGAAATGAACGATTCTTAGATGATGAGACATTACAATAATCAGATAGTTATAAATGACTACTTAGTCCAGTTCTAGGCCTAAGTTTCCAAAAATCCAAATAAAACCGTCGACATCATGTTGAACCGTTACTATTTTTGTTATTCAGGATTAAATATTGAATAAACTTATAATTTGATTATTCATTTAATCTTACCGTAATTTGAATTCCATGCATAATAACAGAAAAATTAATTATTCTATAAAATGATTAATAAATATTTTTATAAATGGATGGTAGGAGGAACACTAACAACAAATGATCAAATATACATAGTTATTACTAATTTTATTTAATAATAATTACTAATTATTAGTCCAGGTTTTAAATGTAAATAATATTTTAATAAATGTGTGCTGTATTGGTGGCAATATTTTATTAGAAGTTTTTAGCACGTAAAAAAAAAAAAAAAAAAAAAAAAATTTTTAACCAATATATTATTAGTTAGTTGTTGAGATTTTTTTTTGGGGGGGTGAGGGTTGCTGAATTTAGCAAATATGGAAACGTTTCATCTCAAATTCCTAAACATAAACGAAAATCGAGGCCAATACATTACATTTGTAAAAGCTTCAAAAAAAAAATGTTCATGCTTTTGTTTATGTGGGTGGGTGGGGTTGGATGGTATGAGCCACTAATTTGTTTGGTTTTTTTTTGGTTTTTTTTAGTGATTCAAAGTAAAATATCTACAATGTCCAGTTACTTTATTAGGTACACCTACCTAATAGCGTGTTGGGCCTCCTTTCGCCCTCAAAACAGCCTGAATTCGTCGAGGCATGGATGCTGAAAACATTGTTGAGATATTGTGTACCAAGCAGACATGAATATGTCACGCAGTTCCTGAAGATTTGATGGAGTTACAGGCGCCTGTTCCAACTCATCCTACAAATTTTCAATCGGGCTGAGATCCGGGGACTGAGCGGGCCACTGCAGCAAGGAAAAGTCATCGTCTTGTTACTCAAACCATCCCATAGTGATGTGGGCTTTGTGCAGCGGTGCATTATCCTGCTGCACAAAGTAGCCATCTGCATGAGGATAAACTGTTAATATGTACGGTTGCACTTGATCAGCTACGATGATACGCTCTAGAATCCTGATGTGCCTCAGAGAAAGGTATCAATGGACACAATGTGTGCCAGGAAAACATCCCTCACATACCATGACACTGCCCCTACCAGCTCGAAGAGTCGTTGTGAGACACAGCATTTGTGCGCATAGCAGAGGTGTACCTAATAAAGTGGCCGGATAGTGTATGTCTCCCTACTCAAAATTCTACGACACTTTGGAGAGGAGGAGAAAATAGACTTATTTGCTAAGTGCATTTCGATATAGAAACGAACTTTCTTGTTTTGAGCGATGTGGTCATTATTCTGTGTCGCGAAGGTGATTGAATCCACAGCTCCAACTGATTCTAATAATCTATCTTCATCTCGATCTTCAGACGTGCTTATCAAATTGCCCACTAATCACAAAACATTATTGACTTTCCACATTAAAAAAGTAAGAGTTATATGATATAATACCTTAAATTCATTTTTGTAATATAATAATGATAAGAAGATAGGTGGAACAGGAGATGACGGTCGAGTTTTCAATATGGCCGCCTTGGCACTATTTTTAAGATATGAATTTTAGTTTTTCAATTAACTGTTAAAAAGTAGAAAGAGATTTGCAGTTAAGCTTATTTACAAGTGTTTTTGCATGATCTTTTATTAGAAAAACTAACCCTTATCTGGCGATCTTGAGATAACTGTTTGCACCATCATGTATCCCTGCGTGGATGTATCCCTACGAAGACTGTCATTGGCAGTACCGTAGTCTCCAGTTTAGCCAGAATATATTATATTCAGTATTCCTCAATTATTCGTATTGCATACAAATTCATATAAGACCACAGACCTAAACGTGATTTTTTTTTTTTACTTTCAGTCTGGTTGTCTGTGTTTGTGCCTCTCACGTCTCCCCAAATTTTGAACCACTGGATGGGTCTTCTTGGAACTCAGTATGCCTATTTGAGGACTAGGGGCGAGTTAACGTTTCTATCTGAAATCTTTGTTAAATGACTCCTTGTTCAGAAAACAATGCGAGGAGACAAAAATTCCCATAGAAAAGCATTGAAATATAAACAATGGATTTCTAACTTATTTCTGTTAATACGTCATTATCTTAAACAATGGGAATTAATTCCTTCGCAGTCTGCTAGTCTATTTCACGTTGTTTGAAAGAATTCGATCTTTCAACGTCGGGATATCGGGGACATGTCCTTCATACACAATGCTTTTAAGAAATCCCCACAGCCAAAAGTCACAAGGATTGAGATCAGGCAACCTCAGTGGCCAAGCTGTGGGAAATGCACGACTAATGAATCTGGTGTCAGAGAAATGTTGCCACAACACACGCTGTACCTGACATCCGATGTGGGGTGGTGCACCATCCTGCATGAAGATGATCGAATCGAGACATCTTATTTGTTGCAGTTGTGGAACCACAAAGTTCTTTAGCATATCAGAATATCGTGCACATCGAACAGGCCACTGGTCCACTTCGGTGAATTTCCTCATAAAAATAGGGACCGATGATAAACGATAACGTAAAGCCGCACCACACCGTGATTTCGGCGAGTGGATAGGCATGTGCAGACCCAAGTGTGGAGAAGTCGCAGCCCAAATGCGGCGGTTGTGTGTTTTAAATAAATACCGTTCAAATAAAAGTGCCCTTCGTCACTCCATAAAATCCGCCACGGCCATGCTTCATCCACTTCCATGCGCGCTAAGAATCTTAATGCTAACTCAATGCAGGTGGTCGCATTGCCAGGGCGCAATTCTTGAACAGGACAGATTTTATAAAGGTAAAACTTCAACATCTGATGCAGGATTTTCTGCACCGTAGTGTATGGGATATCCGTTTGCCGGGATATTGCCCGTGCACTGCTGGTACCCTGAACATTCGTAATCTCTTATTCCACAACAGCAGTTGCAACTTCTTCAACGTTTTGGTGACTGATAGCTTTGCGTCCCCGGCGTGGTTGCACTGCTAGAGTTCCAGTAGTTTCAAAGCATTGAATCATTTTTCATAGATTTTTTTATGCTCATCGGTCTTCTTTGTAGCATCTTCAACCGCCGAAATTCCCGAAGGGCAGAACTGGCATTCTCGTCCCGCTGATAATACAGCTTCACTAACGAAGCACGGTCACGTAAGGTAAGAGCCATCGGAAGGCAGTTGATGTGAATTCTCCAAGCCTTTCTTTTTATCATGATCATTAACCTAAGTATGGGAAATACGTAACGCGGTTATGCAAATTAGTGCGTTAACAGCGCCACATTTTCCTCTGTTGGCGACTTTTGGTACTTTTTTTTTTTTTTAAATCGAAATCGCATGTTCCATTCTGTATATCCACCGAATGTTGTTACGATTCGTCCAACACATTTCTCGCTAGAGGCTCTGAGCACCTCACGTTATTTTATGCCCACCCGGTATATGTTGGGGGTTTGCGTTTTTGTGACTTTTCCGACTTATATATATAAAAGAGGATGTTTGTTGGATTGTGTTTGTTTGTTAGCTATCCACTCTTAGACCCTTGGACCGATCTGGATCAAACTTTGCATGATTACTGTTTAGGACCCTGAGGAAATAACAGACTACAATTGAAACGTGGATACATAATCCCTCCCCTAATTTATTTTTTTTTATATAATTTTCAAGTAGAGGCATGGTTACCGGTTCAAATCCACTTGGTGAGAACAATATTTTTGTTTTAATTTTTTTTTTTTTCCTGTTTTTTACTATGTTTTTTAAAATTGGATTCTTCTCACAACTATCCGATAAAAATGGATTAGTCGAACAAGCAACCGCCCCGGGGGAGCTATATCCATATTTTAATTGTAGCCAGCTTATTTCCGCAGGCTTTTACAGGAGGAGTCCAAATCGGTCAAAGGCAATGATTTTTTTTTTTTTTTTTTTTACTTTTTTTCTTTTTTCTTTCTGTTTATGATAATGAATTTTCTTCTTTTTTTTTATTGTTTTGAAATAAATAATATTCGTTTTAGCTTTTTTGTTTAATTAAATGTTCTTAATTTAAGAACAACGAAAACCCGAATCCGGAGTAAGGGGTTTACAGGAGGGCAAACTTTCTTGAAGGGTACTTATATCTATGAAACCGCATTAGTTGGAAACACGAAATTTCACAAGAACGTTCTTTGTCAATATCGAAAAGATAAGTATTCGACAAATTTTCAATTTTAGGTTCCTAATGGGTTTAAATGGGCAGGGCAAAGTTTCTTGAAGTTATACGATTCTCTGAAACCACTTCAGTTGGAAACACTAAATTCCGTATGAGTGTACTTTGTCAAAATTTAAAACATATGCATCGACGAATTTTTTAAATTCACGTCTAGACGGGTGTAAACGGATGGGTAGGAGAGACAAACTTTATTGAAGGGTACTTTACGTGGTTTTTAAGTTACAAAATCAGAATATAACACTACTTTCTATTTATCACGTTTGTTTTTTACCAACTGGGGAAAGTTTGAAGTGATAAGGGTATGGAAGTAGGACAGAAAAGGCTGAGAGTCTTACAGTCTCCGAACTCGATATTAATTTCATATCTAGGGCTTACCGAGTTACAAAATAGAAATATATATTAATTTTAACCAACATGGGACTTTTTTACCAAACTAGAAAAGTTTCAAAATCTCTCAAAATTACAATTTCTTCGTCATTCACATCACAAGCACACTTTTTTGTAACCCGGAGGAAGCACGGCTGTATCTGCTTCTAAAAAATAGAGAGAAAAAAAAATAAATAAAAATTCTAAGAACGCCCAATTTACGGAAAGTAGGTTTTAAGTTCTTTGGAATTTCTTGTTTTAGTTACAGTTACAAGAGAATATTTCGAATAAATTATTCTTTTTCCCTTCCCACATTATTTCAATAACATTTAAATAAATATCTTTAAAATTCTAAATATTACGTGGTGTCTAGAAAGAGATGAAACCAAAATGGCCGTTGGCGTTAAAATATCTAAATCCACGTGTATTGAATCTCATTTTTTATTTTATTTTATTTTTTTTTTTCCTAATTTGGAATTAAAATTATTCCGAGCTTCCCTGAAATCAATGGATTTTATAACAGATAAATCAACTGACAAATATTCAACTTAAAAGGTATATTTTATTATTACATTTGAATAACTATCAAGGTCTTCAAGATCGCTAAAGGAAGAAAGTTTAAATGGTCTATAAAATCGAAATTAGTTTAAAATTTTATTACTTTGTAGCAGAGTACAAAGTATCTTCGTATATCCTTCGTAAAGTAGTTAGCACGCAATAGGAATTCCTTCAACTAAAGGTTTTCAAACGCGCATTTCAGATGTTATCAAAAGGGGTGTGGAATACAATATTTAAATATGAGTGTCCTGTTTTTTATTGAATTTAAAGGACTCATTATACGGAGCTTGAATATTAGGTAAACATGTTCCATTTAAGCTTAGAAAATAAAGAGGAGATATGTGGATACAAAAATTTCTTTTTTGGCCTGTATTCCTAGGCAAAAGAGGCTTATAAAATCAATCAGACTGTTTGTGTGTGTGTTCCTCCTAATGCGAGGGTCGATCTGAGGAAAAGTTTACAACTGATAGAAAATTATATTTAAAGAGTTTGTGGTAATTCTGGCGGTTCCTGAAACATTCAATAGAGGACTACAGTGCCGCGTGGTCTTTCTAGTGTGTCATTGAACATGCGCGCTGTCATTGCAAAATGGCGATCCGCTTGGATAAACTGTTTTCCTATTGAAATTTAAATAAATTGTGCTTAGTCTTCTGAACAACGGCGTGATCCTTTTTCATGCCAATGTCGTTTTCATCACCACACTTTGCAGAACTTGCTGCACGGTTTCCATTGGGAAATTTCGGGACATCCCCCATAGAGTCCAGATACAGTTCCCGTTCTTTTCATTGGTTCTGCCTTGAAAGAGTACATGTCACGTTGACGCTTCACATGCAATGAAGAAGTCCAACATTATGCAACAAATTGGCTACAATAGCAGGGTCCGGACTTTTATGCGATGGAATGGACAAACTGATCAACCATTGTGATAAATTCCTCAATTGTCAAGGTGACTTTGTAAAAAATATAGTGTATCTGGTGCACATTTTCTTCTCATTTTCTTCCAACAAAGGTTTGCTTTTCGTAAACAAGCTAACTTTTACTTTTTAGTTAACTTTTTCTTTTTTTCTGAATGACCAAAGTACATTGCAAACCTTCCGTTTTATTTTTAGCCTACTTCCAATAGGAAATCGAGGCTCGGGAAATCACTTAGCCTGTGTGTCTGTGACAGGATTTTGAAATGGGGAGGAGAACAAACAGAGCTAAGAAATAAATCTTAATTTCTTTTTTCTATTTCCGGATGCAATGGGAGGGGGGTAACAACCCCTACTAATACCAACATACAAACCCTCGTTACGACAATGTGTGTATCTGTAACTCCCATCTAATAACTTTTGTACCATTGGAAGAATCTTCTTGAAACTTAGTATGGCTATTCAAGGATTACGGATGATCTAACCTTTGTATTTGGAACCTTTTCGAATTGGCCCCTTATTAGTACTTGAAGGCGATAGAAATTTAGACAGAGAAGCGTTAAACTGAAATTACAGATTTGTATCGACCACCAACAATGTATATGAATCAACTTACTAATCTTCTTAATGCCTGCGCTTGTTGCAGTACGATAACTGCTGACTTAATAAGCCTAAGTCAGGCGAAAAAGAGACTAATACTTTTCTTTTATATTATGTTCACGACTTTATATTAAACAATGAAACAAAAATAAATTTTTGAAAGAAATTAGGCTTCTAGTTCATTCAGCAGCTTCTTGTAATATGTTATAACTTATAAATGATTATAAAATGGATAAAACAAAATAAAAACATTTGAAACTGCTAAAATTATAGCCTTCTAAATATTTTTTGGAACTTTTTTTTTTCCTTAGGTTTATCTTTTACCCAACTTTGAAGCTTATAGTGGCAAGTTTTTATGTTATCCACTATAATTCCTTAGCATCGCAACATTTACATTAATTATTGTAAACGGAATCGTCGTAACTATCTGCTTCCAGGCTCTCCAAATATCTATATAAATATTGATTACATCGAATGGCATAACTCGAAGCCGGAACTATGAATTTCGCATGGCAAAGATTTCTGTCAATCAATACTATTTAGAAATAGTACAGAATAAAATTAATTCATATTATAAAACTATTTAAAGTCGGGCAGAAATGTGGAATTTGTTAAAAGCCAATATAAAGACCAGATTTCTTTTTCTGTAAGGATAAAACCAATTTACTTTTTCTGTAAGGATAAAACCAATTTACTCTTTCGTCATCAGCGACACCCTACGGAAATTTAAATAATTAATTTAGAAATAAACTAAAATGCAATATCAGAAGACTTTGCGCTTTTCAACTTAAGCATTTTATCAAAACACATCCTTCTATACAATTAAATTATTGTATGATTGTACTAATAGATGTGTTTTGTTATAATGCTTAACTTGAAAAATAAATACAGATTTTATAAGTTTCGAATTCAAAATCCAGGATTCTATATCTGCAATATCATTTAATATCACTAGTGTTATTTAATCAGTTAACTTGCCAACCAAAAAATAACGTTGGACCATCAGTATTTCAGGAATGTTGGCACAACAGTTCGCTGCCAACGTTGGGCCACTGTTGGCATTCGGTTGGCAAAACCACCAACCATTCCCTACCAGTATCAACCGTGGCCCAACGTTGGGCCAACTATTTGTGTTACGAGGAAATAATTTAGATTAAAGGGCAATATTTAGAGATATTGTTTTTTTTTTTTTAATTTTTATAAAATTAATCATATCTATATAAACTCATGAAATTTTTTTCAGATTTTTTTCTTTTCTTTTTAAGATTTGTTTAAAAATATTAAAAAAAGGGGTATTAAATAAAATTCAAAATATCTTTTAAAAATACAAAACTTCAAAAAGACATTTATTCAAATTCATTGTTGGTTCTTCGCTAGTATTACTCAGACAGTATACTGATTTAACTGTTCAATTTTTCACTAGATCTTATATCTGTTTTTGAAAATAACTGGATTCGAGAAGATTCTATTTTAATGAAATGTTGCTACATATAATAAAAGAAAAAAATAAGAGTGATATCATGTTTCTTATGTTATATAAAGATGCCACAAATTGGATTTCAGTTAAAAACAACTGAAAATCGATTCTTGTATTTTGAAAATGAACTTTCCCATTCTAAATATATTTCAAAAATAACAGACTGAGCTCTTTCACGGCTTTGTTTATCACAACACCATTCTGACGGGTTTAAATAATGTTTTTTGATTATTATTTTAA
The DNA here is from genome assembly GCA_023159025.1 of Thereuonema tuberculata. Classification (NCBI taxonomy): domain Eukaryota; kingdom Metazoa; phylum Arthropoda; class Chilopoda; order Scutigeromorpha; family Scutigeridae; genus Thereuonema; species Thereuonema tuberculata. The sequence goes on from JAFIDM010014012.1 coordinate 45,918,177, forward strand.
TAATAGTTATTATTGTATTAAGATATATTTGCTATCTTTTTTTTTTATCATGTAAGTGAAAGTTTTATGTTTATTTTCTGCATTGAATCATACAACTGGACATTAAAATTCTGTCCACGATTTGTAAATTCTATAATTGTCAAAAAGGCGAATTTTTGTGCAAAGTATGAAAAGCAAAACTCTGTTTAACTTTTATTTCTTTTTTTGCTACAAGACGTAAAACAATATCTTTTTGGCTACAAAACATATTACTCTATTTTAATAAATTGAGAATCTACCTTAATTGAGAATCCTTCTTCCACCCACATCCTAAACAGAACAAAATTCAATGCTAAAACTACAGTTCACGATAACTTACGAAGTTAGCATTGATACTGTTGGGTGACCGGATCACTGAAACGAGATGACCGCATATTCTTCCGCCAACATTATAGAGCGCTAAAGAAAAATACATAAATTCTTCGTTCCACTTGTAATCAATCGCCTAAATTACAATTCTTAATTTTTTTCATTTTTACTACTCTATTAATACAAAAGATAATTTTTTTTATTTAAATTTCTATTTAATTGATGTAAAGGCTTCAAAGCATATTTTTTGTATCGTAACTGGTTCATTTTTATTCTTAATTTGATAATTAACGAAATGCAAAGAATGAAGTTTAGATTTGTAGAATTAGGTTTTAATAATTTTCATTATTTTAAAAGAACTGAATTTTTGGTTAAAAAAATCTATATTTCAGGAATAATATTTAAAAAAAAAAAAAGGGGGGGGGGACATTTTAATTCAATTTGTTAATTCCTTTTTATAGTTTCTTTTTAGCGGTCTCTGTATTACAGCTTATCTGTAAAACATAGGTAACTGCTCTTGCCTTTATGTCTGCTGGATGTCACACTCTGTCATACGCTGTAGTGGCCAAAGGGTTAGAGATATTAGAATGACACCTTCACCATTGTGTTCAGCATCAAAAAGTAGGTGATCATGTCCAAAAAAATCAGACCTTTAAGACCACTCCCTAACCCCCCCCCCCGGCGTTTTCAATTCATTTTTTAGTGGCCCCTGTTACAGCTTGCCTGTAAAACATAGAAATATCAATGATATTGGTTTAATTTCCTTATTATTATAAATGTGATTGTTGTAGAGCTGCGTTACAAATGTGATTATTGCGCATTCAAAAAACGCAATTGTTGCGATTGTTGTGATTGAAATTGAAGAAATGTCTGGACGTGCGGAAAAACATGCAAAAAAATGCTGAAGCATATCGCCTCCTACGATCTGATGCAAATTACAGAACAGTGGAGATTTAAGCGCGATGAAGATGCAGGGACGCAACAAAAGTATCATAAAGCAGATATCATAAAGTATCATAAACTTTTGTTTATAAAATTATGCATATTATGGGGCCGCTTTGCTTTTGACACTATCTAAAAGCATTAATTATCTTTTTACTTTTTAAAAGTAATTAATTACTTTTAAGAAGTGAACAAGATAATTAATGCTTTTTTCAAAAAAGCAGGTGATTTTTTCTTTTTTATATCTGCTAAGTTGAAAAAGAAGTAGGTAGTATGACTTAATGGCAACAGGTGGCGCTACCTTCTGTTTAGTGGTAGCCTGTTATTCCGTTCAATAATAATCGTATTTTCAAAGGCAGATTTATTCTTATTTATTATTTAGATATTGGATGAATATTTGGAGAAAAAGGGGTGTTTGGATTTTGGATAATAGCTAATGCAAATAACAGAAATTAAAACTTAAATAATTCGTATTTATTTAATATAGAAGTATGATTATAAATACAATTAATTTCAGATATATCTGACCTGATTTATAATAAGTTTTTGTTTTGTTTTATTTTGTAATTTTGGTTTGAAAAACTTAAATTGAGCTTTAAAATGTAGTTAGAACCATCAAACTAATCCAAGTCTTCCTACTAAGAAGAGGGATGAAGACGTTTTCAGTACTACACAATTATTTTTATTATTATATTAGCTGCAAGATCCATTCTTCGTACGGGTTACAAAAAAACAGATGTCCTGATGTGGATGAAAAGGAAATTGAAATTGTAAGATCACTTCGGAACTTTCCCAGTTCGTACAAAAATCTCGTGATCGTAGGTACAAAATGATGTTATGTTAATATCGAGATTGGAGAATATATGATTTTCAGTCTTTTTCTTCCCTTCTCCACAACCCTATCACATCAAATCTTCCCTATTGGTCAGGGCCGAACTTAAACACCCAGGGCCCCTAGGCACTTGATATTTGCGACCCCCTGTAATATTTTGACTTATGTAAAGATAATCTCGGGGGTATATTTCTACCGTATCCTAGTAGGAGATTAATACAACAAATAATTAAAAGTAATGGAGGTGTTATTTCTTTAACCTTAACTCCGGCAGATAGTG
>JAFIDM010014012.1:45949995-45995569 GCA_023159025.1 Thereuonema tuberculata
CCCCTATTAAAATTCAACAATATCAAAGAGATATTTACTTTATTTTATTGTCTTATACGGTGCACTCTCTCTATCTCAACACTCTCTAATGTGAACACCCCGGTATTATGAACACATTATGACGGTCCTGGCGAAACTCCATAGACTGAACATAAGATGATCTCTCTGTATTCTGAACACCCCAGTATTATGAACGCTACTTTTGAACCCCATTCGACCTTTACCTCTCTGTAAACTGAACTTGTGCTTGCAATCGGAATTCGGGGAATTCCCGCAGCATGGAAATTCGGAGAAATGCCCCCCCCCCCCCAGATAAGAGACATTAGGTGTTAGAGGGAGTGGTCAAATAGTTTAATTATGTAATTTTATTGTATGTTTTGTAAAACTTTTTTAATAAAAAAAAAAACAAAAAAACAAATGAGATGGTAGAGTACAGGTCCGACATAATTTGGTTCGACATTGCAGTAGCCCCAAATCTAAATTCAGCACCTCCATCTCGATAACTGGCATGGCTAACCAGGCTAGGTATTCTATGTAGTCTATAAACTCACTACGTACATGCATTTCCCAATCTCCCTCTATAATGAACATCCCCATAATCTGAACACTTTTGATCGTTCCCATGAGTGTTCAGAATAGAGAGAGTGCACTGTATAACAAATAACTGATAGTATTTTGTACCGGTGTCAATAAAAAAAATATGAATGACACATAAAAAAAAAAAAAAATTAAGAGGCTTTGCTCACAAAATGTAAGGCTTGTTTTATTTTTTCTTAAATCGGTTTTTATTTTATGTCTCATATTTTTTTATTTAATTTTTGCAAAAAAAAAAATAGAGGCTTTGCTCACAAAATATAAGGCTTGTTTTATTTTTTCTTAAATTGGTTTTTATTTTATGTCTCATATTTTTTATTTAATTTTTGCAAAAAAATTTTTAGGGTGCAAAATGGAAAGAAAAGTGTTTTTGTGTTTCTATAATTCACATTAAATACAACCAAAGGCAGTAGAACAATTATGAGTAAAAAAAAATTTAGTTAAAATGTGAAAATCCTTTCTGTGGCTTATATGAACTTGTGCTCCAGTTGGGAAAAACATGGCGGCGGAAGTGTTAGCCAATTGAAAAGAAGACGTCCGTTAGCCGCACTGTACTCTCAAGTCACTGTAGTGATAAACACATAAAAGATGACATTATAAAACTCTATACAGTGTTACCTCCTTTAACGGACACCCTGAATAGCGGACACCTCTAATTAGCGGACATAATTGCGAGTCCCAGTCCCTTACAATAGGACAATCCATGTTATCCACTCCGAATAGCGGGCAGTTATTTTAACTGTAATTTTTTTTTTTTTTCGATTAACATTTCGACAAACACATCATTGTGGTATTTACATCGGTGTCCGATACATTGATACATTGTATCTGTATCCCATGATTCAATGCACGAATCTGAGGCCCTTTTTTTCACTGCAGTTGCTTTGTAAATGTCAATACCTCCTAAAGCTATCCTATAAATGTGTTGATTAAACTTAGTGTGAATTAAAATGGCGTCAAAAAGGAAGAGATTGGCAATGAAAGAAAAAAAATTGATGTTCTTGATGTTGCTGAAAAAGAAAAGCTGAGTGTGCGTTGTCTTGTTGAACGTTTTAAAGTTGGAAAAACTCGAGTAAGTGAACTTTTGAAGGACAAAGATGAGATTAGAAAAATGTGGATGGTGAATTCAAACGAAAATTCGAAGAATTTGAAGTTTCGTAAAACTGAAACAAGCAAAAATCAAAAGTGGTAATAAAATGGTTCCGCTCTGCTAACGCAAAGAACATTCCTATAAGCGGTTTTTGCTTCAAGAAAAAGCCCGAGAATTCGGTCAAACTTCAGGATTGGACATGTTTAAAGCATCAAATGGATGGCTAGAAATTAATTTCCTATATACTGTAATTAATTTTGTCATTATTTTAAGTAAGACAAACGGATTAGCAACTCATTTAAAAAGGAATATAGTAAATAATTTGCAATTGTTCATATTCTCTCATATCGCAATGGTAATTGTAGAAATTTAATTAAGATTGTACGTAATTTTTAATTAAATGACATGCTATAAGCTAAAAAATGAAAATAAGATAGTCCTCCCCAATAGCGGACACCTCCCAATAACGGACGAAACTTCCGGTCCCGTGACTGTCCGTTATTCGGAGGTAACACTGTATTTGGTTTTTCGTTTCTAACTAGACGGCAGTCCGTCGCGTAGCTCTGGAAGCCTCGCGTAGGTAACAGAAAACAACAATCTATTTATTCAAGAAAGCGAATTCCATAAAATTTGGTACGTAGTATATTTATAGTCCAATTTAAAACATAGGTCTATTTATTTTAGTTCCTATCTTTCCATCAAATGATTCCGGAAATCCTTCGCCAAAACGGCGGACTGATTTCTGTAAAATCTTACCGTACCGTTTCCACCCTTCCTCAAAATTACCTCCCCCAGTTGTGCTTGTCCAGCGATCGATAGCTGAGCATATTCTACTTAATTTGATTTCATTTTATGAGATTGACATATAATTTTATTTTTAGCAATAGAGGGCATCTCCAAACATTCTACACAAATTATTTGGACGGCAAACTGTACATTTTGTTGACAAACTCTTTAAATTTAATCATTACGGTTGCCGTCAAGAAAGTGTAAAAAACGGGCGTGCAAATGAGTAATGAATTAATCATTCCAGAGATCTCAGCGACATCTGTTGTTGAAAAATTGAACTGTTGTAAACTTCTTTTTTTTTAAATTAATGCAAAAAATAACGCGATATTGTTTATTATTATTGCAATTCATTATAAAGTATAATTATTAGAGGAAAAGGTGCAAAAACGGGCATAGGTGTAAATATGGGCACCCTTCCCCAAAGGGTTGTGGGAGGTGCTGCAGTTTTATTACGAGACTTTAAACGGCGCCACTTGTTGTTATAAGATAGCAGAGAGCTTTTGGTAACTTTGTTTCAAATAGTGTGGAAGCAGCGTCAGTTATTGTGCGAATTGGTGTTTTTTCTGGACTGCAAATATTTGACAGGTATGTGAAATCGTTTTCTTTTCATGTCCTTGTGGTTAGTTTAAAAATAATTTTACAGTGATATCTGGAAAGCGGAAATCCTAAGCTACTTTTTAGAAGCCCGCCTCTAGTCACTCACGCTTTTAGGTTAAATGTGATAGTGGCAATCTTGCTTAGGTGGGGTTGGTGTAAATATGGGCACCATTTCTTGGTGTAAATATGGGCCCCCATTTAAAGCCTCTCCTACGAGTTATCCTGATATACAATCACATAAGGATCTAGCCATGCCAATTGATGAGGCTGCTGAAATACCGCAATGTTCCCCGGGAACTTCAAAATGCAGTTTCTCCGTTCGATATTACTCCTGTCCCCAACATTAAGAAGAGAACCAGTACTCGGGGACGTAAATAATTTTTGATTTGATATTATTTGATTTGATGTTCATTTAAAATTCTCAAATATATAACTTGCTCTTTGTATCGTTTTGTATTGTTTTATCCTGTTTTAAAATATTTTAAACCATTTTTTTGTGAGTTTTTTGGAGGGGGCCCATATTTGCACCCCATTTTTTCAGATGCTTTTTTTGAAGCTTTTTGTAAATCTTCGTTTTCGAATTAAAATAATTGATATTAATCATTGTTTTGCCTCCTCTCATTTAGTAAACTTGTTATAGTTGTTAATGAAGATCAAAAATCTTGAATTTTTCCAAAAGAAAGTAACTTTAAGTCAAAAATACGAAATGGTGCCCATATTTACACCTTTTCCTCTATAAATAATAGGGAATTTAGTTTCTTTCACGTATTAATTGAGTTGTTTTATTCGTGTCTTGAATAACTGCTGCTTGACAGGTCTGACTAAGGGTTCTGGTCATTTCTTTATACGACGAGCTTTCTTTCATACAGGCAACTGACGTCATCATTGACAAATTTCCTTCAAATATATGCATTCAAAGATATACGTCATCTCTCAGAAAATGAACTTCGCAAATTCTCTCATTAATAAAGTGAGACTGGTTTCCACGAATTTTGGTACGATTGGTTATTTTCGAAATCTTTTACAATCAGTCGATGCAGAGAAATTAGCACAAAAGAAAAGGCGATCCAGAAAGTCCCATAGAAAAACATTCAAATTTAAACAATGCTTAGAACTTCCTTATTTCAAGCAGTGAATATTAAACCCTTTTAGCTAATCCATTGCGCATGGTTTGGATATGAATAAAATTAATCCCATTTAGATTTATTTACGTACAGTAGAGCTCCGATTATCCGCGGAATTCGGTGGCAAGGGCTTCGCGGATAACGAAAATCGCGGATAACCCGAAAAAATACTAAAAATGAGGTAAACACGAGATAAAATATTTCACCATTAAAAACTACGTTTTATTGTATAAAAAACATAAGAAAACTTTTAAAATATATACAGTAAAGCAGAAACCTTTGCTTACTGTGTTTGCATCCACAAATTCCGAGAAGGCCTATAGGATCAGGATGCACAATAAACCTGTCAGTAATTTTCGACCTTCGCACTGTAGGGCCTATTGTATTTTCCCTGTTGTTGGCTTGGATGAAAATTGTTTTTTTTTTTTGAGGCTCATAATTAAAAAATATTTCGCGGCACTCGCGGATAATCGGGGCTCTTTTTCTTTTTTCGTTAGAAAATGGCAAATTCGAACAGTTTGAACCAGCTGATATCATAACTTAAATGTAAAATATCAATTTTTCCTGTTTTGTCGTTTTTTACGAATTAAAAGTAAGAAAGACATTTTAAGATAACACATTTACAGGGAAGAAAAGGTTCTTATGAATTTTTTGCTTTAAATGGTAAGTGTAATTATATAACTTTATAGATAAATAAATACCAAAAATAAGAAAAATGAAATAAAAAAAAATTCTGATTCTAGTAATCATTACTGGACTATTTGGGCCTTGGGAGGTAAGACTCCCGACGTTCCGTGATCAACGGGACTAAGCAACAGTACAGTGGTCAGTCCGACACTCGCCCGCCTTTAACTCCAGGAAAAGAAACCCTGTACCCATTTAACAGAGGACTGGCTAGACCCGTTTGGAGGAGAATGGAGCGTGGAAAAATCCCCGCCTCCAGTCAAAGCCGGGGATTGAACCCGCTACCTCCAACCCGCATTGCTTTAGGGCCCTTACCCACTCAACGGGGCCCAAAAGAAACGGATGGGTTTGGTCATATTTGAATCATAATCCAAAGTTGCAATTGTTTTTAAAAAAACGGGTATTTTTTTTTTTACTTACAGAATATTAATTGAAAGGATATTTTGAATAATACATTTTTAATTGGCGCGAATTTGTGATTAAGGAAATAGCACAAATAAGACCATTCTAATTTGAGAGGAATTCTAATTCAGGATTTCACATTGTGCATTCTGGAAGATTCGAAGCCTAAAAAGTTAAAAATTAAAATGGTGGATTTCTTCAATCCAATCACGTTTAAAAATCATCTATTCTTCCATGAATAATGTGAGGTTGTCTTTATTTTTAGCTAATAATTAATGTTGTCGACAAAAAATTATGTAACTATATTGATTTTAAAGCCCTCCCAATTAGTTTGTTATTTTTATCACTGCTGTTACTATTCGGGAATCGATTGATTATATCACAAAAGAATAAAATACTGAATTAAACTAAAGAAAATAGCATCTTTTAGCGCAATTCTTGCATATCACGATGCGCCTTCTTTGTGCTATTGATGCCGTCAATGCTGTAATTCAGAAGGCCAATTTAAAATACAGGCCTAGGCTCAAAAATGACAAATGTCACGGTAGTACTATGTATTTCGCATGACGTGACGAATGGAAGCTCTTGTACTAAAGACGGTATTTCAGCCTATTTTCTTAGGAATGTGAGGATCATCAAATCGGTTTGTCGCGTCCTTCTCAAACTTTTGAATCGCTGTTTGATCTTCTTGATTTTGGTAGAGGAGAAGGTCCAAATATAGGCTAAAGTCTAAATATGGGCTAAATAGTTGAAGTATTTGGGTATGGGAGGTACTTCCGCGCAGTGGAAATAAAGTGAAAATGTGTCTGAGTAACGAAGAGAAATGAGTGGAACAGTTGGTCACCTAAAGTCAAGTTATTCAGAGGTAGTGTGGTGATAAGTGTCAGTCAACCTATTTCATGACTTTGAAACATTTTACAGATACTCAAAAAATACTTAATTATCGATATAAATTCCATAAACAGTCTCAACAATCCATAACTTCAAAACCCTTATACGATATTTCGAACATCTTCTCGAATTTTCTTCATCAGGTTAAAATAAAATAAAAAGGGAAAACTATTTTAGTTCTTCCTCCTTTACATAATGAAAAGATCAATACTATTAAACAAAATAAGCATATAATAAAATGAAACAATATAGAAGATGTTCGAAATATCGTATACGGGTTTTGAAGTTATGGATTTTTGAGACATCTGTAAAATCCCATAAACAGTCTCAAAAACTTATCTGTAAAAATCCCATAAACAAAGTTTTATTATTTTCTTATTCAAATTCTATTGAATCAAAAGCTGATTTGTTAAATGTATGACATTATTTACATTATAAACTTGTTCTAGCATAGTTTATTTATTACATAGGATCTTGTGATAATGTCAGGAACCGATCTTAATGTTTCTTACCAAATGGTCTAAATACAGGCTACCTAAGGTCTAAATATGGACTACCATATATTTAGACCTTTTTATTTATTTGGTGCAAAAAAAAACAAAAAACAAGTGATCTATGATTTCTTCTTTTCAAAATGTCCAGAAATACTCCAAAAATTATTCGAAAGGATAAAGTAAGTTTAAAAACTCAATCTGTCTGAAGATGATAGCGGCCTAGAAATTCCACAAGAGGAGGGAACTTTGAGTCAAATATATTCAGTGTTTTATGTGGTTCCCAGTGATTGTGCAGATCCTGAAAAGGACGCTTATATTTGTGACTTTGGAAATAGACATTAACATTTAATTTAATTGTTTTAGCATTTTTTCTAAAAAAAATTCGAGTATTATACTAAATTTTTGTTGGTAGCCCATTTTTGGACCACAATTTCAAAAACCAGATTTCTGTAACTATTTAAAAAAAAAAAGAAAAACAAAAAAAGAAACAATTTTCTTTTTAAAAAAATTTAAAAATTTTACAAACACACAACAATTTTCTTTTTGTTTATTTTAATCTTTTATCATAAAGCTAGACTTATTTTCGATATTAAGTAAACTGGTACAATTTAATTATCTTAATTCTTTGTTGGTGAAATTCATAAAATAAAAGTGGTAACCCATATTTCGACCTTCTCTATGTGTATTTAAAGAGTAGAATGATCTATTTATATTTCATAGGCCAAGTGATCCTTACTCGAGGAATTGGCGCGAAACGATTACAAAAAAACCTAAAGACCCTAATGGGTTTCTTAAGAAATGAGTTTTAATTATTTTTGTTCGTCATTCATTTGCGAGTGGTTACATTAATTCGGTTCAGACAGCTTTAGTAATCCGGTTTTATTTTTATTTATTTTCTTTTTAAGCGAATACATGTTTGTATAAATATAATAATTCATACTGTTATTGTACCCTGTTTGTATAAAAATCTGCTGATTTTATAAATTTGGCTATAAATGCAGGGTGGGTTTTTTTTTTTTTTAAAAAAAGTAATAATAATAATTTTTGATTGGAAATATGCTTTATGGTCTTTCAGGAACTTTGTACTTTGTAATGCCCGCAAGACTAATATAAGTGAAATTTTATTTTCAGAGCCCAGGCCTGTATTTTTAGTTAGCCTTGAGTAATTCGTCAATTTTCTTCACCATTGTCAAGGGAAAAAAAAAAAACGAATCAAACGTGAAATTACGAGACACGGTGACGCTTAAAAAAGAAAAAGAAATATATACTAGAATGAAAAGTGTCAGCATTTCTTTTTCAGGTTTTCGGTTAATGAACGGGTTAACTATTTATTGATATTCGTAAGTTTTTCTTTTTAACTCCTTTGAAGCAAAAATAAGATACATATAAAAAAAAATGCTGAGGCTGTTTCATCCGATCCTTCATTCCGTGGGAAATAGAAGGGGAAATGGTAGAAAACCTGTTTTTGCCGAAATACAGCAGCTGCTGACTTGTGAGATGCTTTCATGCATACCCTCATCTGTGACGCTACTACACCAGTCCCAAATTGACGATTTTTCCTGGAATTTCTACACTTGTGTAACAGATTGATTTAGTAAAAGAGTTTACATATCGCCCATGATTACATTTGCCACCGAAGCCTGCCGTGACGAATCCAGAGACACCCACATACGACAAGAAAAAGCAAGTGAAACTACCAAGAAGTACACAAGCGACACATTACTTACTTTCTTGAACGATATTTCGATACTTCACACTTCTAAGCAGAATTTTATCCAACGAACGTTTTAATCGCCTAGAAACGCTTGCAAACAGATTTAAGTATTCTTATTTCTTATAACTTATAAAAATAAATTAACTTCTAACAAGAAGCCTTTGAACGAATTCGAATTCTACTTCGTAAAAATCTGGCTTTCCCGTGTTTTCTTTCTTTAACGATTTTTTTTTAAATAATACAAACGAAAAAAACCTTCCTGCTGCTGATTATGAATAATACACGAAACAAATCCTCAAGTTTTTACGTAAATGGCCTGAATCGAATTCATTTTAATCTTATTCAAGCTCGTGCAGACGTTAAGAGGATTAATAAACGGTTTACCATTCTTTAGATTGTAATGCTTTTCTTTGTGATTTGTTGTACCAATACAGACTAAGCAAATTTTCTATTTTTATAAACAATTAAACACTATCTATTTCCCTAAGTTGTCCAAATCGGATTCATTTTAGTCATATCTAACCACAAGCAGTGGATTAGCTAAAAGGATTAATTCCCATCATTTAAAACAATGTTAATTGAAATAGAATGGAAATGCTTTGTTTACTGTGGGAATTTTCGTCTTCTTCTAGCATTCATTTTCTTCTCGCTCACTTGGAAACGATTTCAAGTATATAAGTAATCCATAAACAGACTTATCATATTTTAAGAAGATTCATCCAGAGGTTCAGAAACAGTTAGGAGATACACACAGGCAGCCATATTTGATGAGCCTCCTTTCCTAGGGTAATAAGAGAAAAGGAATTCCCTTGTATTTCAGCAATATTACATTTTAAATTATAAATTCAAAACCGAAAATAGGCCTACAGTTGACGTGTCAAATTTAAAATAACTCTATTGTCTGACACATCGTTCTTGACGATCGCGTTTGCGCGGAAATCACGGAAATTACGAGATTTGGCCATTAGCCTCTTCAGCAGGTCTCAAGGAATGTAGTATTGTGAATGTCTGTCACTAGGAAAATGCTAGAGAAAAAATGTTAAAGTTGGAATTTTACCTTCAGCATAGAGGCGATGGATGCAGCGGCGAATAAGGCATCGGTCAAAATCGTCGACATCAGTAATGGGGCGTGCTCGTGACCGCTTCTTCCCCGGAGTCGATAAGCCTTTTTTCTCGCCATTTTGTGAGAAGACATGGATAGAGGCTATTCTCGCGTCAATCACGTGAAATCGCGAAAATTCGGGATCGTCAAGAACGATGTGTCGGATAATATTTGAAATAGACCCTGTTTTTTTTCAACGCTTTCTTTTTTTCAAAATGACTTGGGAGTAGAAATTAGTTACCTTTAACCAAACATTAGCCAAGTGGTAAAATAATGCTAGAGGAGCCGGATTCAATCCCGGGAGGGAGGGCGGAGATTTTTCCAGACTACATTCTCCTCCACATAGGTCCTAGGGTCCACCCAACCTTCTAAAAGCGGTTTAGTTCCCGAACGGTAAAGGAGGGCGGGCGTCGGGTTGACCACTCGATCTCAACTTAGTCCCTTTGGTCATGAAACGCCGGGAGCTTTACCTTCCAGGATCCTGAAAGCAACACACGCACACATTAATTAATTAATTTTCTTAGCTGAGCATGCGTATTCCATTCGAACATTTTACTTCTTTGTTTCGTCTCTTTGTCTGTTGATTCGCACCACATTAAAACGTCTGGACAGATTTCCATAAAATTTAGTACTTAGATTATTTATAATCCAATTCAAACAGTTTTTTTTTAATAACTTAATCATGCTTTATTTATTTCGACTAAATTTCCATTTTATTTATTTATTTAATTATTTATTTATTGATCTGTTGACTAAACATGTGACTTGTTTTTCTTCTTTGTATATTTGTTCGCACTTTACGTTGAAACATCTGAAGTGATTTCTATAAAATTAATATGTAGCTTATTTATAGTACAACTGAAAGCATAGTAAATAAATAGGAAGATTTATTTGGGTCTCCACTCTTCCCTGAAACTGAAATTCCTCACTAAAACGGCTGCTCTGGTCTCTTAAACGTCTATTACTTTGTTTATTCATGGTCCAAATTTAAATCAGAACTTTTTGTTTCTTCCCTGTTGGTTGTTGCCTCTCTCTTTTGCTACCTGCTCAGTTCCAACTGTACTGTGGGTCCCTAAGCGTCTTCCTAATTTATTTATTTACTTATTTTATTTACTTATTTTCATACAACATTTTGACTTTCTCTCTGATACATATTACATTCCCCGGGAATCGGTTTTCAGACCCCTCTGCGTGGTCTTTCGTCAGCCTAACTATCTATGTTCACATATCAATGTTTTTATTGTAAATATCTTTAATTTTAAGTGCGTTTATGAACAATTTTAAACCTTTAATAGATTATGGCACACGTTAATATATTATTGCAGCATAGTACATGCGTTAGACGAGATTTTGCCGAGATCCTTGTAGTCCCGATTCAGACATTGATGCATTCAAAAGGTCAGCATTATCTTTGTATCTCACAGAAAGGCGACCAATGAAACGGCTGCCAGTTTGGTAGTTTGTTAAGTCGAAGGCATAGTTGTTTTTAAGGTCCTCACTCAAGCAAATGCAGGCGACTGCAAACTTTTTATTTCTTTTATAAATTTCTTTTTCCAATGCACCTACAAATCTGAAAATTTAAAAACGAACTTGTGAAGCATCTGGGATTTCTATTTTCTTGTTTTTTATTTTCAAAATATTCTGCAATTAATTAAATTAAAACTCCAAAACAGTCTTAAATTTTTTGGGTGTTTTTGAGGTTTTATTCGGTATTTTCAACTCAAAGAAATTTGACAAAAATCTGAAATGATAAAAAATTCGCAAAGTAATGTTGTATATTTAAAATATTTATTATTAGTGCAATAGTTAATTTTTAAAAAAAAATAATCTAATAATTAAAGAAAATTTTTTTTTTATCATTTCAGGTTTTTGTCAAATTTATTTGAGTTGAAAATTCCGAGTAATAATCCAAAAAATTGACTGGTTTTAAGTTTTAATTTAATTAATTGCAGAATATTTGAAAATTAAAAACAAGAAATTAGAAATCTCAGATGTTTCACAAGTTCATGTTTCAATTTTCAGAATTTTAGGTGCATTGGAAAAGAAATATATAAAAGAAATAAAAGGTTTGCAGTCGCCTGCATTTGCTTGAGTCAGGACCTAGTAATAATTTAAATCGAAGTTACAAATAAAGTAGAACCGCGATAATCCGAACCCCGCAAATCCGAAATTTCGGATACTCCTAACAGAATCTATGATACAGGAAAAAATTTAAATTTCTCTTGTACAGGAAGTACAGTATTTAATCTAGCACTGTACATATTATTAAAATAACAGTTTTTAAGCTAGTGTTTAATTGAATGCAACATCACTACAGTATTTTAATTTATGTATCTGTATTTTAATGAACTATTTAACAATACGTTCTTTTTAATTATGTAGCGCTCATGTTTATATGAAAATACAATAATTTTCATTTAACTAGAAAAATCGGTAATATTCTTCTGGCGTAAGGAACTAAACCTGCTAAAAAATTTCAAACCCATTCACTGATGATGACCCGTTAACGGGGCCGAAACTAGTTTGTTTTAATTGTAAATATTTATGTTTTTTTAAACTTTCAACTTAATTTTTATTTAGACTTGTGTGTTGGCTCCATTCAATAACTCATCCAGATTTACTCTGTATTGTAGGCTATTGGTAACAAAGCTAACAAAGTATGCAACACTCCGGCATAATCCGAACAGACCACAGCTCCAGTTAGTTCGGATTTCCGGGGTTCTACTGTAGCTCTACAAGAAATAGATGAATTTAAAAAATATAACTACAAGTATATACAATAAGCAATAATTTTCCAAATTCTTTTTAAGGTGAAACGTAATTATCTGTTTTAATGCATTGCTTGTATTGTTACATCCAAAGATAGTAATATTTGTAATCATTTTAAAAAGAATTTTTTATTTTTTATCCTCTTTTTTGATAGGAAAATTTGTGTTTGTATATTAAACTTTTGAATCATTAGACGAATCTTCTTGAAACTCAGTATATCTATTTGAGGGCTACGGACTTTTATATTTGAAATCTTTTCCAAGTCCTGGTGGAGAAATTAGTGCGAGAAACAACAAAAATTCCCATAAAAACCCATTGAAATTTAAACAATGGATTTCTAAATTTCTATTAATAACTCATTGTCTTAAACAATGAAAATTAATCCTTTTAGCTAATTGATGCGCGTGGTTTGATACCATAAAAATTAATCTGATTCAGACAATGTAAGGCACTATTGGTGATGTACTTATTATTTTTTTTTTCAATAAATAAAAAATTTGTATCATTTGTATTCAGTAATTCAGAAATTTAGGCTTCTTTTTTTTAATCGTTTTCAGAATTTTAGAAAAGTAACGATACAAAAAAAAATAATGAAAATTTAGTTAGAATGACAAGGACAATAGTTTCAAATTCTTTCAAACTTATTATCATTACAAATGATTATTAAATGACTGAATTAAAAGTTTTTAATTATTGATTTAAGTGCTTAATTGAAATAAATTACGGTAGTATTTATAACATTATTTTATTGTGTTTTTAAACGTCAACACATTTTCATAGATTGCTTTATTTTTTGTTTTGTTTTTACTTCCGTAGGTTGAATCGTACATTACTATAATAGATTTCTTATTATAACAGTACTTTGATATAGTCAGATGAGTGGTGACGAACGAGATTTCTCGAGATTCACGTGAAGTCCGAGACAATAGCCTCTTTTTGAGGCTTCTCGCAAAATGTCGACTCACACTGTTTACAAAGCAAGTAATATTGCAAGTAAGTAATTGCAATTAATCCTACTTGCAATAAAAACAAGGTAGGAATCACAGTGCTTCGCAACAGCTTCTGAGTCACCTTTACTTTATAATAGATTGCGCCGGGGTGGTCTAGAAAATGCTCCCGCGAGTCTGTTTGCGACCCTTTGCTATCCTACCCATCCCTATTTATATGGGATAATCGTCATTCTTAACTCAAACCTTGTTAATATACTGAATTCCTGATTAAAATGATTTAAAAAAAATTGCCCATGAGGAGATCGAACCCACGACCTTAGCGTTATTAGCACGACGCTCTAACCAACTGAGCTAACAGGCCACCTACAGCATTCAACATTCAGGCCACTACAACTGAGCTAACAGAAGCCGTTGCGAAGCATTGTGGGATATGTGTTCACAGACAGACAAACCGGGGATATAAGGCGTCTTTCAGAAGCCTAAAAAAACAGTTCCGCCACTTAATGTCAGATTCCAGGATCATTTTTACAAGGTAGGAAGGATGCAGACCAAAGGAAATGTGTATTTTTTTTATTTTTTTTTAAGTTGGACCCTAAGTAACCAAGATACTAAGTTTTATGAAAACCTGTCTAGCTGTTTTAGCATGAGGCCCAAACAAACAAACAAACAAACACAGAGAAGAAAAATGATTAAATAGAATAATAATAAGAACGTAGGTATTGCTGGACTTTTAATGCAATAATCTGCTTAGGCGTATATAGTTTTCCGTTTTTGACGCAGTTTCGACAAAGCTGTCGGAACAGTTCAAGGATTAAAACTGGGATTAATTGAAAAAGCTAAGTTAAAGTTAAGAAACCCCACTTCAGGCTTGCGTAGGCTCTTGAGGTTGTAGTAGGTAAGGTTAGAGCGTTTCGTGGTTCAAAGAAACCCGGTTCCCATTCAAAAAAAAGCTTGGTGAAGCAACAATTCAGAGTGGAAAAACCCACGCCAGGGATTGAACTCGGCTCCTCCAGGCCGCAGATAAGGGGATTACCACTTGGGTACCGGATTCACAATTTATAATATATGAAGATCGGCTTTTCCTTTGCATTTTTTTCACTTTTTCAAAAAAAAAAATAGTAATAAATATGCAAATAAAAAATATTTAGAGAAATAACATTTTTAGTGAAATAGGTTTTAAATTCTTTTAGGAACTGCAGTACTTCTTCAGTTTTTACAGTTAAACTGTAAGATGGTATTTGTATATCAATCATATGCGTGGGTGTAATTTCTACTTGAATAAATTATCTTATTCAAATTACTTGAAATTGCGTAATTATTAGTCATGTAGTGATTATGTATTGCTGTTTATCTCGTTGGAGGAGAATGAATGAAAGAAAAGCTTGTTAAAGCAATTAGAAAAGATGAATTTAATTCAAAATAAAAAAAAAAAAAAAAAATTCTTTTACAAAAAAATTTCACTTTGTCCAAATAAGGAAAACATTTTTTTTGATTTTATCTTTTTAATTTCGTCTGATTGTGTTTTTTTTTTAATTTGATCATTTCTTTTAGTCCAAGGTCTATTTTTGCTGATTTCTTCATTAAGTATCAATTATAGAATGTCAATGATTTCTTAAAACAATTCGAAATGAAGAACAATTAAAGTATATAAAGTAAATTCTGGTTTATTCCTATTTCAAGGGGAAAATTTTAAATTACTCAAAACTGAGAATTACCGTAAATGCTCAAATAAACGCCGAGGCTCTTATTGTGGGCGGTCTCTAATAGGAGCCGGGTCTTTGATATTTGCCTACCGGTACTAGTGAAAGCGTGGATTTCTTTAAAAGTCGTGCTTAATACCTTACGGCATTGCCTTACAAAATGGAGCCGAAACGATCATTTGACATTGCCTTTAAGATTCGCGCGGTGGAATACGCGAAAGAAACTTCCGCTCATCATTTTGGTGTTGATCCGAAAAGAATCAGAGAGTGGAAGAAACAATAAGATAATCTTGTGTCTGCGAAAGTGGACAAAGGTTCAAGCAAAAAGCGGTTAGAAGGAGGAGGAACCAAGAAAGTTAGTGACGAACTTGAAGACCGTGTATTGTCCTGGGCAACAATAAAGCCGTCATTGCGGATTCGGACGACGAATAGCAGCGAAAGATACAGAAAGACATTGCCATTTATTTTTCATAGTCTTTTCTAGCATTTGAAATTCAAATAAAGTAAATGTTTTAATATTAGCCGATATTTATGTGTAAAAATATTGCGTTCTGAAGGTTTTTGTTAATAATGGCAGGCCTCTAATAGCAGCCGGTCTCTATTAAGCGCCGGGAGCCGAGGCTAGTTTTGCAAATAAACGCCGGGGGCCTCTATTGGAGCATATACGGTTTCACTTCTCGAAATAAATCTCACTTTTTCCTCTAAAGAGTAAGTTTTATTCCTTCTATTACCCATGGCTGCAAAAGAGAGAGACTGAAGTAAATGCAAGGAACACATGTTTCATCAATGCGAAAATTCATTCAGTTTTTGTTTCTGACCGACCTTTCATTAAAAACCGCCCAGAAACCTGATGAACGCAATGATTATATAGCGATACAGAACGCCGAGCTGTAAGTATATCGGTGCGCCTGAATAATATCTATAGTTGAAAATATCTATTGTTCAATCTTATTTTTATAAATATGCTACGTATAAAGGCGAAATACGTGTAACTCATTGACGTATATCTCAGAAATAATTTTTATGTAATTAAATACAATTTCTGCCACGCCCTACAAACAATTAAGCACAATAGAACTACGTACAACTGGGTTACGTATAACCATTTTTTACTGTAGTTCATTAATTCGACGTAAACTATTTACCAAAATTATTTTGCAAATTACCAATTACTCATAAACAAATTAGTATATTTACAAAATCGGGACTACTAAATATGTATTTTGAATTTTTAATGCTAATTAAAAAAAAAAAAATAAGAAAAAGTAAGCATTCCAGAATTGGTTATTTCAATTTTTGATTTTTTTTATGTTCATTCTGTCTGTCCGTTCGTCACCTTTTCTTTAGCCCAATCTGAATCGAACAAACATTAGTGATAACCTTATGGCAATACTTATGATTTGTAGAGATTGAGAAAATACGAGTTTTCTGGTTCGAATTTTTTTGTCAGATTTTTTTTTTTTTTTTTTTTTTTAATTTTCTGATTTGAAAAGTTTACACATAAACTTGATTGCAGTTCAGAATAAAAAAAACTATTCAGTACATTAAGTATTGGTGGTTCCTATTGTCTAGTAGTTTAGACCCTGACCTCGGAATGAAGGAGTTCGCCCAATTCAATTTAAGATCGTTGGAGCCTAAATCTCCCGCACATTTAAAGGTCTACATTGATCATCTACTTAATTATGGAATGTCATTTTTTTTTCAGCCTTATACAGTTTTGTAACTGACTCCGTGTGGTTTTTATTTTAACTTAATTGAAATTTTGGATACCGGAGTTCGAAATTTTCGGATTACCGTGTTTCCATTCTCTGAAACTCTCGGAAATTACTCTTTTCCAGTAAACGAAAATAAAATAAACACAAATAAACATTTATAAACATTAGTAACGTCAAAACAAATCGTTCAAGCAGAACTAAACCTCTTGTGCATATTCCTCTTCGTTATTTGAGTCATCTGCAACTTATCGGAAATACCACTGTTGTGAAATATCTGATACTTTGCGTAATAAATGTGAGAACATTGTAGTTTCAATTTTTAAAATAGATTTTGATTTATATTTTATGATTTACGTTTAATTTTAATGATAATAATTCGAAATTTATGAAAAAAAAAATCTTAATCAGTTTTCTAAAACAATCTATTGACAAAACACGGAGCAAATTGGGAGATACGTGTATCTGACGAAGGGATCCGAACCTCAACACCTCAACATATAATGAAGAATTTTTTAAAATATGTGTTTGTTTTTTAAGTGTCTTAGGTCGCAATTGTAATTAGTAATCGCCACATTAATATAATGGAAAATCTATCGGCAAATTTTTATATTAACAAAGTATAATAAAAATTCTCATTAAAAAATGTTTAAATATTTTTTTTTGTTTATTTCCTCAGTTATTTATAACAGTTATTTATAAAAGTTAAAATTAATGCCAAAGATTAGGATTTTCAAAAAGAAATTTTTGTTGCCTCGTTTTAGATTGTAACAATAATAGACAAAAAAAAAAAAATCAGGAATTAAAGAAGGTCTACCTGAATCGTCTCCTAATTTTCAGTTGCCAAAATTATAGTAGTTTTCCTAAAATATGAAATGATAATATTTTAATCCAACTTTTTATTTTTACAACGACCAATTATTAATCCTTTTTTTTTAAATTAAAACTACAATGATTTAAACGTTTTTTTTTTTTTTATTTTTATTTATTTATTTCTAAATTTAAATTTAAAATTACAGTCCTGCTAGGTTTTCAAAATGAAATCCTGTGATGCAGGTGCTGAAAGTATAAATAATTTATATTTGTAATTTAAAAAGTATTAATCATATAAAATCATATAAAAATTATATAATTACGCAATTATACGAATTATACTTAAATTAGATTCAATTATATAATTATATAAAAATCAATATATCACAGAAATATAAAAAGAAAATCAAATACAAAAAGAAAATTATTATAAATATCATTCATTACAATCAAATTTAAGGTTCCCAAATTATTTTTTACTTATTATTCTAATTACAATTTCTTTCTTTCAAAGTTTATACTGTATAACATTACTGTATAACATAATGTTTATATTGTATAACATTAAAAATTTCTAAATCTAATTGTGAAAATAAAACTTTAAATAACAATCTCTCATGCCAAAATTATTCAACTAAAAAATATATAAACAAAATATCAATACACAAGACCAAAAACACACAAAATATAAATATAGTATATGTAATCAAAAATACCTAAATATTCCAGATAATTTCGCCAAATATTATTTTTTTCAGTATTTGCTTTTTTAATATACTTATTTTATTAAATTTATTTTGTTTTAATTCATTTGTAATTTGCATAAAAATCTTTAATAGAATTCTATTTTTATTTCTTAATCCAAAGTTGTTCTTAGGATTTTCATAATATAAAATCTTTATTAATGTATTTCTAGTAATATTTTCTAAGTTATAATTTCTAATTTGATTTCTAATTTTATAAAAGTTATTTATTATTAAAGAATATAATATTTTTTCTTTTGGCATTAAAATTTTATATTTTATTCTTATCTGTATTTTTTCATTCTTTGTTAATATACAATAATCTTGTATTATGTAATTCATTATTTTATTTAATATTCTATTTATGTTATTAGTGTCTGTATTACCTAAATGTACCCAACAACATAATCCATAATTTATTAATGAATCTATAAATGATTTATATATTAACATCTTGTATCTTATAGAAAAGATACCCTTTATATGTTGAAACATATATATTAATGAATTAAGTTTATTTAATATATATAAATAATGTGTTTTCCAAGAGAATTGACCATTAATATATAAACCTAGATATCTAATTGTTTTAATAATTTCAATATTTTCACAATTACAACTTTGGAAGTTTATGTCATCATCGAATAAACAATTATAATCATGATATTTTATTACTGGATTTGTATGTAAAAATTTATTTTTTGTTTTCAATATCATTAGTTTTGTTTTTTCACTATTTATTTTCATTTTATTATTGTGTGTCCAAATAATTAATTTATTAAAGTCTTTTTGTATATTGTATTCTGCAGTTTCATAATTTTCATTTATATTTATCAATATGATGTCATCAGCATAAGCAAAAATTTTTGATGTTGATATTGTACTATATAATGTATTTAAGTATAAAATAAATAAAAGTGGCCCTAAGTTTGAACCTTGAGGAATTCCTGTTTTTAATTTATCTATATTTCCTCCTACTCTCTTCTCTCTTAATAGTCATATTAATTCATAAATAAATCCTCATCACTCTTAAAACATAAATAAATATTTAAAATATTTACAATGATTTAACTTATTATTTACAAAATTTCACATTTCTAATCATAATCGTGTAAACTTACGACCTTCAGAGAAGCGCATTTTACGTAGAAATTCAATATACAATTTCAATTTAAACTTTACGTAAAGCGCAAACGTAAACATCTGAGGCATGTCATGCGTGTATATTACATCCACCGACCAGTTGCCACGTGTATCTCCTTAAAGGCGATTTCTGCGCTTTTCAGTTATTTCTGCTGCTAATTAAATAACCTAATTAACCTTAGTGAGCTAAGGCGAGCCAAGAGCGTGCTAGTGGTAAAAAAATAATTGTACCCAAATAGCTTCTGTAGTTTTTAGCGTTTCAAAATGTAATACAAAATGTACACAATTGTAACCTTTAAGAAAGTTCTGTCTGTCACCATTTCTACAGCCCAAACTGTATGGCGTACAGCCATGTGAGTGATACATTATTGGGAAGCTTATGACTCGTAGAGATACTGAAATACACACTTCCGGTCTTTAGTCATTTCCTTTCTCAAAAGGAAGTGGCCAAAATGAAACATGGCCACTTCTACAGCCCAAAATGCAAGCCGGACAGACATGAGTGAGATCCTACTGGAACTCTTTATGAATTGAAGTGGACGAATACGAAACATATACGGGGTCGCAATGGTTACCAGTTATTTTATTGTTTTTCAACATGTTTTTGTTTTTTTTGAATGTATTGTATTACCGAAAAAATGTAATTTTTCTGAATATTTTTTTGGGAAAGTTTAAGAGGGTGCTGCAACCTACATAAGAATCGATTTACCTGGGGATCTGCGGAAAACGGTTGGAGGACTGTCATTTTTTAAAAATGTAATAAAAATCATAGACGACAAGAATAACAAAAGAAAAATAAAAAAAAAACCTAGAAAATCTTTTTTCTTAAAAAAAGAAAGTTAAGTATACAGTACTGGTAAATTATCAAATTTACAAACTTGAAAATTAAATTAAAATATTTGTTAAATAATTTAATATGCTGAATTTGGTAACTGTAATGTAATATTTTCATACCTCGATAATCTACGAAAACTTGATTATTATTACATAGTTATAGGAATAAAAATATATTTTGTAACTTTTTTTTTTCTTTTTAATTTTCTTGTCATAATTAAATATAACTAGTCGGCTACCAGTCGCTTAGCTCTTGAAGCCTCGTTTATGTAACGGAAAACAACTTTTTATTTATTAAAACACACACACACACACACACACAAATTACATCAAGTAAACTAAAACTAAAAATTTTTAAAAGTTTTTTTTTTTAATTTTATTTTTGATGTCTATATTCTCTCAATCTACGACTGCTTTTAGAACCAGCGTGTAAATCATATATCTATGATATATTTTTATTTTTTACAGAGATTAGAATGTAGGCCTCGTGGTCTAACGGCTAAGACGTCTAACGTCTGAGCAGTATTCTACCTAATAGAAATAGTACATCTTTCTTTCTTGACTCTCTCTTTTTTTTTTTATTCCTATTGATACTTTTCAGTGGTTTTCGAGTTAAAAATAGTGATGGTTTTTGAGTTACAAATAGTGATTTTTCAGTATTCTACCTAATAGAAATAGTGCTTCTTTCTTTCTTGACTCTTTTTTTATTCCAATTGGTACTTTTCAGTGGTTTCTGAGTTACAATAGTGTTCAGTATTCTACCTAATAGAAATACTGCTTCTTTCTTTTTTGAGTCTCTTTTTTATTCTAATTGTCACTTTTCAGTGGCTTTTGTGTGCAAAATATTGATGGTTTCTGAGTTACAAATAGTGATTTTTCAGTATTCTACCTAATAGAAGTACTGCTTCTTTCTTTTTTGACTCTCATTTTAATTGTAATGAAAAACAATATGAAGAGAATTATAGTTCCTAATGGCCTAATGGGACATAAAGACGTCTAACTTCGGATCAGAAGGTTGCAGGTTCGACTCCTGTCGCGGATGTTACATTGTAAAAATTATTTCTATTTTCCATTTTCATAGAAAATTGCGCCGGACAGACAGACAGACATAGAAATAAAAGATTTTAGAAATATAGATTAGATCATCTATAACATTTAAATTATGTCCGATATGAAGATGCCTGGTAGAGATGATGAGGAGCCACGTTCAATTCCCGGCGGAGGTCGGGATTTTTTCCTTGGTGCTCAAACAGTCCTAGGGTTCACTCAGCCCTCTGTAAAATGAGGATTTCTTATCCTAGGTTAAAGGCGGGAGACATTGACTGGACAATTGACATCAATTTCTTCTGGATGGTCGAGAATCGTAGAATCCTTTACTTTTAATTATTTATATTTCCAATGTATCTATAAAAATGCATATCTAAATTGGACACTGTAAACTTATAATTTTAAATTGGAAAGGATTCTAATATAAACTTGATATTTATACAACAAATATATGTTAGCAATAATGCAACTATACGCCATGCCCTTACAATGCATTTCATTATCAAATTCTGCATAATTATTTTATAAATTAAATTTTAAGAAAATTATTAAACTTGTCTTTAAAATACATCCAATGTATGATGTATTTGAAATTTACAAAAAAAAAAAAAAGAATGTTAATTTGCTGTATTGAAGAATATAATGATTTATTTATTCGTCAAGTAGTCAATTGTAATCCTGAAAATAGTAAAAAAATTAAAGTTACCTAACTTATTTTACTAAATTACAAAAACAGGACAAAAACATTGAATTTGTATTAAATCCAATTCAAAAACCATATTTCTGTTTTTTCAAGTTGCAAGACTGGAATTAAGGTAATTTAAAGTCATTTCCTCTTTGGGTCATTTGAAATCATCTTATCTTTCTTACTAATACAGTAAAACATGTGAAATTTTAAATATAAAAAGCGTTGAATATGTAGCAAATACAATTCCTTATTATTATTTGTAACGAAATAGTTTTTATTTAATTTAAAGATAGGCTTCTGTGTTGTATAAATTATTATTTCTGTTGTTGTATAAATCCGGACACACAATGATAAAAAAATGATAAGTAAAACATCCTGATCTGCGATATATTTTTTTACTGCCTTTGTTTAATTTTTTAAAAAATTAAAAATTATGAAGTATTTAAAATACAGTCTGATAAATAATTTTTTTTGTAAACAGGATTTTCCTTGATTTCTGTTTATAGATTCTTTACATAATAAAACTTCATTTTAGAATTTTGTAACTGTTATTATTGTTTACGTGATTTTTATATAATGTCTGTAAAAAAAAAAAAAAACTTTGTCTGTTTTTGAAATTAAATAAAATGAATTTCAATAATCATAGACAAATAATAACAAGAATTATAATTGCTATATATTTAACTCTTTATTATTTAAAATTTCATTAGTAGAAAAAAAAAAAAACGAAAAAAAACATGGTGATATGAAATGACCTTAAAGAGCGATGATATCCAAAGACTTCTGCCTCACCTTAAGAAACCATTTACATCTAAAAATATCCTCCTTTTATACTAAAGGATTTTGGAAGCTCGTCTTCTTTTGAGTCTTTCGTTATTTTGTTTTGCTTTTAATTATTCATTGTCTGAAGCCAAATGAAATGAACGATTTGAATTTTTATGGAATTCTGGAAACCATTCCATCTCAAATCACATTGATTAAGATTTGCCAAAAACATTTTTGTTCTTTATTTAAAATGTATATATGTATGTGTATATATATATATATATATATATATACAGTGAAAGATACTTGAATCGGATTTTTCATTTAACTTTTTATTATCAATATAATTATTATTAGTTCCTTCATAAGCAAAAAGAATTAGATAGTTAGTTTTTCTGTTTACCTATACGAAAAACAATAAAACATTTCGTAATAATTTTGGCTGATATACCTTAGACTGGGTTCGAATCCCAGGCCAGCTTGGTTTTTTTTTTCTATTTTTAAATGGTCACAGAAGGAGAGAAAAAGGTGACATTTTTCCTATCTGTATTCTTTTGGCCTCAAAAGCCACAACTCTTTAAAATAGAATTGAATTCTATACACCCAACCCTCTGCTAAAGCGCATTCTGCTGTAGTGTTATTACTATCGCGCATACTTAAAAATCTGCCCAAATACCTTTATCACGCCCTAAATGACTGCTACAGAGCACCCTGGTTGGTCGAAAAATTCAAATATTGCGGGCTCCACCAGTGAGTAGATTCACTCAGTGATTGGTCAGGACGTCACGGGTGATCTGAGTGCTGATTCAGGCAGCTGTGGAAGAGGTCCGACAAGTCTCTGGAGCTGGTTTTGCTGACACAACAGAAGAAGACCTTCTAGAAATGATACGGCCAGCCCCTGTTACTGCTGTTGAAATCATAGAAGAGGAGAATGTGGTACAAGAGGACAACAGCAAAGGAGAAGACAAGAGGGTGGTGGTGATGATGCTGTGAGGGACTCAGCATGGCTAACATCAAGGATCTCATTGACTTGGGTGTCAGAATGAGACCTCCTTGAACAAGATGTTACCATCAACAGTGAGGCAAGGTGTTCCTTTGTTATGAAAGCACTGGACGAACAGTATCATGCCCACATCAACTCCCTCCAGCAACGCCAGATAACAGACTTCCTATGCCGTGCACTGAGGCTCAACCGGACCCTCAACCAGGACCATCCAGTGAGTCTCAGCTGGATGAGTCTGAGGATGATTTTGAGGGTTTTGAGGGTCCCTTCCAGACTCCTGCTGCTGATGATGATTTCCTCGACGAGAAAGAACGTCGAAGGGATGGCCAGTAAGACTCCACCGCCTCGGAACCCCTTCAACCCACCCAAGCACTTCATCGTCCCCAAAAAGGTAAATAAAATGACCTATTATGTAATTTTTTATTTATATAACCGTGATTTTTTTTAATTTCCAGCACTGGTTTGCAATTAAAGTAATTTTATTAAAAAGAAGTCAAAATAGGGTAAATTAGAAATAAAATTCGAAGTCGGGGAACGAATAAGAATTATTATTACCATAAGTTCTTCAGTTCGGCTATCGCATTTTCGGCTGTAGCGCGTCAATAGCGGCACCAATTGGGCGCGATAGCAAAGGGTTAGGTGTATATATATTTTTTAATAATTGCTGAGCATGCGCAGTTTTATTATTCCACTTACATGTTTGTGTAAGTATGCGCATTAAAAAAAAAACAACCCAAAATCCCTCACTTAAACGACTGGACTGATTTTTATGAAAACATATGACTTTGTCCCACCCTTGTCCTCGAAATGGACCCCTCCCCCCCTACATTGCAAGCTCAGCCTTCACTACGCCATGGAAAGTTGAGCATATAAAATTCAGTAAATTAATCACAAATTAAAAATTTTAGTGTAGTTTCGATTTCATTAACAGTTATAGAATTCTTGGCAGAAATACTGACTAATCACGTCATTTGGTAACTCCGCATCATGGAAAGGAGATGAATCTACTAAGAATTATTCTCTAATACACAGCTAAAAAATATAGCTGAATTCTTGGACGTAACTATAATTCGGGGGAGAGTTTGTCTTTTAGTTGACTGAGCCTACAAAATCTTATCATTCCACATCAACATTTTTTCTTTGTTTGTCCCTTTTTCTGTTTGTCTGACTGTCTGTAATGTCTCTTTGAAAGCACATCACCCTAAAACAAACGGACAGATTTCTTTTTAATTTAGATACGATGTTTATATATCGTCCAAAAATATGAACCAAAACATTTTGGTTTCAATCAGTGCTGCTGCCCAATCCCCACTACGAGTACCTAATAATTAGTAAATCTAATTATGAGATTTTGTGCGGGTTTTGATCAGGTGCTTAACAATGGCATTCATACATAGTTTTTTTTTCCCTGTTGCATCAGTAACAATGAATTTTAATTATCACTATTCACTGTTGTGGCGACCTAATGGGAAAGAAGCACACGTCAATTTCATTATTAGAAATGCGATGAACAGAAATGGGACGGATTAAATGCTTCAGTTTCATTCCCAACTTCACTGTAATATAGTTTCATTAGCCTACGAAATATAAGGTTAAATATGATTTTTATTTAAGAGTTCCCCATTCCCTAGAAAGTGAGCTCATCAAATGAGTCATTCTGGGTTTAAGTGGGTTTGTTTTTGTTCCCTAATAACTTTTGAACCACTGACCAAATCTTCTTGAAAATTGGCATTCACATTTAAGGACAAAAGATGACGTAACTTTTGTAATTTAAATTTTTTCCATGAGTAACTTTGTCAAACAACTAGCACGAGAAGGTGACAAAATTT
This sequence comes from Thereuonema tuberculata, assembly GCA_023159025.1. Taxonomy (NCBI): domain Eukaryota; kingdom Metazoa; phylum Arthropoda; class Chilopoda; order Scutigeromorpha; family Scutigeridae; genus Thereuonema; species Thereuonema tuberculata. The sequence goes on from JAFIDM010014012.1 coordinate 45,975,473, forward strand.
CCCAAACAAAGATGAATTACCAAAACAATTAATTTCTTTGCTGTTTTAAACAGAGGATATTAATCCGCATTTTAATCCTTTTAATATCTGCGCTATAATAGGATTAAAATTAATCAGACAAAATCTCATGTGTTTGTATCTAGCAGACATTACCATAAAAATACAAAAAAACAATAATTCTGTGCTAAAGCATAAAATTAAGGGTGAATTCATAATAATAAAAAAAATTAAAAATAATAATAAAACAATGAAGTACAATAGCGTCTAAGGAAAAATATAAAAAAGTAAAAAAAAAAAAAATTAGAAAAATAAGAAAAACAAAAACAAAAATCACTCCGACATTGAGAATTTTTCCGACAAAATAGAGTAGATATACAGATTCCAACGATAACCTTAAGTATATGAGTCCGAGGCCTTAAACATCAAGCTATACCCAACAACTGAAATGAGATGGTTGCATTTCTAGCATTTAAGATAATACCAGAAATCCAATGAAAACAATGCCAAATCTCTCGAACATGGAAGGGCATTGGCCCCTCAAAATACCCCAATCCTATGGTGTTTTGGCCTCTGAACACGATGGTGAAATCCGTTTGTCGATCCGACCTTCCGTTCGGGAGTTGTTAGGGGTGGACAGACACGGACGGACGGACAAGACAAACGCAATAGCTATCGATTTTGGTCGTTATCACAATAGTTCCCAAATTGGTCGCTAAAAAGAAAAATATTGAATAAGGTACCCAAGAACCCTTTCCTCTGTATTTCTGTAACTACATAAAAAAGTAAAGGAAAACAAAAACGCGAATAATTAAGGACAATGAGGTTTCAAATAGTTTCAGGAATGTCTTACTGTGTTTTCAGAATAAACCTAATGGTATCTTCACAACACGCAGCAAAATTTGTCAGGAATTTATATATTTATATCTCAATTTATAAATATTCGAAGTCACAGTTACGTCGCTAAAAGGAATGTACCTTCAAACAACGTTCCTTTTGTAGCAGGTTAATATTAGCTTAAGAAATAATCGGCTTTTGTTGGTGCTGATGTTAATTACAAGAGCTGAGGAACTGCTGGTGTGTAAGTACTACGGAAGTTGGTGTCAGATTGGATTATTTTTGACGAAATAAGGTTTGTGGAGAACTTTTACAAGATTTTTTTTTATATTGTATGACTTTTACCAGCAATTTCTGAATTATCTTGCTGAAATTAACTTTAGGATATTTTAGAAAAACAGGTAATGAAGTTACAGGAGTAATTGATAGGAGATCTAGGCCAAATTCTACAAAATTACCTTCATTTAAGATTATTAATCTAAATACCGACCTCCAGAGAATAAAAGCGACTATATTAGGATAATGAATAATTACCGTGGATTAAGCGAACAGACAAGGATATTCTTTGATTAGAAACGGAACAGAGAAAAAACGATGAAGGCTTATATTTCGCAAAAGGCCTGTATCAGGTTTTTGTCACGCTTTTGAAAACAAAGTAACTATAGGAAATTGTATCCATAGCAACGATTAACAAGAATAATGATAAGAATAATCTACAACACTATTTTTTTTTGGTGGGAAGTTGAAAATAAGGAGTTAAAGAGGGCAATTGATGGAGTAAATACCATTAAAATCCGTCATGCGAATTTCCTCTCTTGGGCGATTTTCCTCAAATGCTTTAATTTCTAGATAGTTCTAATCTGGCTGTATCTCACTCGGAATCGCGTGGATATGTAATTCAGAAGTTGTTGTTTTCATAAACTGTCTTTTCCTGGGTTTCGGAACAAAGAGTTCTTAGACGCCACTCTTCACGTAAAGCACTCTAATGGAAGAGTTAATAGAACTCAGGGGAACTCCTCAGGAATCTCATCGTTGAAATTTCCTTATAAATTAATTAGAAATTACAATTAATTATGGACAGCGAAAAACGACGCATATTTCAGCTAACTTACAGAAAACCCAAAACTTTCAAATATAAATTACTTTCTAAAATATAAATCAGAATATTGATTTTAAATTAATTTCATTCAATATTCCGAATAAAAATATTTTACAAACATGAAATCCATAAAACAGTTATAAAAAAAATTAATAAGAAAATGTAATATTTCACCAATTAAGAAATACAGAATTAATATATAAAACATCCGCATAATATTATTTTATTTCAATTTTAAAACAAATTTAAATGTTTTAAAATTGAAATAAAATATTCAAATTGAGACTGCTCAAAAAAAACAAGAAGTGAGTCGTTTTAAAGAATTTTCATAAAAATATTATATTTATAATATAGATTAATTTTTTCCAACTTAAGCCGAATAGCGGAAACACAACCATTTATAGTCAGGCCCAAAAAATTTAAATGTTCTTTAATTAAACTTGTAATTAAATAATGTGAAGTTATTTAAATACATTTTTTCTTCTAAAAGAGCAATACAAATAACTTTTTTAATTTTTTTTTTTATTTTTTAAGTAGTACAACCTTTTTATTATTATTATTCTTAACAAATTATAATCTTTTATTCTTCTTATAAGTTATTAATTTATTTTAACATCCATATTTAATTGAACGGCCCACTTTTACTTAGGATAAAAATTTATGGTTTTTTTTTTTCCAGTCATTATTACATGTTATTAATAATTATATTCTGTTTCGAAAGGTCTATTTTAATCAATTTAAATCAAATGTTATTCTTAAACAAAACGCCTTGATTCTAATTGAAAGCTAATTTTATAAATAATTCTTTTTTTCCGGATTTCCTCTTATTCTAAAAATGTGATAAAAATATTTTATAATATAATCTTATGGCTAAGAATAATTAAGATTGAATTTATTCGAAGAATTTTTCCATCCTTTTCGTTATTTTAAGAAATGAAGAGCTTAATTAAAAAAGGGGGTATCCGCCATAAATATGCATCTGAGATATTTAGTGAATACTAACAAATCATATATAATTAATAAAAATTTTATATGAATCCCACGAAGAATCTGAGAGATTACTTTGAGAATCTTGTTCTATTAATTGGAGCCAAAATATTAACAAAGATAAATCTTTAAAGGTAAATGAAATTTCTTTTGACATCTTTACAAAATTTATGAATAACAATGATAAATTGAAAGAATTACTGAACTTGGTGTAAGTCTGTATTTCATTTTTAATTTGTTATTGTTTTCATTTTTGTTGTTATTTTATATTAACTTATTGATGTTCACGTTTGATCTGTTATTATTATTTGGATCATGTATATTTGTTAGTTTGATTTATTGTTATTATGTGGATTATGTATATTTGATTTGTTAGTATTCACGTTTATTCGTGAAGGAGGTATTTATATTATTTGTTGTTTTTTATTGTTGTTTTAGAAAAGATATATATTTTGTTTAGAAAAGAAAGATATTTTCTTTTCATTTTGTATAGAAATCATTGAAGAAGTTGTTTGATTTAAAAGGACGAAATATTGGAGAGAAATAATGGTTTGTGTTTATATTTGGTTATTTTAATATATTAAGTAATTTGATGTTACTTTTGGAGGAACATAATATCTGAATTGGTTTACTGTTTGATATTTTATCTGACGATGTGTAGGAAATCTAACAAAATACTAAATATCTCAGATGCATATTTATGGCGGATAGCCCCTTTTTTTAATGAAGCCCTTCATTTCTTAAAATAACGAAAAGCTAGTTTATTAAAATATTTCTTTAACAATTATTTAATTATAAAACTTTTTTTTTCCATTAGTTTGCAGGACTTTTTTATTTTGAAAGATGTATCCGAAGATATTTTCAGTGAATTTGTGTAATTATTTTCTATTTAAAAACAATCGTTTGATTTTTTTTTTTATTATACTAAAAGTAAAAAAAAAAACCTATTTATCGCATTCTATTTCATCAAACTTTCATTTATTACAAAGACCTTCAAAATAAAGTCATCAATTACATTAATGACGAATGTTTGCGTAACATTCCTGTTTTAATGTTCAATTGATTTTTCCGGGTTAGATTTTCAAATCCTCGTAAAACATTTCCCCCAAACTGATATTTTGTTGCTTTTTTTAAATTTTATTTTCTTATATTTCTTATATCGTTAAAATGTAAATCTAATTTCAACACCACAATCATTTTCATTTACTTACTGTAAATTACTTAACTTTTTTAATTTTAAGATAATTAATTAGTAATATCGGAATTCATTTAATTAATTACAAAGTTTCGTTTAATTAATGAACTCACACTTAGATTTTAATAATTAGATTTCAAGTCCTATTCAATTTCAATTATTTAACTGATCATCACATGTTGTTTAATTGCTTGAAGATATCAATTAAATACATTATTAAAAATATTATAACAACTTCAAAATTCTTTAATTAAAAATATATATATAGACATAAATGTATATCTATATATACATTTTTTTTAAAAAGAATTTTGTGGTTGTTATAAATGAAGTTGTTATAAAAATAAGTATATTTATTTTTTGATTTAGGGACTTAGAACCTGCAGATGTCCGTAAATAATATGATTTAAGTTATACAGTCGGACCTCTATTTAACGAACCTCTATTTTGCGAATTTCTCTATTTTGCGAACTTTTCTTTGGAACCAAGAACATTTTGCCAATTTCTTCGTAAAATAACCTCCAAATAGCGAAGTGCATTTTCTATTTAACGAACTTTTTCGTGGTATTTTTTTTTTTTTTTTTTCGGAGGATGAAGACGAAGACGATATTCCTTAGAGGAAATTAAAGAAATGTGGATACATCTGAGAGAAAAAGAAGAAATTATCGATGATGTGCTGATTGATGATTATCTTTCACTAGATTTTGAAGTTGAGACCTCGGAAACACTAACTGAATCGGATATTTTGGACAGCGTGAAAAATAAAAACAATACAGCAATGAATTACGATGAAGATGAAGATGAATAAAATGGAAATGATCATGATGCAGAAATAAAAAAACCTTCGTATGATGAAATGCTAAAATCATTTGAAACAATCCGACGCATATTACAATTTGAAGAAAGTACGCCTGAAGGGGTTTTTGGTGCATTGCAAAGATGCGAGACGTACTATGAGCGAAAACACTTTTTTAAAAAAAAAAACTCAGACAAAATTAACAGACTTTTTTAGTAAAACTCAAGTACGTGTGGTAATGTATGCTTTATGTCATTAAAAATTATTACTTTTTTATTACTATTTATTGTGTATGTATTTTAAATCTGTTTTATGTAGTTTAAAGTAATTTTAAAAGGTGAATCTCTATTTAACGAATTTTCCATATAACGAACTTTTTACCGGGATTTAGCGACTTCGTTAAATAGAGGTCCGACTGTATATTATTATTATTATAAAAGTTTCAAACCTTGGGTTTCCCCATCAAAGACAATATAGCGGGTCAAGGACCAAAGCACATATTGCCATGGGTAAAAAAAAAAAAGTGGAAGAATGGTTTAGGGATACAATGGTTGTGTCCATTGTGGTTGTATCCATCACAACAGCCTTCTGGAGTTGTGCTTAAGTGTTTTTGTGAAGTCCTAGTGTGCTGAGGCTGTGGTGCAATGTGTGAGGCACCAGACCAGTGGCGGACAGGACGATGGGTACAACACGTACTCGGTCAGGCCTCCACTGCTTCTGGAGCTCATGTGCTAGATCGGTGTATTTACTGATCTTGTCTGTGTGAATTTTCTGCATGTTCGTGCTGACAGGCACTGAAATATCAATGAGATAGGTCTGTTTGTTGACCTTATCAACAATTGTGATGTCAGATCTGTTGTGATGTATGGTTTTGTCTGTGTGAATGGGGCGGTTTCAGTACAGCTTACGTGAGAGTGACTCTAGTACGCTTTGTGGTGTGTACTTGTAGTAGGGGACCGTGTTCTTAATAAATGAGTGTTTGTGTGCTAGCGTTATCAACGACTCGATCAGTAAAGTATTGTCTAATTGTGCTTGGTGCACATCAACTCTTATTTGAAGACCTATAGATCGCCGATCTTGAGTAGCGGCTCATGAACTGATAATCACTTTGGCAGAGCGTTGTACACACCGTCCTAAATGAGAACTTGAAAGCGACACCATTGCTACAGAAGTGGACAAGAGAAGTATGTCATTTAAAATAATTACAACATTTAAAATTCGAATACATCTAAATAACAAAGGCTCGTTTACACTGCGTTGTCATTTGCTGAAATTCTGTCAAGATTATCCAATAATATCTAAAAATATATTTACAGAATATCAACCAATGATGGAGCACATTAAAGGCAGTGAGAGCTTTGTTGTTTTTGTTATTCGATTATTTTTAATTACTATTCATCTAATTTATTAATTACACTTTATAAATCAATATTTACTGAATGGGTTTTAATATACCATTATACATATATTGTATGATTTTAACTTTTTTACAGTTCAGTTATTATTTTTTTTAATTATTTTATATCATTTAATGTAAACACTTTAATAAAAATCGAATAAAAGTAAAATATATCGCACAGACTTAAAAATAAAACTTTACAAAAGGCACATTTCGTTTGGTCTCCATCCCTTCTATCCTCCAAAACTAACTCCCGGTTGAAATCTCTCGCAAAACGGTTAGACGATACGATTATGGTTTAGGTGATTACGATTATTTGGTGTCCACTTCCTTCCCATCCTTCGAAATGCGACTCGCCTCTGTATGATCAGTCTCTACGAAGCGATGATTGCTGTGTATATAGCTATTTTAATTATTATTATATATTGAGTACATTGGACCGGTAGGTGGATAACGGGCTTGCTGCGGGCTGGAGAAGCCGGATTCAATCTCAGGCGGACATTAGAGATTTTTCCACGATTTTTTCTCTTCCAAACGGACCTAGGGTTCACTCAGCCCTTTGCAGAATTAATACTGGGTGTTTTCCCGAGGGCGAAGGCGGGCGAGAGTTGGAATGTCCACCCGATCTCATCTCAGTTCTGGATCAATGAAACGTTGGATGCCTTATCTCCAGCTTCCTAGGGGCCATTGGGTAGTATAATGGGTAGTATATATATAAGCTATTTATGTTCAAGTATTGGAACTATCTACATTTAAGGACTTTGTATTAATTTTATTAATAAATATAAAAACCGTTATATATACATGATTCATATCTTCTTCGTCAACTGCAGCTTATTCCCAATTTCCTGTAGGGTAGCTGTCGGCACAAGTGGCGCTTGTGTAATTCCGAAGAGAAGTTTTGGCAGGAGTTACTACGGCCGGATGCCCTTCCGGACGCCAACCCCATATCACAGGAGAGAACATATACATGGTTTATATAGTTTTTAATTTAAAGAATTATAATTAATTATAATCAAAAATTACTAAATAATATAAAAATAATAAAAAAATTAAAATAATATAATGGTGCAATAATATAATTATTCCCTTATATTATGGGATACTTAAAATTATTTTATTGTATTATTTTAAATTTTTTATTATTTAATTATTACTTTTTAATTTTTTACAGAATTTAGTATTATGAATTTAATAATTAATTATAATTAAATTAGAATTTTTTACAAGTAATAAAAAAAAATATGATTCAGACGGGCTATTGGATAAGCAGTTCTTTATGAAATAAAAATAATTGAAATAATGCAGGATACACATGCCAAATGAGAATTATTGTTTTTCTGGGTTCGAAAGTTCAATTGTTCACACTGATGAGAAAGAAGTGTCAATAAACAGATTCATACTATAAATTAAAAGGAAATGTGTATCAATTTAGTAATAGAATACAATAGAAATCAATATAATATACTGTGATAATTCATTGACTTCATTTCTTATGCCTAGCGAAGAGATATTACTGAGCTACGACAGTTTCGAAATATAGGAAGTTGCAGAGTCAAATCCCTGTCAGGCAGGACTTTAGTTTCTCTAATGAGAAAGTGTAATGATCATATACAGCAGTTTTTGAGAGTGCAAAGTCGTATTAATTCTCTGTTTCTTCTTTATTTATTCATTTGTCTGATTGAATGTGCACCACTTCAAAACGATTGGAAGGATTTCCACAAAATTTTGAAATGATGATTATTTACGATCCCACCTAAAGCGTACTTTCTTTTTATTTTGGTCTGCACTCCTCTCACCCCTCAGAATGATACCGGAAATCCCTAGCTAAAAGGGCTGGACTCTAATTCACATTAGAGCACATTATTTTAATATTCATCCCAGTGTCGAACTCCCCCTACGCGATGGATAATTTAGCATATACAGTAGAGTCCCGGTAATCCGAGCTTCCGTGTAATCCGAGGTGAGGGTAGTCTAAGGTCACGCAGGGCGACGATTCCAAGAAGTCATTTGAGGGGTTAGTGTGACAGTTTTCCATTTCACTACTTAGACGACGGCGTGACATCGCTGCTAAAAACCGTTGCTCTACTGTGAAGCACAAGACCTTGGACAGTTTTTTAAAGTTGTAAATGCTTATGAAGAGTCTTTTCATGTAACCAGGTAACATTGTTAATGTATCTGTAACTTTAATATCTATTATAAATTAAATTTGACTCGTTTTAGGTGAAAATTCCAGTTTTTTTTTTCTTTTTTCCGTGTAATCCGAGTTTTTTGTAATCCGAGGTACCATCAGCCCCAATTACCTCGGATTATCGAGACTCTACTGTACCTAGTAAAATAATAATAAATAAGATACACGCTCAGCTATCCTAGCGCGTAAAACGCATACCAGATTTTACGGTAATCAGCCCCGTAGTTGTAAAGTGACATGCAAACAGACAATCAGAAAAATGAACAAGCATAGAAAAAAATAATAATAGTGGAATAATTAGAGTAATATTTTTTGAAATATTTATTTTTCAAAAGTAAATAAATAAATAAATAAATAAATAAATAAATAACTTATGGAAATTCTTCTCATGCTACTTTCTCAAATAACGATCAATTTAGCCTAGAAACGCACTAGCAGCTCAAGTCACAAGAATGTGGGGAAAAGTTCATTAGAGAACCCTCTTTTTTGCTGGAGGATTTGAAAGCAACTCGGAAAAATAAAACAGGATTCATCCAGAGGAGTTGAGAACAGGGGATTCTCACAATAGAAGCCATCATTACTTTGCTTGAGGCAGGCAGTAAAAGGGAGAAAAAGGGAGCTTCCCCCTCCCATTCCTGTGGTCAGCGTAGCTCATCTGAGCAAGTGCGCGCTAGCTTCAAACTAGCTTATAGTATCCGGCGTTGCCCGGGGAGTGGGGGAGGGGAGTCCTGGTTGTCCCCTTTTTCACACCCTATTACATTAGACCTTCCCCAATTGCTCCAATTATTGCAGAACAATATTTGTGTGGTTTCCATTGTCGCCACCAGGTGCATATGTGGCGCTACTTCAGACCCGGTTAACCGGGTTCCAAGGTAGCCTATATTTTCCGCAGGATAGTAAAGAATATCTAAGCAAAGGTTTCAATCAGTCAAACGGTGTAAAATTGTATAGAGAACATACAAACATATAAACTTTGACTTTTGTATATGTGTATAGATATAGACATGGGCGGAATTTGGAGGGGGGGGGCATTTGCCATCACAATATTTTGAGGAAAAAAAATAAATGCAAGTCGGTAAGCATTATTCACTTTTAACTAACAAATTTCTCGTGAATTAAATTACCTACAAGTTACACTTCAGTGGTAATTTAAAATACTTAGCGATTTGCGAGTGATTAGATTTTCTGGAATGTCCTGGAATGGGCCTACCAAGTTTCAACCAGATTCCGCCAGAGATTCGAAAGTTATTACGAAACACCCACTCACTAACTTGACTGACAGATTTGATGAATTTTAAAAAATAAAACCAAATTTATTGTTTTCCAGAAATTTAAAATTTCAATAAATTTTCACATTCCGGTTTTGATTTGTTTTTATTTTGTATTTAAAAAAAAATATGAACAACAATTTTGAAATGACAAAATATTTGATGTTTTTTTTTTTGAAATCCTTCGCTGGCGTTTCTAAGCGAATGATTCTGCCGTCAACAGTCAATTCTAACAGATCAATTTATAGTTCTCTCTCTTCCACCTCAACCAAGAAAGACCAAACTAAATATTACACACAGAGCTATATTTTGTTTGTACCCATATTCCGCTTTTGGCCTTTTGCCTCGCATCTCGTATATAAAAATAACATTGACTAATCTGTTCCTCATCCGTCCTTAGCGTTTGAAGTTTGAAATCAAAGTAACACTTTGGCTTCCCAAATAGTAACGAACTCCCATTTAACTCATGAGCTAATGCAGCATCATTCATCAGTTCTAAAGAAAAATAGCAAATTGAAAGCATATTTACAAACTCACTGTAATATTGTTGAGTAATTCGTGTTTATAATAGCTTTAATGCTGACCTGTTTTTTGTTGTTGAGTTATTTTCATAGATTATTTCTTTAGTTTTGTAAGATAATGATAAATACATATTTAGATGAAGAGGTTTTCAAAATTTTCTCTCAAATTTTGAGTTCGTATTAAAATGTTAATTCAATTTTTGAGTGATTTTCCCAAATAGTGTATTTTGAGGGCATTAAATCACTAGTCCAATAAATTTAGTCTATATTTATATATATAAAAGCCGTGCCTGCCGTGTGTGGCCAATGTGCCGGCACCTGGGTTTGAATCCCGGTCGTGGCATGGTTGTTTCTTTCTTCTTCTGTGTTTCGTCCGTTTCCCCCTGGGACTCACTCTCTCAGGTGTATCCTCGACGAGAAAGTGCATTCTTTCTCGTCTCTGATTTCCTAGCCTTGTCCTGACGTTGTCAGGGGGGCTAGTGGATGGTCCGTTGGGGCCGATTCGCCTGTAGTACTAGTAGCATAGATATTATAGTAGCGTAGTATATATAATAGTATATACAGTATGTTAACTCAAAGCTCAGTTATATACATTTATCTCAGTATATATATATATATATATATATATATATATATATATATATATATATTTTTTCTCAGTATAAATAAATATATATATATATATATAAATATTGTTGTTTTGTCTAAGTATAAAACAATAGCGGCAATATAAAACTCCCTGATAATAAGTAGTGAGATTCTTCGTGATAAACTCTTATCATAGGTGTATGTTGTTTCTATTGTGCTAAGAGCAATTGTTTACACAAAAAAAAGGTGGATTATTGCAATAACAATGTAAGAATAAAGCAATGGGATACCGGATACGTGAGTTTTGTTAGAAAAGAAAAATGAAGAAAAGAAGAGAGAAAAATGGAAGTAGAAAATGTGTGAAGAGGCAGCGTTTTCCTAAGGAATATGAGATTTATATAGGAGGACAATTAAAATATGCAAGTTAAAGAGAACCTCTCAGATCTAAGGGATATGATCTGCAAAGTATATTCGGATGAGATGTGCCTCACAAAATACAGACCTATCGTTCACTGTTATGTTCCAATATGAAGTGTTCAGCATTTAAAGTAAGTGAATTTTTTCTACTCTTCTCAAGATAAAGACAGTGTTACATTCTTCGCGTGACAAGGACGTATTAACTTTTAAATATTATTAGTATTAAAGTTACAAAGGAAGAATCTACCACATCAACTTTGAAAAGAAAGATTATTTGTGATATGCGGATAAACTGTGTTAATTCAACTAGACGTAAAGTGAATATAAGATTTAAACTTTTAAAGAGACTAGTAAATGAGCATTAAAGAACTTATAGTGTATATTAGAAATCAAAGTATTTTCTATAGAGGAAGGTGACCATATTTCGGATACCATTTTGTTTTTAATCTAAATAATTTAAAATATTGAAGTTTTGGTTAAGAATTTTACTTTGTTTTCTTCTATAAATAACATAATTTTAGATCCCGAACTGGTAAATATCCATTATAAAAAATAGATAGTTTAATTATTTTTTTTGCAAAACATTGCTGTTTTTATTGTGAAGCAAATGGGGTCTTAATTTCGGATACTGGAGACCCAGTGACCAAAAATGCTTTACCCTTTTTACCTCCTTTTTGTTTTTTCGCTGCATTCTCACAATCAACATTTTTACGATTCTTGAGGGCAGGCAAAGGACTTATATCAGTGGGTTTTACAAATTTAGACACAGATGTGTTTGCATCCGGAGATGTTTCTGTAGGTCTGTTTCTGTAGGTCTACTGGGTTGGTTGAGTATTGTGAGCTAGAGATAACATTTTCGGATACAAGAGGTTCTATGTTGCTGTCTACCGTTATTTCTTCTACACGAACTTCAGCCTTTGGGGGTGCTTTCTACAGTAAACGGATATCCGAAATTAGGCACCATTGACTATCCGAAATTAGGACATTATGACAAATATTTTTGAACCAACATTTGAAACTAACCTTAAAATCATATAAAACGATGCAACTTGCCACTTAAACTACATTTATGAACTTCATTATAAACTTAAAAACAAATTATTAGAACTTACCTCTTGCGCTCCAGCTGTGTTCGAAGTTGACATCTTTAATAATTCACTTTTTGGAATATTTTTAAATTATTTATTGTTGCGTACATGCAGATCAAAGGCTCACGACGACAAGACAGATTACATATGGTGGCCAGAGCTTCCGCTCATGGTAGACACTAATGCAATCTGCTGACCGGTATACGATTTATCACGCTATCCGAAATTAAGGCACCATCCGAAATATGGTCACTTTCCTCTATTCAACGCAAGTGAAATAAGTGATGAGACTTTATAGAATTGAATGCATTTAAAGAACTAGAAATTACTTTTGTATTATTCAACACACTTAAGGCAGTGTGAATATTAATCTTTATTTTGAATGTAAAGCAAGTATATATTTGATTGTTTAATACATATATTAATGGAACTTTAAAAGACTCTGTGCTATTATTTTACAACTAATTTTATCTCAGAAACACATTACCACATAATTTAAGCTCAGCTAAAATATATATAAACTTTTACAAATATATATATATATATATATATATGTATTATATATATTTAGCTCAGTATCATAAGAATGCTTAGAATCGTGGTTTCCCGCACCTCTCCCCGTTCCTCTTGACATAAAAATCCTGTGTCTACAGTACACCATATATACATTGAACTTGATGATGAAATATATTCCCAAATCAAAGGTATTGGAATGGGGGTATAGGTATTGGAATGGGGGAATTATAGTAGCAATCTCACTAATTTATTTTTATTGGCTTACGAATATCAATTTTGTATTAATACCCCTTTCCAATTTAAAATTTATAGATATATAGATGATTAGATTATTTTTAACGCTAATTTTACAATTGATTATATAAAAGATAAAATTTATAAAAATATTATTAGCTTACAAAAAACTAATAATAATTCTAATGTTGTTGATTTTTTTTAGATTTACAAATATATTATCATCAACAAATTCCGTATATTAAATTATTTAATAAAACATTTTTATTTCCATTTAAAATTAATAAATTTCATAAATTTACCAGTAATGTGAATTTAAATTTATTTAAAAATATTTTTATACAAGAACTCAAAAGATATCTTGATATTAATTCTAAATTTGAAGATTTTTTACATAATTTAAATTATCTTACTAAAGAATTTATAAATAATTATTTTCCAATTAAAATTTTAAATACATATATTTTACAATTTCAGAATAAGTTTAAATTTCAAATTTATAAAAAATACAAAGTTAAAAATATTTTTAATTTTCATATTTTTATTTAATCATTTTAATTCTTCTAGATAGGATTTGTTAGTTTATAATCATTTAAGTTATCTTATGACAACTCAAGATTATGACTGTCATCTGTTTATTATTTATTTATTTATTTATTTATTTATTTTTAATATTAAAAAAACTATAAAAAAGTAAAAAAAGGATATAATATAAATGAAATATAAAAAAAGATATAAAATCAAAAAAATTAAAAAAAAATATATATGATAAAAAAGAGCAAATTTCTTTATATATTAAGTTTTTGTTTTTCTAAATTTTAGTTTCAAAATTTCACACTGGTGCCGCTGATGAAGTGAAAACAAAATTGGTCGTGTTTTCACAGAAACAGTATTCTGAATTTTGTATTGGGATTTTTCAAATTTCAGATTGCTTTAGTAATTTTATTCTTATATTCTATACGTTCTAAATTTCTAAATTGCAAATGATTGATTGAAATCTTTGCATTGCGAAACTCGAATATTAGGCTTTGAGTTTGGCGTTCTCGATATATATATACTGTAGCTTTTGTATAGCGTTTGTTCATTATTATTATCTTAGTATAATTAATATTAATCGTAGCGAAAACATTTTTGACTGTGCAATTGTAAGTCAATGCACATATGCCCATCTTGCAGTATGTGTAACATTTCATGCCTAATAATGTACAACATGGCATGCACAATAATGCACTGCATATTTAGTATTGATTGTTGTATCTTCAGTGTGATATAAATGATCTAGTTCTAATGCATTCCTGATGTTTGTACGTCTATTTTAGTTAACTTAATATACATCTAATATTATTACAGTAGCCTATGTAAACAGGATAATTATATCTTCCGAAAAGTAAAAATATTCAACGTATCCTATTATAAACCATGTTTACTTCAATAAGACATCATATTAACTACAACGATATTTCGTAAGGATATCTCAGAGCCGGCGCTAGGAGTTGCGGGGCCTCGGGCGAGATGAATTTTGCGGGGCCCTTGACAATACTATTTTCAACAACCAAAAAAAAAGAACAATTCTATTCTAATAACCAAAAAAAAAAAATAATAAAAGGAAATCTTACTTTATCAACCAAAAAAAAAAAACCAGGCGTGGGGCCTTGGGCGGTCGCCCCATTCGCCACCCCCTAACGCCGGCCCTGGATATCTTCGTTTGCCTCCTCAGGCTTTATTTACAAAACTTTGAAATAAAATGGTACTTAGAAAGGTATTTTAGCATCGTAATATGTAATAGTAATAATTATGCTTTGTAGTGAATTATCTTTTTATTCTGTAATAATTGAGTATTTGTTGAACATACTAGGAATTGTAATTATTTTTTTGTAATAATTGTACTTATTATTTTGTAATAATTTGAGTATTTTGAAGTACTAACAATAGTAGTATGCTAAAAAAGATCTTTGTAATAATCGTTTTATTTTAAAATTTTGTAAAATGGAGCCTTCGCAAAATATCGCTTAAGACTGGTGTATTTTTGTTGTGCAATTGTATTTTTGTCTTGTAAAGAACGTTTTCTCTTTCTATTCTATTCCCAAGCAGATTCAGGTAGACATTTTTTAATAATTGGCTTTAAACTAAGGTAAATTTTACCATGCGTGCCAACAGTGCCAAATTTGAAGAGATCCTGCAGGGCGATTATAGATGCTAGATAGTCGCAAATTTGGGAGTAACATGTCTAGCCCAAGCATAGTGCTTGTTCAAAATTTCAAGTCCGTACAGTGGCACCTCTCATATCCGAACTCGGATCAACCGACTCCCCGCGTCATCCGACCATGTCTAGACAAGCGGCGCGCCAGCGTTATCTGTTTTTTTTCCTGTCACAACAAGTCAAGCAGATGTCTCTGCAGTCCTTTCTTTGTTTCCTGCCTGAGTCATGCTCGTTTTATCGATTATTGATGGAAGTCTGCTGACCTGTTCAGTATTGTTTCATGTTGTGTTATCGTTTTAGAAATTATTTATATATTTTCATTCTTTACTTATAACTTAAACACATTTTTATTCTTTATGTATTTGGCTTTTGTAACGTACACTGTATAGTCCTTAAGTTACAGTAGAGTATTTTTTACTTAAATACACTTAAATACCAAAAAAAAGGTTCGAAGTCCAATTTTGTTTTAACATTTTCGGATGCAGTGGAGGAGAAGGATTGCGACCATTATCACTGCCCCCCCCCCCCTCGGTACGCCACTGGCTCCAATCGTTAGAATTCTCTTTGATCAAAGTCGGGCATTTTATATTTCCAAACAGCTTAAATTCATAGTTGTATTAAATCGAATAAACTGGCTATCATACTTGTTGTATATTAGCTTGAGGAAAGGAGGATGGGATACGATCCAAGGGAAGACTGAAGAAGACTTCTCCAGGTGTCTCTTTAGCATTCGTAGTCCTAGGGAAATCGTCTATAATAGAATAATATGGAAATCGTCCATTTTATTCGTACTCTACCAATAAATCTATTCTGTTTACTTAATATTCTAAAATTTATCAACAAAGCAGAATATGATAATTTATTTATAATTAGCCTTAGTACAATTTTTTTCTTAACTACAATTTTTTAATATTAAGTAATTGTAATCTGTGGATTTAAATTACTATTTTTATACTAACTTACTTATCTGTTACTTTTTTTTTTTAGTGGAAATAATATTAGAATATAGTATATTAGTAATAGTAACAGTGTACTTGTACGTTATACAATTAAACTATCTCATTATAGGCCTAAATGGCCTTTGGGAATGAGGGAATAAGGCTTCTGGCCCTGACCCAGCGGGACTTCATTGACGGGGTTAGCCCAACGCCTGCCTCAACATAGACGGATTATAAACTAGCTTATAGGCAACTTATGTAAAGAATCTTACGTATAAATTTTATCGTAAGTACATCTTTTTTATACTTACGGAATAAAGGCTTTTAAATTAATTTGAAGGGTATAAGGCCAGGTTATAGGTTCCTATAAGACTCGGGTACTATACAAGTGAAAAAAGCCGTTGAGAATGAATTGATCTTGTAATAGCATTCATTATCCATAACTTATTGCGTAAAAGTGTTATAATTGAACACGAATTCCAATAAATAGGCCATATATAAATACAACAATTTAATTTTTATTTGAAGTTTTGAAATGCAAATTATCCTGAAAAATTAATTAAGCGGTGAAGATTAATTTAACCTATAAAATATAGGCTAATACAGGCTAATTAATATTATTTTACTTAAAAAGCCTTTTAATTATGATTATTGAAGCAATTAAACATTTCAAGGAAGTTATATTTTTTACAACTCTATTGAGTTCTTATTCTATCAAGACATATTGAAATTACGATAATAATTATAATTTGACCGTTTAAAAGTGAAAACTCAATACAAATTATAATTATTTTTAATTATATATTAAATGTAGTATATAGTAAAAATATATTAAATATATTATATAGTGTTATATTTTTAATTATATTATTAATTGTAACAAGTTTAACGTGCGGAAATAATAATGATAATACGATAAAAAGCATATTCGCACATGAATAAGGAATCACTGATCTGTTTTTAGATTTATTTGTCGACTTTTGTTTTTTTTATATGTTTCTTGGGATCACTGATCTGTAAGATACTGGGCGAATCCAGCTGATGAAGGTTATGAAACCTGAAACAGCTGTTCTGGATTCCTGGTATCGAAAAATCTAAAAACAGATCAGTGATTCCTTATTCATGGGCGAGTATGTTTTTTATTGTATTGTTATTACTATTTTCGCACGTTAAACTTGTTGCTGAATGTATTCTTTTTTGTAATTTAATCCATCCTAAGCTAAGCGATGTCTAGCGGGGATTAAATGTCTGCCCTTTTTTATTCTTAATTTATTAATTGTTGTTTTTTAATATGAAGGGCCATTTTCTTGTTGACTTTTGTTTTCTTTATATGTTTCTTGGGATCAGTAACTATAAGATACTGGGCGAATCCAGCTGATGAAGGTTAGGAAACCTGAAACAGCTGTTCTGGATTCCCCATATCGGAAAATCTAAAAATAGATCAGTGATTCCTTATTCATGTGCGAGTATGTTTTTTATTGTATTGTCATTATTAATTGTATTATTTTGTTTACTATTATTATTATTGTAGAATTTAAACATACATTACGATGTAGTTTTAAATATATATTTATATATATATATATATATAAGCCAGACAGTGTCTGCCCTTTTTTATTCTTAATTTATTAATTGTTGTTTTTTAATATGAAGGGCCATATATATATCACTGTCTGGCTTATCATAGGTTTAGTAATACAAGTTAATTTTTATTCTTATATTCTACGCTTCTTGAATTCTAAATTGCAAATGATTAATTGAAATCTTTGATCTTTGCTTTACGAAATTTGAAGACCACCAGCTTCAAGTTTTGTGTGTTGGATTATATATATATATATATATATATATTATTTATTATATAAAAAATATAATTTACTTAATTATATTTTTCCATTATATTTACAGCTATTTTTAGTTATAATATTTCGCTTATAAATTATTACAAACAATTGAGATTTACGTAAGAGAAGTTAAGTTCGCCCCCCCCCCACCTCTCCTCCTACAAAAAATAATGAATAAGACTACATATTAATATTTTTATATATATTTGTAAGAATTTTGGTAAGTATTAGCTGAAAGAAATATTAAATTCTTTTCATCTTAATTAAAACTGCTAAAGTCGTAATAAAGTTACGGTAATTTAAAGATGATTTTATTATTATGAATATTATTACCAAAATCAAATTAACAAAACACTTCCATATTATATGGGCAAAGAAAAATTATTCATTATATATTATTTACAATTTTAACAATAGTTTCAACTTAATAAAAAAAAAACAATCTGTAGCTTTAATGGAAAGCCATTAAAAGATTGGATTTTCGAAATAACACATTCCAACACACTTGAAAGTTATTACAACAGACACTTTTATAGTTTTATAGAAAAACCTGCTAAATTTAGAAACAGAAAAAATTTAAGATTCACGATGTTAGCAAAGAGAGATCAAAATAAAAAAAAAAAATCATAAACAAAAGATAGAAAAATAGTTATTTGAAAAAGCTTCTAATTTTATCGTTTCATTCAGAGTTACAATTTAAAAAACTTACTTCCATTTGCTCTGTTTTGGACATGACTTTTTCCTCTGTGTACAGTTGGAGGTTTCCCTAAATAAACTCTGCCACTGACTATTTAAGTTGATGTATTTTTAGGTAAACGCTGTAATTAATCTCGTTTATCATCTCTCGATAAATAATAATAATCCAAAGGAAAATGTTTGGATGACCTCGGATTTTGCAAACTTAACTTTGAGAGTATTGTAACAGTTTACATGTAAAAATGTTTAGACATCATTTATTTGTTTTCTTCGTAGAAATTATTTATCTTTATTTTATTCAGTTTAATCGTTAACCGTTATTTATTTTAAAACATTCGTTTTCTTTTTCCTAATTACTGATGTTCTGTTTATTTTTAAATTCTTTTCCGTTGCAGCCGTTGAATCAGTTAATTAATTTAAGTTTGTTACGTTTTTATCCAATCATTCTGTATATTTTTAATTAATCTTCCAATCAAATTTTTCGGTGTAAATACTATTAAAAAACCAATGTTTTTCGTTTAATAAATTCATTCAATTCAGTTCCAGAACTTGATTCGTTGTCTTTAGATCCCAAAGACTCTCCTACAAACACCATTACAATATTATGAAATTTCGAAAAGAAAGATGCTATTACTGATTGAAAACAATAATTTCTTTTTTTGTGGTTTTATTTTTTTCCAATTTCGATTTTTTCTCTTCATCGTAGAATGTTTACAGGAAGGGCGAAAAACTTCCTTTTTCGAGTAACAATACATAAGGTTTAAGAAAATTTCACATTTAATAGATTTCCGTTTGCGGAAGTAAATAAAAACCTGTGGGAAAAAAACCCTGTAAATATAGACTATATATATATATAAACCTTTCAATCAACTTAAATTCGTCTTAAATGCTAATTTCGTATGTCTGTCTGTCCGTCTGTCTGTAACTCGATACAATTAAGCTATTAAGATAGATCCAAGGTTCTCAATGGTACTCAAATTGGATGAACTATTAGTTCATTTTGTCATTCCATGTTGTTTCTATGAAATTTACGCTGATTTTTAAACTCAAAACCATTTTTGCCTTAGAAGCTTCGTTCACAAGCTAGCGCAGTATTTAGATTATACAAAGGTGAGTTTTAAATGCGTTATGAGTCAAAAATAATAATTATTCTTTAGATAAATTAATCTTTAGATATGGTTGGTATTTCGTTTTTCTTTTTGGGTGGAAAATAATCCTTTAGATTAAACTCTCAGAACCTACATTACAGGTGTACAGGTAAGAAGTTCACCTAAATAGGTCTGATAAAC
>JAFIDM010014012.1:45999393-46037382 GCA_023159025.1 Thereuonema tuberculata
TGGAGGAAGAGGGATATTTTTCCTGTCCTTCTTCGTCTGAAGAAGTTTTCTTGCTCAAAGAAGACGAAATATTGCGATTAAATGTTTGTAAAAGGACTTTATCAGTAATAAAGTGAAGAATACAAGGCTGCACCTGAGTAAACAAAAGGTTCTCGCACTCTGAGCTATCATGTCGGGAAACTGGGACAGCTGTTTCAGCATTATTAGGCTTCTTCAGCCAGATATTCCCTTGGTGGTAGCTCAGAGTGCGAGACAAATATGCGAAAACCATTTCAGCTCCCCGAAATGGCCCTCGAGCAAAGTCAACGCAACAATGATAAATAACCGTGCACCGCACGGCCTCAAATTCTTTGTCTCAGCAACTACCGGGCTCAAAAGAATTTAAGCAAGGATTGAGAATCCCAAAAAACATCAGTTTTTAAAGTTTAACGTGCAGGGATTATATATATATTTATATACAGTAGAACCTCATTATAACGGACTAATTGGGGCTGAAGGTTGTCCGTTTTAATGAAAGTCCGGTTTATAACAAATAATTCTATATCGGTGTAATGCATCAGGGTGTACATCAATGAAAGGACAATAGTTAGCTATAAAAAGCACTTAACGACATGACTCAAAGGTTACTGAATAAAAACTGATGAGTGTGTGCGGAAATTTGTGGAATTTCAGACAATAACGAAATTAAATGATCAATAGAACTGAGAAAGCAAACGAAGGAACAACGCTACAAAGTTGCGAATCCTTCCTTGTAGCGTTGTGCCTTCGTTTGCTTACTCAATTCTTTGAATCATCGGGCACGTTAAAATTTTTTTTTCATTAAATGATCGATGTTTAATCGCTTGCTTGGAAATGTAAAACTCGTCAGATAAACATATGCATCCTTTATTATTATTATATTTTTTTAAAAATCTGTCCGTTATAAGCGATGTTCGTTATAATGAGGTTCTACTGCAATTTTAAAAGGTGAATCTCTATTTAACGAATTTTCCATATAACAAACTTTTTTTCGGGATTTAGGACTTCGTTAAATAGAGGTCCGACTGTAATTATATTTAAATAATTACATTTTTAATGAAATATTAATTAATGTTGGTTATTAATTTGTAGATTTTGTTTTCTTGACGAAACATGTTGCTAAAATTAACATCATTTTTTTTAATTTAAAAATTTTAAATCTAAATTTTTTTTAGAATGAGTTTTGAACTGTAAAAGAACAGATCTTAAGTCAACTGTTTCATGCTGTACGGAGCTCTTCAGATGGTAACGTATAAGAAGGAGCAACTGTCTGTAATGACGTCTCTTTATCGTAAGCTTTGTAGACATTATATTTTACAAGTTTGTTGTATTTCAATTATTATATTTCAGTGTTTGTTGTATTATTATATTATATTCAGCGTTTTTAAAATACAGCATTTTTTGTTTAATGTAGAATAAGTAAGTTTTAATATAGAAACATTTCATAAAATTTTATTTTAGTATATTTAATGGGTGGTATCTTTTTTTTTTTTATCAAAACGAAACTAAAATTATTGTTACACTTTTAAGAAAAACTTTTTCCCAATTATTTAGGTTAAAATTTCTTAGAAAAGTCCAAAAACATGTACTTGTTCACAGAACAGTTTCGACTCGCTCACTGCGAGTCATCGTCAGCTTCAAAAAAGAATAACAATATAACTATATATATATATATATATAGATATGCAGTCGGACCTCGATATAAGGTCACCCGCATATAAGGTCATCCCGCGTATAAGGTCACTTTTCTGAAGTCCCGGCTCATTGAATAGGAATTCTATGATATGGATTATCGGATATATGGTGAGGTCTTAAATACCGTAATCGCATATAAGGTCACTTTTTTTTGTGATTTCAGTGCCACACTGATTCAATTCCAAGAATTTTGTCCAAGAATCTGAAAATGAACTACAGAAAACTCCTTCTGAAAGACTTGATTTCAGCAATTGATGAGATGCAATTTTTTATATTCATAAAAGTTGCAGCTTGGTGTCAAACATGTGCATTTCAAATTGCTTTCGACATGCTGGTTTTCAATTTTCTACAAATAGTGTGGATGAAATAACAGATGAAGATGATGAAGACGATATTCCTTTAGCTCTGTTAATAGAAAGATCTCAGAAATCGCGACTGTGCTGTAGAAGGGGAAAGTGAAAAGTATGTGATAATTGATGTTGAAATTGCTACCTCTTCTCAAGCTTCGATTTCCGAAATTGTTTCACAAGTTTTAGATTCCAAGGCATTAGAAAGTGAGGATAACAACAGTGATACTAAAAGTGAAGCGGTGACACAAGCAGAAGTGCTCAGAGCATTAAATGTCGTAAGCTCCTGAAGGAGCTGAAGAACATTTTCAGAAACTACAAAACTTAGAAAACATTGTACAAAAGATGAAACCAAAATCGCGACAGTCCTGTATTATGAATTACTTTAAGTAAGGTCAGTAGTACATCAGTACTTTGCTTGAGCATACTAATACTATTTGTATGTAACTTTATTCCGAATTAAATTTTTTTTTAAATAATTTCTGTCTGATTCCATTAATTTCAATTGGTTCAACTAAATTAAAAAAAATATAACCTAATAAACTGATATTTTTGTACGTATTAAATTTTACAAAGAATTATACCGTATTTATACAATGCTTATTTTTTGAGAAATGCCTATGAATCGGATATAAGGTCATCCCGCTTATAAGGTCACTTTCGCGAGGTCCCAAGAGGTGACCTTATATCGAGGTCCGACTGTATATGTACAGGGGGAAAATTTAAACAACTAATAATTTATTAATCAGCCTTTTTAAGATCTATCAATTATAAGGTGAAAAGGGACTGGTGGAAAAAAAAGGTAAACAAATATACATGTTAAAAGTGTGTTAACGTTGCCATCAAAATACCCGAAATTATCCTTTGCATAAGTACATGTTGTTTTTAGATTTTTCAAAAAAATTTTAACATAATGCTAAAATGTTTTATGGGTGCTTAGTGAATTAAAAAAAATATGTTTAGGCCGACTTACCAGAATATAATATGAAACTTTTACACAATTTAAAATTACATGAATTACTGCTCGTCACGAAGCTTTGTCAAGTGACTGACAAAGCCTCATGACGAGGCGAAACTGGTCGTTTTCTAAATCTAATTTTAAATTGTATAAACGATTTTATTCTAGCCTGGTGTGTCGGCCTAAACATAAAAAATAAATAAATAAATAAATTTTAACAAAATTACTTAGAATTTTGTTAAAGTATGTGTTAATAATTTTAAGACATTAGTTTTGATAAAAAAAAAATATATATTTTATAAATTAGAAACAGGATGTAGGCAGATACCAGAATTAGGTGTTTTGTGAAGAGTTTTTTGAAAAATTTAATGTTTCTAGAATGTATCAGAAAATATAATTAAATGGAAAGAGAAAAAAAAAATCTGGCTAATTTATATAAATCAATAAAACAGGCATCTTTTTTAAGGAAGAGGAGATTTGATAGGTCTTATTTTAATTATTTTATTATTAATTTATATTTAATATTTTTTTTCTTTACATTTTCAACATAATTCAAAGTTCACAAAATTAATTTTTTTTTTTTGTATAATTTTAAATTATTTCAGGCAAAAAAAAAACCAAACAAACAACTTTTTCTGCCATTCTATTTATAAATAAATTAATAATAATAATAATTTGCCTTTGATGTTTGTACAAATTTTTGTATTTGTTTTTTTGTTTTTTGTTTTTTTTTTATTTAATTTTTGGTTATTAATTCTTTGTGAGTTTTTGGCGAAAAAAATATGCAAAATTAATACCTCCGACGGGTCTTTCTTGAGCTAATCCTACGTTAATTCTATTCGGATCGGTAACCATGAACTCTAATTTACAGGAGGAAGTTCTAAAGAATCTTTCCACAGAGTTAATTCATTTGTCTGTGTTTTTCAAACTATTTTTCAAGATAGAATTGAGCCTATGAAACTACGTTCAAGTATTCACGCTGCTAAAGATAAAAATCGATAAAGTTTAAAAGCTATTATTGTTCAATGAATGTAGAAATTCAAAGTATTTCCCTTATTTTTACTAGACAAAGTTTAGTATAGATTTTAGTAAAATATTGTAGATTTGACTACAATATATGAGAGCTTTCAATAAGGGTTTGCCTCTCAACCACCTGAATTTTTCAGTTTTTATAATTTTTTTTATAATAATTTACTTATTATTTATCTCGAAACAGAACAAGCAAATACATCGAAATAGCAGTTTGTTTAATTATTTTACTTTATTTAATTATGTTCTGTAATTTTAAAAGTAATATATATTTTCTTTTCTTTAATTTTACAAAATGCCATTATAGTTTGACCTCTACCTCCTCAACTTGTGCAAACTAATACAACAAAATCGCAACTTTTTTAATTGGTTAATTTAGTTAAATTATTTTTCATAATTTCAGAAGATAAAAAAAAATTAAATTTAAATTTAATTTTTTTTTTTACAAAATTTGATAATAATTTAAGATTCTTACCCCCCCCCCCCCCATTCCTTCGTTTGCCAAAATTTTTGCGGATGCCATTTCTACGATGGCGAACCAATCACAGCATTGCATCAAACGCATCAAATCCAATTTCTAAAATACAATTTTGCAATAAATATCTGATTCCCGTTTTAGCAAATTAAATTTAATATAAAAACAAAAATGTTTCTATTAACCATAAAAGAATGTGCACTTGATAGATTCTTCTTTTAGTTAACATAATGGTGTGTACGTTAAATGTGTTTTTTAAATTTAAAATGATCATTAAATTAGTGTATTAAAAAAACTTATTAACATTTTGATTTGAAGTACGTTAGTCATTGGTGTAAGATATTTCCCCAGTCATTTCCATCGACCTTTGATTTTTCCAGATTTTAGTTGATTTGTAGGTGTTGATTTGTGCGAATAAAATTAATGACTCCTCGGAGCATTCTTTGTTGCTGTGATTTCTGCGGACCCATATCCGGTCTGTGCCCGTCCTGCTAATTCTCAGTCGGTTCCAGAACTGACAGGGAGAAGCAATTATGCCATCCATGCATGAATTTCACTTTCCAATTCATTGCAGGTGATAGACGAAGACGTGGGTGTTCAGGTTTTCTTTCGTTTCAACGGAAACTGCGGGCGTGGGGGGGGGGGGGGTGAAGACTAACTTCTACCGCTGAGGTTATTTTTTTATTTCATTTTTTTTTTTTTTTTGATATCCTAGTCTGATCAGAAAGAGGTTACTTTTTTTTTTTCCTTAGGTCTTTTTGTACATCGTCAGTTTCACTTCCCCCATAAATATACAAAACAATGCAACGGCGTTGGATTTCGAAATGGAGGACTTAAAATCCCCTCAATTTCAAGCGTAAAAATAAATCATTGCCTATGACCACCCTCTAATAGCTGTTTTGCTCTGGAATCGTTCTCCCTGTAAACAGTATTTGGGTCTTCTCGTCAATTGCAGCGAATTTGAATGGAAATTTACTGCAGTGTAGTTTTGTGGGGAACTTTCAGACCGTCTGAAGCTTTGCTGACTTATTTTGGTAAAAGCTTAAGGCTTAAAGCTAAGGCCCAATTGACAACACAATATTCAGTATTAATCCCTAGAAAATCCTAGTGATGAGTTTATTTTTATTGCGTTAAATTAATCTAAAGTCACTCTTAATGGTCAAATGGTCCTGTACGCTGATCGGGCACCTCCGCTGTTAGACTCATAGCTCTGGTTGACATATGTGTCTTTGAGAAGTTATGTGGGAGGAGTGAGAATGGAGGAGGAAATCTTCTTTAATCTAATCTGAACTCTCCAGATCAGTTTACATTGATACTGAGGAAAGCAATTGGATTCCACTGCAGTATCCTTTACTCACTGAAATGAGATGATTTCTTTATCTTACTAAGTGGTAATTCTACAAAGCATTTGCGGAAAACATTTTTGCTGCAATAATTTTCAACTAAGCAAAAGCTTGACTAACTAAGATACTTGCACATTCAACTAAAACACAAAAGGCGAACGAGTTGATAAACTAACAATAACAATTATTACTGTAATGATTTAGAAAATAAATTAACATAAAAAGGGAGCCGAGTGCTACATATGGAATTTGATATGCGTTGTTGTTTATTACAAGATAATATGGTACTAAGTTTTATTTAGGCCGCGCGGTTGGCATTGTCGCTATGACATCGGCCTCTCACCTCGAAGTACCGTGTTCGGTTCTCTTGTGGGTTTCGTGATGGTGGCGATCCGCGCTGGGCAAGTTTTCCCGGGGTTCTCCCGTTTCCCTGCATTTCTCACACCATCCTTTCTCAGTCTTTCTCTCCATCTGTCCTTCTTTCCGTGGGATAGCACACAAGATCTTTCAGGTCGACGTGCTCGGCTGTCAAGCCACCTACATTCACAAGTAATCTAATCTAATCTAAGTTTTATTTCGTTTATCGAAATAGTTAAGTTTTACTTTTTACTTGGATGAAAAACCTAACCCACGTAATTTTAACACTTTAACTCTTTGGGACATTGGTTTCTCAGGTGATATAACGTTCTTCACGTGTGTGAAGTCACTATGTCACTCATTTTCCTTGTTCACATTCAACATCATCTTCAGATTACATCATCATCTTGTTTCCCGTGTTCGCCCATAAAAACCCATGTCCGAAACTCATGTATGGTCTCCATCTTCACGACAAAAATTAAAATTTTAGAAATTATTTTTATTATTTAGGACAAAAATGTTTTTTCGTTCTTTTCTTTGTCAGGTTCATTTTATATTAAGCCAAAAATTATATAACCAGATTATAGTTTATGTTTACATTTGATTAAATGATATTTGACTCAGATTTCGTTATTCAGTCCTGAAAAATCAAATGAATGCTGAGTAGTCAGAGAAAGGGAGGTGTTAGGGGCAACGGCGCCGAGTGATACTTCATAGGGAGCAAGTAAATGAGGTGCTGCTGGTTTTTTTTGGTTGGGAGATGATCAAATCCACACGTAATATTTCACTTAAAATATTTCACTTTTCTTACACTTCTTTTATCTTTTCTTTGAGCTAAGAAAACTTTATTAATATAATAAGAAACATCGATTTTTAGAAATTGGTAGTATTGAAGAAAAGAAAACACTCCATACTTTAAGCTTTTTAACTTTCATTTTCATGTCATTTTAACTAACTATGTCAAACCTTCAAGTGATTCCTGATCTTCGATTTTGAATAACTTTTCACCTAATGCTTTGTATGTAATTAAACAGATTCTGAAAATAGATGAAAGTAAAATCTATTTACCCCAGGTAAATGTATGTTAAAGACGGCCTAGGATCCACCCAACCCTTTGAGAAATGATATAGGATTTCTGTCCCAAAGGGATCTCAACTTACAAGGAGCACCTTGGTTGGAACAAATAAATGAACACCAAATTCAAAGGATGATCCTTTTCTGACCTCTGAATTCATTGGTGATAGTCGTTTTTCTGTAAACCTCTGCACTTCTTCACTAGAGGTCTCTGAGCATAAAGAATACTCTTTACCTTGAAGACGCCATCTGCATGCAAATCTGTAAGTAGGATAATGTGACGTATCTGACTTCATTACCAGTGGTAAGTTTTCTTTTAGAACATGTTAAGTCTCAGAAATGATAATCATAGAAGAGATTCTCTAATGTCTTGTCATTAAACATTATAATGGCACTCAAGACTTTAGCCTTCTTTAATCGGAGAAGGTTCGTATTCACTCATTACATTAGTTGGGTTGATCAGCAATCTTCCAACCATTTTTCGTGTCACTACATTAAGCAAACCTTAAGTAATGCGATGTAGGCACCTGCACAGTCTCGACTAGCGTAGCAGCAGGCGAGCGAGGCTTCGAGTTTTGACGGAACAGAGACATATAGTGAACAACTACAGAGGTTTACAACTAAATGACTATCACCAGTGAATTCAAAGGTCAAACAATGATCATCTTCTGAATTTTGTTGCATATTTGTTTATTTCAACCCAAAGGTGTTCCTTTGCTAGTCCCATTGACCAAGAGAACCGGAAGTCTTTTCTTCCGGATCATATGCCTGTAGCGGGATAAACTCTTTAACTTTTTTTAAATATATAAATTATGGAAGTAACTTGCTATAACTAATCTTGAATTTTGCACTTGAATTGTCGAAATCATCTCAGGAGCCACTACCTCCTAAGCTAAAAATTTTTAATTAATTTTTAATCTCTTGCACGGCCGCGCGGTTGGCGTTGTCGCTATGACATCGGCCTCTCACCTCTGAGTACCGGGGTTCGGTTCTCATGTGGGTTTGGTGATGGTGGACGATTCGCGCTGGGCAGGTTTTCTCGGGGTTCTCCCGTTTCCCCTGCACTTCTCCCACCATACTTTCTCAGTCTTTCTCTCCATCTGTCCTTATTTCCGTGGGATAGTACAATAGACCTCCGGTCGCAGTGCTTGGCTTCTCTGCCACCCACATTCACTACATAACATAACATAACATAACATAACATAATCTCTTGCACAATTTCGATAAAAATCGAAAATAACATCTTAAATTCCTTATGGTTATTCGAAAAACTATTGCTCAAGTACAGGTTGTTTGCTAAATGGGAAATATTTGACGTTTTCCGATCTGGAACATTACCAAGCTGAGGTTTCATTGTATTCGGCTTCACGCTCTCGTTTTGATATTGTTGTAAATCTCATATCTCTCCATCATTAAAAAAAGAAAACAACAAAGCCGGCAACTCCAGCAAACAGAATTAAAAATAAAATAAAAGGCCTATCAGTGCCTTAATGTAAAACATGATGTAGTTGGCGTTCCACTTTCATATCCTAAGTGCGTGTGAGATGTTATTAAGCAAATAGTAATAGGGAGTTCACTTATGTTATGTAGTGAATGTGAGTGGCAGAGAAGCCAAGCACTGCGACCAAAGATCTATTGTACTAATCCACGGAAAGAAGGACAGATGGGGAGAGAAAGACTGAGAAAGTATGATGGGAGAAGTGCAGGGGAAACGGGAGAACCCCGAGAAAACCTGCCCAGCGCGGATCGTCCACCATCACGAAACCCAAGTGAGTTCACTTATGTTGAGATTTCTGAGCTTCTTACGTGTGCTGGTGCAATTTTTACCAAAGTCAATATGAATTCTTCCTAACAAGAATCACACACCTACTTATAAAATTTCAGCTTAATCGGATAAGTAGTTTTTAAGTTACTCCAATTATTGTGTTTTACTTGCAACATAATTTGGCCGTTTTTATCCAAAGCTCCTTAGCTTTTGATCTGATGTAAATCAAATTCATTAGGGTTACCCTGAAACAACTTATAATCATAACAAAAATCTCAAGAAACGCACATACAAAAGAAATAAAGGTTCTCTGAACCATCATCTGGGGAATCCGGGACAGCTGTTTCAGCCTTATTAGGCTTCTTCAGCCAGATTTACCTTTGATGATAGGCTCAAAGAAGAAGTTAAGGACGTCATTCTCGAACCCAGGAGTGACCTCCTAAACAGAAACATACGCAATGGCAAAATCACCGGCCTCAAATTCCTTATCCTAGCAACCGCCAGGCATTAAGGAATTTTAAGAAGGGGATTAAAGGAAATAAAGAACCCACAAAGTTAATAATAAAATACAAAGGCTGAAGACGCTTAATAAAGAAGACGTAAATCTGGCTGAAGATGCTTAATAAGGATGAAACTCAGATTCCCAAGATGATGGCTCAGGGTGAAAAAAACCTTTGTTTCTTTTGTGTGTGCAGTTTTTTGATGTTTTTATTACATTTAATTGCGCATGTAAATGTTCTATTGCTAACAATATAATCATCTCTACAAACTTCCCCATCTAGGATATGTAGTTTTTGAGTTACATTAATCATGGAAGGACATGCATATTTCAGACTTACAATTGCCTCTAAAAAAAACCTTTTTGTTCCCTTTTTTCTATCCGATCCATATTACAATAAAATGATAACAATTATTACAATTACTAGATTTTTGCAATTATTAGATCGAAAATGTAAAAACCCTGACTACTACGCTGATATAAGCCTGGTAGTGTAGAGATTTCACATATTTTATTTTAATATATTTTAATTCAATCTAATAGTTGGAAATTTTAAGTTGTAATATAGTTTTTTTCTGTAGTGAAATTTATAGTTTTACTACAGAAAAAAAACAAAAATTGTTCAACTAGTAAAATTGTTTCAGGAATTTATTTTAATAAAGATAGATTGGCAGACAGTTTTACGTGCTAATTTATTTTTTTATCATATTTTTATCAGAACTTATTCTTGGCGAACCTAAGACGATGAAAAATCTTAGGTCTAACCACTTAGGCCAAATGTAATATTTTATTTTGGGGCACGGGTGTATAAGGAAATCAACCTCCAACAACAACAACAAAGTAATTTTTCAAATTTCGCTGGCAGGGGGGGGGGGGAGACAATATTCCATGAACCGACTATCTAACAAAACAAAAAAATCAAAGAAAATAAGGTATACTCTACATATTTCAATATTTCTGGGCGAAGAAAGGTGCGACCCCTCCCATACATCCCTTCACGCTCATTTTATATATGAATGTGTGTGTGTGTTTCAAAAATAATTTCTTACAGAAAAGAATCAAGTCCTGTACGACATTCAGATCGTTAAGTATATTTTTAATAGAAGATTTATTTATTTTATTTTTTATTGAATATCTTAAAGATCAATTGCTGTCTTCAAACTATTAGATTTTAGGCAAAGTCTAGGCGAACAGTAGACCTACTTGTTTCTAAAGACCGTTCAACTTCATTAGCAGGCAACGGGACACGAAATTCCAAGTGTCGTATTAAAACTTTTTTGGAGGGAATTTTAAGTTTTTGAGATATTTTTTGATTTCTTTCTCGACAATGTAAGACTCTTTGTCAGTAAATCAAAATATATTATTGAGGTATCTTTAATTTATTTCTTTATTTGAAATCGAACGAATGCAGGTATTCTACTTGCAAAAACAAAATATAATTAATACGACTTTGCACCCAGAAACGCGGGAAAACTGTTAGGACTGTATGGAGTAAATTGGGACTGCGGAATGTTATTTTTCTTTGATAAAAGAATTCAATACATAAAGATCTAAACCGCATTTTCGGATTACTTAAAAAAATAGAATAAGAAGATATAAATAATGATCAATGTTTGACAAGTACAACTTAATTTTAAAAAGTTTTTTTTTTATTAAATTTCATTAAGATAAAAGTGAGTCGTAAACAAAACAAAGATATAATGTCTGCTTTTCAGATTTATTTATTTATTTATTTATTTATTTATTTATTGATTGATTTAGTTTGAGAAAATAGTCTCTCTACAGTTTCAAAAATGCAATTTTTGCTTCTGGATTCATAGACAGGGAAAATATGAATATTTCTGTCACCTTTTCTTGATCGTCCGAAGAGAGGAAAAGGACCCAAAGTTTTTTATTACTTTTTCAAAATAATATCCTTTTTTTTTTTTTAATGAAGTTGTTCATAATTCTGTGAAGTTGAATAGGAAGTTTAAGACACTAGTTTAAGAAACAGAAAATTCTAGATACTCATCGATTTATTTCAATTGCTCTTTAAAAGTGATTGATTCAATGTTTCAATACGAGAAAAAGGCAAATGTCATTAAATTAAAATAGATAAAAAAATATAAATAAAAATAAAAGACTTTTTAGACTTTTTTTCCTATCTAAAAAAAATTAAAAACAAAAACACAAATGTCTGAAAATCAGTTATAAAATCTACAACAATTCGAGTTTCTTCAAAAACAAATATAAGAAAAAAAAATGGGGGGGGGGCATTGGGATGAAAAAGACAGACAAACACCCAAGCCTATAAAGTTACAAAGAAGAATGGCAAAGAAAAAAAATATTTTCCCTAATCATTTTATTAGGGAAGTAATAATTCCCTAATAGGGAATTATTACAGAAAAATTATTACAGAAATTAGGGTTTCAATTATTTTTCCTTTCTACATTTTTATTTATTTGTTTTCATTTGTTTTAATATTATAACATATATAAAAAGTTGAATGCAATGATTAAGCTATAATATTTCCAATAAATAAATAAGTAAGTAAATAAATAAATAAATAAATTTGGGAAAGTTCAGTAACTTCAAAAATGTTCCGTATTTGAAGTGTGGAGTTTGAATAAAATAATTATCTTTCCCCTGTTGCTGTGAATAAGACCATCCGAATTCCCGATGATTCATTTAAGTTGTAAATTTGTCTAAAAACCCGTCCGTTGTTATTAAACAAAGCAGAACCATTGGCAAACCAAGCATAGTTTTAATTATTCGAGACTTATTTCTAATTTCATAGTAAATTACTCGAAAAATAAATAAAAGAAGAAAATTGGCATTCAATGTTTATTAATTGATAAAAAAAATATTTGTATTTATTAGGCTTTGTATTTAAATGAGACGGCTTCCATAATATTTCGTTATTATGTCGTAATTCTATTAAATTAAAAATCCAGCGTTGAATAACCGTCTCTGACCCGATTCGTATTTCTTAAAAATTTGCCAAGTCTTGTTAAAATCCATTAAAACTAAGAAAAAAAGTGGACAGTCCCGAAGTGTTTTCAAGGACGAAAATCAAAATTTAAATGTAAGAACTGATTCCGTTTACATTACGATTATATAAAACCAAAAACTGGAAATAAAAATCAGTTACGGGAAAATGGATTTCCATAAATAAAAAAAATATAGTAAATAAAACAGATTTCTTTTTTTTTTTTAATGTAATGAATTCTTCCTCAGTTGCCAACTTTTCCCCCTTCTGATCGAGTGAATGTATAACACTCCCCCCCTCCCTCCCGCTAAGCCCCCGTAAAACGTGCGTTGCCTCCCCCTTCCATCCTGCACGAGGAGAATATTTTGTTTGTGATTGGTTCAGGTAAAAGCAAGCGTTGTCATTGCGACTGAGGCACTAATTTTCTACAGAGCAATCATTCCGTTCGTTAATCGCCTACCCTTGACGCCAGGTTTTAAATTTGCCTGAAAAATGCGGTGCACACGCGAATTCGCATAACACGTAATTCTTTTCTCCTTAATGACTCGATCGTTAATAGGCTCAGTTCATCGACGAAGCGGGCGGCGACGGAGTGCCATCCTCTCTCCCCATTCAGCATCCCTACTCGATCCCGTGTTTTTTTTCTCGATCTTTTCTCCCCATCGTCCGATTCCCAAGCAGTCCTCCCCCCGCCCACCGCCTACCCCCTCCATTGCCACCCTCGCATCGGCCGGAGCTCTGATTGGGAGCAAATCTGGTCGTCCACAATAGACTAATCGGGCCGTGATTGACGTAGAGCGCCAGCACAGCGGCCCATCGTCCTGGGATGGTGTGTGGCGGGCCCGGCTGACTTACCGCACCGCCACCACAGCAGCCGGGACCAGACGGCGCAGGAACCGCTTCGCAACCCCGCCACGTTCTTTCCGTCCACGGTAAGCCGATCGCGGAATTATCGAGAATCCGAGCCAGTCGGGCGATTCGTCTTAGGCCTAAGAGGCAAAGGTAGGCCAAGGACGCCGAGAAGAGACGCAGCAGCCAGCGAGGCGAGCTTGCCTGTGTGAGGGCTCCTTTGTCAGTCTAAGCCTAATCGAGCCGAGGACGCCATAGGCTGCATTGTGCTCGCCAACGAGGAAGCCCACCGTATTCCCCTTCCGCCGGCGACCTTTGCACAGCCCAAGATCCCGTCCGTGGCCTGCGGAGACCCGCCCTGCACCAAATGCGTGCCGTGCACGAGCCGCTCGCCGACCAGGTGAGCAGTGGACATTCGTCATTGTCAGGACGGCGTGACGCAATGTAAACAAAGCGGTGTGCTGGAGCGCCGACCACCGACCAACCCACGCTACTCTTAAAACTTGGCGGCCGACACTACGCAATCGGACACATTCAAATACTTTCAGGACAGTATATTTTCAAGCATTTCATTTTGTGTAGTTAATTAATTAAGAAGCCGCCGTTGCCGAAGAGATACTTCGACAGATTCCTTCCTTGCCTATTGTCTCTCCGTGAGGTAAGATCGTACAATTAACTGTTAATACCACGTTTTTAATCTGAATTTTTTTTTTTCTTTTTTTTATACTGTTTCCAAAAACAGTTCCATAACTGTCCCAAATGTGGATGTGGCTTATTTTGTGAGTGGGATAAGTTACCGAAATTTTCGACTCGACCAGCGCCAGAGAGCTTCCTTTTTTTTTGAGACTCTCAATGAGTTTTGTCTTCAATTGTTAAGTGATGGGGTTCAATGAGAGGCTGTGATTGCCCGTTCGAGTCTTAATCTTCAGTGTGGGATGCCCCAGTGGGTCCAGCACTCCTGACCCCCCGAATGTCTGGGCCGAGCACGACCCCACCGTCATCAGGGGAGGGGATGGCCCACCGGGGGCGGCGCGGACGCTACCATTCGGGCGAAGGGGGGAGGGGGGCCGATGCCGCGCCGTGGGGGCTTCGCGATCAAGACAACTTGAATACGATCCGTAAGACTCGCTTCGATCTGGAATTGGTCAAGTCGTTCCTACGCAGTGTCAACGAGAAGCGGTCGGTGCACGAAATCCCGCCCGTCGAATTGGACCCCCTTCTCGCCTCGTTCATCGGCTCGGTCAAGAAGAAGAACGGCGAGGATTTCGAGCCCGGCACCTTGCGAGGCATCCTTGGCAGCGTGGATCGATACTTCCGCAAACATAACTACGGCCACGCCATCTTCTCCGGCAACGTGAAGGACTTCCCGAGGACTCGCGACGCCCTCGCCACCAAACAGCGGCAGTTGAAGCGAGAGGGCCGGGGAAACCATCCGAACCGGGCGCAGCCCATCACCAACGAGGAGGTGGAGGTTCTCTACCTGACCGGGCAGCTGGGCACCGGCTCCCCAGACGCCCTCCTCAACACTGTCTGGTTCAACAACTGGGTCTACTTCGGACTCCGCGGCATGAAGGTGCACCGCCACCTGCGCTGGGGGGACATCGTTCTGTGTCGGCTCGACGCGGGGGGAGAGTACCTCGAGTACGTGAACGGCCAGTCCAAGGCGTTCCGACCCCGCGTGTACGCCCTCCCCGATCAGCCGGACAGGGACCCCGTGGCCGCCTACAAACTGTACACCTCGAAACGCCCCCGTCCCATGCTGTCCCCGGATGCCCCCTTCTACTTGGCCCCCAACAGTCGCAAACCTAACTACAGCGACGCGTGGTTCAAGTGCCAGGCCGCGGGAGAGAACAGGCTGGGCCGGCTAATGAAGACCATGGTGGTCAACGCAGGACTCCCGGAGAAGAAGCGGATCGCCTACAAGAGCATCACCGGTCACCTGGTCAAGGAATCGGACAGACCCTCGCCCTCCTCATCTGTCACACTACACAATGGACTGTCCCATCTTCACGACACGTCGGTCACAGACATCACCCCCATTCCTCTCTCGTTGGTAAGTTCTAATGCTTTTCTTATTCTTAAACAATCAAGAATTATTAATAACCCTTTCTTGCATCCATTATTTCGAAGTAGAAAACATTTATTTCACAAAGTAAAGATTAAAAAAAAAAAAAGTTAAAACTAAATATAATTCCAAGTTATTTCAAGCAAATAATACTTTTAAAGCTATCAACATCTCATCTATCAACATTAACATCTCCCTTAATAAAATTTTCAATTTTCATGAAATTTGGTTCAACAAAAAAAAAAAAAAAAAACCAACAAAATTTGCACAAGCTGCTTGTTGAAGTAAATTACAGATACAGGAGAACGCCATTAAATTTTAATACACTATAGTTAATTGCTGGCTGTGTTATTGTTTATTTTTTAAAGTTTGATTCTTTATTTTTATTTTATTTTTTGGGATGTAATTGCAGCAGTTTCAAAGTATGTGAAAACTATATGTGTTAACATAAGAATTCATTTCACTTACGTATAATAAAAGAAAAAAAATATATAAATAAAAAATGATTTCCTTCCAAGTACTAGACTAACTTATTATGCGAAATTTGTAACGCCATTTATGCAATACCCGTCTAAATCCCATACAATAATATGATTTATACGATTATATACATCTGTACAACAGATGCTGAATTGTCAAATCCTACCCATATATATATATATATATATATATGTAAAATGAGAGCAGACTGAGAAGTTTACAGGAAGTATGACTAATTTAATTATTTCTCTATCGAAGAAATATTATTAATTCACTATGTAATATAAAAAATTATAATAAAGAAATCAGATACATAGAACGTAAATATTGACTTAAAAAAAAAAAAAAAAAGCAAATTATCCTGTACATGTTACTCTTCAAAAAAAAGGATGATATATTCTTATTATTATTATTATAGTAGTAATGACAAAACTGAAAAAAAAAAATATTATGCCATCTTTGAGCTGCTTCTATCTAATTCATTTCCTGTTAAAAATATTTGTTATTTACATAGTATAATTAAGTACAAGGAAATGATGTTATTATACAAGGATCTGTAAATGCAAAAGTTTAATTTATCAGAATTGTGTTTTCGTAAATGTTGTTAATCATACTTTTCTAATTGCTAGAAAAACATGAAATGGGTTAGATTAGGAATTGTAGAGCTTCAAAATAGCGTGATTATGAGAAAAAGAAGTGATTTTTTTACCCATTAAACAAATAGGTTTTACACTTTGATGTTTTACACTTATACTGTAAAAAAACGTGTAGGAGAATTGTCAAAAAAAAAAAATAACTTTCTTAAAATAATTTATCTATTTTAAAAATTGAGATGCTTAATTTTAAAAATGCATTTACAATTTATGTAAGTAGTGAAGTTTAGTAAGACTTTCTGCAAAAAAAAAAGTAACCTAATACGTTAAAAATTAAATAATTCTTTTCTAATAGTTGAGATTATTATGAAATTTATTTTTAAAAAAAGTTTAGTCTCATAGATGGGGAAAAAAAAGGTCCAGAAAATCAAATTGAATGTTAAGTTACCACTACCAAAGGAGATTTGTGTAATATATTGAAATTCAAGTAATGAAAAGCATATTTTTAATATTTTAATTTAAGTACGAATTAAAGTATTTAAAGTTTAATATTCCATAAATGTAATACCAGAATTAAATAACTGTATTTCTTATTTGGAAAAGCAGGATAATAATAAACAATAAGACTTGGAATTTGTTAATTTTTATAATTCATTTATTTAATTTTTCATAACTAAAATTTAAATACAATTTTAAGTAGTTATGATTTTCTTAAAGTGTAGTGAATCAAATTATTTATTAATTAAAATTAGTAACTAACAAAAGGAATTATAAGTTATGTTGTTTAATTAAATCCAGTTTGAAATCAGATTTATTTTCGTTTTTTTTGGTTTTAAGTTCCTGGATATTATTGAGTTACTTTTTTTCAGTTATATAATCTCGATAAATACTTAATGGTTTATCCTTCTAGAAAGGGCTAATTAATGATAGTTTCAGTGGTGTCTTACAATTTATTGACTAACTTAAACAGTATCTTTATTATCTTTGGTTTTCAAACATTTTTTTATTTTTTTGTTTATTAGCTGTTTTCTAACCTTTTAGTTGTAAACTAGTAGTTAGGCAATAAACAAGGAAAAAGAATCGTAAAATATATTAATAAACTATTCGTTAGAGACTGCATTTCCTGAAGTAACGAAATACAAAAAAACCAACTAAATCGTAACCCTTACACTCCCTTTTGTTTGGGGCAGAGTGTACGGTACTGATTTGACCTTAACTTAAGTAAAAAAAAATATTGATATTTCTCACGTAATTACTTCAATTGTAATTTTTTTTATTTAGTAATTATTATTATTAATGTATTTTCAACATTCGATACTAATTATCAATAACATAATTAGTTGGAGTTTAGAGAATTCTATAGATCGGAATTAGAGTTTTTAAAGTAATTGTAATCTTTATAAAATATATTCATTACGTCATGATGTTATTTTTCCAATCTAATTACAATCTTGTAATTGATTATTAACATTAAATTACAATTAATTTATTTTCATTTTATTTTGTTAATTTATGTATTTATTAACAAAACTGACAATGAGAATAAATTTATGCATATCTTTTTTATTTACATTAAGAAAATTTGTTACCATTTGTTATCGATTTTATTTGTAAATCAATAACTGTGGTGGGGGGTGATAAATTGTATTGAAACACAGCACGATATTGACTTAATTATTTCAATTCAATTCTTTAAGAAAGAAACATTTAAGTTTATTATTTAAATCAGATAATCTTCGATTGCTATTAAATGTCAGGTAATGAGTGTATGTTTTAATCACTGTGTAACACTTGAATTGTGAAATCAACTCATACGTTGTGAAATTTGACAAAAAATAAATTGTGGCTCCAATCGTAATAAATGACAATTGCAATAATATACTGAGTGAAGTAGAAACTGATTACTGTCATATGGAGTTAAAGAGGAAATATATTTCACCCTTTAAAATATATCTTCAAGTTTGTATCAGAATTTTTATCTTCAGATAAAATTAATTTCTTGTTAAATTTTGCTTAAAACAATATAAGTGTGTGTGAAGATATTTTAAATCAGTAATAAAATAAATCATAATTATGCAGTAAGTGATAAAGCCCGATATTGGAAGATGTTGGAAGTCAATCTGTCTTGTCGAATTTTTTTTTTTTTTTATATGCAGAAAAAAGGTTTTTTTTTTTTTTTTTTTAAGAATTATATATTTTTTAAAAATTATATGTCCACCGAAATTTTTTAAAAAAAAATGCCTTATAAGGACAATTTACTTATTTTTAGGTAATGTGTTTGCTATTACGGAATTTGTTTTGTCTGTCTGTCTGTCCGCGTAAATAAGAGTAATTTAACTCTTCTATACCAATTTTCATGAAATTTAGTACACAGCAAGATCAAATTTGTCGACGAAATATCAAATTTCATGAAGATTAGGTGGAAGGACCCCTTTTTTAATATTTTTCCAATCAATAATCCCGCTTTGAATGGAAGATTCTCACGAATGTCATGGGTTTTCTTGATTTTTGTGAGTTTTTAGAGGTTTGATATTTTATGATGAAAATGTGAAATCTTTGAGACGTACATAAATTATTGAATAGGAAGAACAAATAGTGAGAAATCCGTCTTTGAGTACATCTCTTAGCCTATTTCTCTTCAATGGGATCCTATGGGCTTTAATGGGACATATGATACAAAACAAAACAAAAAAAAAACCGTAGCTTTTCAATAGACTATTATTACCCTATTACAAATTCGTGATTATTCCTTGAGTTTGAGGGTGACAAAAGTAGCTTATAACAAATAATAATATATTTGTTTTAATTCCCATAAATATGAATTTGAATATCTTCTCTTGCAAATTCACACAGTTCTCATTGAAGCTGACTTGTAATTTAGAAGCATAAAAACAAGTGAACAAAGGTTTTTGAGAAGGTTATTTAAATTTCTCCTCTTTTACCATAAATGGATTTTCTTCATCTTTTTTTGAATACTTTGGTTGAATATGGTTTTGGTGTCAATTAAAGGAAGGCTGGCGTCGACGGAGTTGCAAGCCAACACATCTTTTTTTACTCATACAGTTAAAAAATCCGGAAATTTCCAATACGGAGCGTTAAATATAGTAATTACAATTCCTTATTAATATTTGACCCTGATTATTGAAATGCATGTTATTTAATTTCAAAATCCGCCAATATTACAAGGTAGTTCAAGTTTTGTACTGTTGTTTAATCTATTAAAATCTAGACACTATCTTCCAACGATAAAGAAATTTATTATAAAATATCCTGATCTGAGAATTTTGTTTATTACTGGTTTTGTTTAATTTTAAAAAATGAAAAACCGTAAACTACTGAAAAGACAGTTCGATAAATGATTTTTTAAAGACAGTCAGATCTATTTTCATTGATTTCTTTGCATAATAACACTTCATTTAGCATTTTTTAATTTTTTATTATAATTATTTATATTTTTTTTCAGGAGCATATCTCAAAATATTGACTATTTTTTTTAAATTAAATAAAATGATTTTCAGTGATCACAGATCGATAATAATAATAATAATGCCATGTATTGACGGACTGTTGTTCTCTCCTTGCATCCGTCCGAAGATGATTAGCAAAAGCCAGTCGAAACATGTTACGGTCATCTTTTTAATATTTTAAGTATGTTGTTATTTATTATTATTTCATTAATAATAAGGAATTGTAACTGCTTCATATTAACGCTTTTTAAAATTTCAGATTTGTATCTGCATTAGTCAAAAAATATGATGATTTGAATGAACCTTAACTATTGATGATTTGAAGCCACTTTGATTCTAGCTCTTACGTATAGTTATACTAAACACTCAGATAACGTCTTTACATTATCTCATTCAACTTCATTATCATCAAGATTATATTCTTTGAGATTTTTACTACTTCTGTCTTAGGATGCTAAGAATAGCAACAGCAATAATCAGACGTTTTTAATCCAATTTCAACTTTCGTAGGAAAGCGAGGCTCATGAAGGCAGCCAGTCTGTGTGTGTGTGTATCTGTTCCCTCCTCCTTGTGTTCCTTCGT
This sequence comes from Thereuonema tuberculata, assembly GCA_023159025.1. NCBI lineage: Eukaryota > Metazoa > Arthropoda > Chilopoda > Scutigeromorpha > Scutigeridae > Thereuonema > Thereuonema tuberculata. The sequence continues at coordinate 46,019,958 of JAFIDM010014012.1, forward strand.
TTTATTAATAAATAAAAATTATAAAAATACAATTTTAAGGAACTTAGATTTTAAATTTGTAACGAGTTTTACTATCTTATAGCCTTTATTCAAAATTCCCCGTCATTTATTTTGTTATGTCGACGACAATAACGAAGTTAGTCCTTCCAATGTTAAGAGTCGTACGCCGAATGTTTGGCCGACAAAGTCATTTCACCGACAAAGTCATCTGACCGACACAGTCACCTGACCGTCAGCCATCTCCCTAACACTTGTTTGTCAACTGAGATCTCACTCAGTTGCTTTCAATCAGATGATTTGTGTAATAACCATCAGCCACATAAGTAGAGACTCAGCACAGTAGAAAAATCGATCACACCATTTATTTGAAAGCCTTAATAAGAAGCGCAGTAAGTAATACACTGGTATTTTGGAAATTGCTCTCAGTAGTGATCAAATATCAATGAGGAATTAGTGCGATAATCAAAAACACAAGAAAATGCTCTAGTTTTGACTGAGGTCAGCTATTAAAGAAAAATAGAGGAAAAATGACCAAAATCAAAATCATGCAAAATCACGCAATTTATAAATAAATAAATAAATAATTAATCAATGTTGTAATATTCTAAGTTTATTTATTACATATTATATAAATATTCAGAACCAACAGAAGGAATTTTTATTTATTTATTGTGGGATTTAACTTATAAATTTTATAAATAAATAAATAAATAAACAATTAAAAATCCGAAAAAAATAAATGGCTACAGAAATCTGAATTTTGTGGCATATTATATTTTTTTTGATTATCTTCAGTTCCATTTTTAGTTAATACAAATACTTTAAAATCTATATTACTTTTGGTAATATATTTGATAGTTTTTCATTATATTGAAGATTTATTTGGGTTCGAATATTAGGAAATCTACTTGATCGCAAATGGAAATGTATTTTTATTTTTTTATTGTTTTGGTTGGACGATCGGTTTTAAGGTCATAGGTTGAATTTTTTAGGTTATATTTTGGTCATATATGTGATATTTTTGAAGTCCTAATATTTCTAAGATTTTTAGAGAATAAAATTCTTCTGCTAATTAAAATGGATTTTAAGTAATTATTTGCTTAAAGTAATAGAACATAAAAAAAATTGTTTGGTTTCTTCAGTCACGTGTCTTTTTTTTTTTTGTAAATTTGTGGCTTCAGATACTCTCTCTTTTATAACTTAGAAATGTAAGAAGTTTAATACGAAAATTTATATTTTTAATGAATTTTTATCTTTTATTGAGAATAATTTCTACCGAAAAGAATTAGTGAATTAAAAACCTACGTTAATTCTGGCTATTTTTCTACTTTTGCCTCGTTTCCTACATAAGGTTCATCACAATCTGTATATGTATTGTTCGTTTCACCAATGAAAAACCTTTGCGGACGTAATTCGTTTATGGATTGATGTTTCCAGGACGTAACAGCGATATCTACTGCTAAAAGTTTTAACTAAATCTTAAAAACATAACGAAAACATTCCGGTTTTTGTATTTTGTACAGTTACGAATATATTTTTATATTATTGTTGTTATTTAAATAACTTCATATTCTTTTTAATAACTTGGTTTGGTTGTGAAATTTCTTCCCTCGCGTACTAACAGTAACTTTTTGTTGCAAAGACGCCATTTCTATGTTTGACGTCATGATTCCAGGCGAACGTAAGTGATCAGATTTCGCCATAGAAGGAGTTCTTTCTCTGTTGAAAGAGAGAATAAGTGTATGTCCTCCTCTAATAACTTCAGAACTGCTGGAGGATTTTCTTGAAACTTGTTATATACATCCAAGGACATGTTTTTATCCAATTTTTATATATATATATATATTTTTCTTTTTTGTTATTTTGAATCCATAACAAATAAATTAGCCAGGAAGGAAAAAAATCCCAGAGAAAAGTACAGAACCGACACAATGGATTTGATGGCTTAAACAAATGATATTTATCTGCTTATTAATCTTATTAATGCCTGCGCGAGCTGTAAAGTGATTAGGAAGCAGACAAGTAAAAATTGCCGATTTAATCAATTTCTTCAGAACAATGACAAAATCTTAACTATTTGTAGTCAACAGATATTATAGAGTTAACAAATAAAAAAATTAAGATATTAATTAAAGTATATTTAAAATTCTTTCAGGAACGTTTTATTGTCATTATTATTTATGCTTAAAAGAAAAAAAAAATGCTAAAAGAGAAGTGTTTAAGAGTCCAACTAGAATTAAAGGTGAAGAAGCTAAATAAACAGTGTTACTTAGTTAGAATTAATAGAAAAACAAGATACAAATCCATACATAATGTACGTAACATAAAACTCTTTCTCCCTAAAAATTTGCCTCAAATAATGGAGGACGAATGTATAATTTTTTTTTTATTATAACAATTCCCCCCCCCCCCCAAAAAAAAAATGCCCCTGAAAACGGGTATGTCTTATACGCCGTTAAATACGCTACTTTTTTTAATTATTATTGAATTGAGCATTGTTATTATTATCTGATTCCTCTACATTTATTTAATTAATATATTTTTTTGGGGGAAGCCGATTAAAAAATAATAAGGAAGAAAATTGCATCACACAGCTATTAATCATTAAAAATGAATTACAAACAACCAACAAAAAAAAAAGCTTCGTTTTTAGCAATTATTTTAAATTTAATTTTAATCTCAGCCGAATAATTTTCCCCCCTCCCTTTTTTTTAATTGATAATTTCAGGCTTAATTTATTTATTTACATTTTAACAAAAAATTGTTTTTGGTTATTTTGGTTTAATTGCTGCTACAGTTTTTAATTTTGATTCATAATTTCTTAATTAAAATGTTAAATAAAACATATTCTGTTACGGAGAAATTTGTTATTTAAGATATGTAAATAACATATTAGAAACAAACTCTTTGTTAGCCGTTCTTCTAAAGCCTTTATTATTATTAGTATTAAAATATACTATAAATGATTCTCGTTCAGCCACAAATAAAAAAATAATTAATTCATATAAAATTAAATCTTATTAATTTACTTCCATGAATTATTTTCTCTTTTCTTCAATTTATAATTTTTGTTACTAAAATATTTTAGAGTTTTTACTCATAAACTGTTCTAAAGCTTTATATTAATAAGCTCGTTATTAATATAACAAAGATGGATGAAAAGTTTTATTTGCGGTTTTGTTTTACGCTTAATACAGCGAAGGATTTCACCTATATAATACAACACACACACACACACACACACAAAAGCTGCGTTGGTATCGGGTCAGTTCGTTTAACTGTCAATTTCACGATTAACTCGAAGCAGACGCAACATTTGAGTAATGCAATTTAGAAAAATCAAATAAGAGTAAAACAGATACAAGAAAAAAAATAATAAAGCGAAACAGAAAGAATTAAAATATAATATTTAGTTACTATTATAAAAGTAACTAAAATCAATAAAAGATTTTTAGTAAACAAAAGAAAAATCAAGCAATCAAGCATTACTTTTTACATTATTATCATTTATTTTTTTTATTATTTATTTATTTTTGTTTGAATTAACTGTTTAATTATTGTAAACTGTAAATGTTTTAATTTAATTTTTAATTAAATATTTACTAAATAATTTGAAATTAGTTTATTCATACTAAGTATGGTTCGCATATTATGTTCTCATAATTGTTATTAATCAACGAATTTTGTTATTTTCGCTGTGGACATTAAAAATATCTGATTTCTAAAAAAAAAAAAATCTTTTTTAATTATTATAGATGCAGCTTTATGTATCACTAAGAACTGTATCATGTGACTTGTAACTTAAACGGAATCTGAATAAATAAAATGGCTGCCCCTTCTTTCTCAATTTTATCTACATTCTATACTTGTAAATCAAGGAATATATATATGATATGTTGTCATATTGAAATCATTATTGCTTATAAATGAAGCGCTAAAAACCAGAGTGGACTATCCCTTCTGAATAACTTTGAAATATTGAACAATAAAGTTAAATACTTTTACAAAACTCTGAACTGCACATATCCTATTTGTTTTTGTTATTTTGGGGATAATAGTGATAGAGCTTAGTCGAGTTTACCTAAATTGTAGACCGTCTTTCATATCACAATGTGGTGCAAATAAATTAAAATCTCGGGATTTGAGATATCGGGATTTCGCCTCAAATGTAAATAGTAATGCAGTATTGTTTAGATATCAGTGATCTCTTAAAAACTAAATTACAATTCAGATGAATTTTTTGAAAAAAAAAAAAAAAAACAACAAAAAAGCTTTAATCTTTTTGTAGACGATTGTTCAGCCATGTTCATAGAAATGGGTTAGGGAGAAGACTGATATTATTTATTCCCATTTATGGTTAACTGAAATGTAACATTTAGTCGAGTAAAAGGGAAGAGAGAGACTTAGTGATTTACATTCAATGGGCGTAACTCTTGTGTTTCAGATTTGGTAACGAGTGGGAGTTACATATTAATCAAAAAATTAATATACAGCAGTAACCTACACTGGAAACACACGCTTAAAAAACTAGTTCTTTATTCAATTCAAGAAAGAAGTATTTGTTTTTAATAGACCTATGAATTTCACTTTCTTCGCTGAAAAGCTTTATTTCATTGTACATCTCAGGATCAACAAGTTGTTGCCCTATACAACTTCAATACGTTTGGAAATTGGATGAAAGTTGATGATATATCCATGTTATATCTGAAATTCGACTTATATTTATCTAGCTTGAAAGGTTATTAATTATTCGTTGAAATTAGTTGTAATAAGTTATTAGTTTTTTGCTAAATTACAAGATTTACTTTTAGGAAAAAGTCTTCCATCAGGAACTTTTTAGCTGTTAGAGTTTAAAATTACGGTAAAGTTTTGAAAAATTATAATAAATAAGCATAATACAATAAACAAATAAATAAAAGTATATAAAAGCAATTTAACAAAATTTAATTTATAATAAAAGCAAACGAATTACGGTAAGTTATAGTAATTGCTAAAATAAATTAAATTAAATTAAATAATTTAATTATATTTAATTTAGTAAATAAAATAATAAAAATTAAATAACAAAAATAAGTGAATTTTGATAAATTACAAAATAAACTCAATAAATGAAATTATGAATTAAATGTATAATTAAATAATAAAATAAATAAATTATTATAAATTAGGGATAAAATTTAAATAATAGTAGATTAAAGCTGTTAAATTAAATTTGAGCTAGTCTTCATTGAATATAAATTAAAATTTTTAATTTACAATGTTATTATAAAACTAATTTGGAGGAAACATTTCCATTTTTTTCTCGTTGATTTTGAGAAGTATTTTGTAGGATTAAATACATTCTAAAGACCAATTATCTGCCAGAATATTTTTTTTATTAGCTTTTTAATGATAGTTTGACGATTTTATGACGTTTCGAAATTAAAAGTGTTATTCTAATTTCTATTGTAAATTCTTCATTGGTGATGGATAAGATATTCGAAGAAACTTTAAAACGTTTGGAATTTGGATGAATCCTGCATTTTGATTATCTTGTTTTTTTGTTGTTTGTTATTATTTATTTATTTATTTATTTATTTTTATGTCACATTTGATGCACGTTAAACCTTCTTACATATTAATTGTTCGCCTTTGCATTGGGCTTATCCTTTTATTAAATGCCTTTTTAGCCCAGCGCTTAGCGGGCTAAGGTAATTGTGTTGTACTGGTCACAGCGATTTTTCTATTGTCGTTTGCTTTTGTGGGGTCCCACTTCCGAGAGCGGGAGAAGGAACCGTAGGTATTCACGCGTTCTGAGCTTGATCACCGAGGCTAAATCTGGCTGATGAGTCCTAATTAGGATGAAACAGCTGTCCCAGATTACTGTCGATAATGGCTCAAAGGCGTGAAAGCAAACGAATTTGTGCATTTCTATATATTTTTTTTTTCCGTTTTTCATGTCATATTTGATTCACGTTAAACCTTCTTACATACTATTTTTACTGTTTTATTTAACATATTATTTTAACATACTATTTTAACTATTTCCTGTTTTATTCAAACTTTATTTTAAAATATTCTAGACTGTATAATGTAGTCTAGAATAATAATAATAAAAAAAAGTATCATAGAAAAAAAAATGCTTCAGAATATCAGACAGTCTGAAAGAAAGAACACTTCGGTTTTAGTTGTAATTTTTCTTCAAGCTTTTTCGGATTTTCAGGTTTATTTTTGAAATTGCAGACATTTGCAGCAGAAATTATTAAGATTGGCTTTTTGTTGAAACAATTTTTTTTTCAAATACGTAAGATTTTAGTTATTTAGATATTTAGTTTATGAGTTAAATTTAGCTTTCTTTTAGAATGGCATTTATGTTATTTATTAAGACTCATCACAGGCAGAACAATGCAATTAGGCGATCCTTTAGCTTTACTATTTAAGTAACATAGGTTACGACGCTAATTATTACATAGGTAGTTAGGTATTTCCCATAAGAGGTCTTTTCTGGCTCACTGGTTGCTGAAGGTATAGGACGTTTCCAATGACCATCGGGACTGGTTGAGAATGTATCGTCAACCCAATACTCACCGCCTTTACCCCGGGGAAATAAAACTTGGGCCCCATTTTATAGAGGGCTGGTGAACTCGAGGGTCCCATCCAAAGAGAAATAACCTACGCCGACCGAGGATTGAACCACGCTCCTTCAGCGCCTTTACTACTGGGTCATCGGGCCCATAACCTAGTAAACATAACCAAAATACATTAAACAGGCCCAAAATACTTTGCTGCCATTCCGTTCTCACCATCTAGTTCTTAATGGTAGGAATATGATACGTTAACAACGGATGGGTGAGGGATAATTATTGAAGCTCATAACTTCCCAAAAAATTCAATAGAATTATCGTAGGAATGGCAGTGAACCTCCTAAGCTAAAATAAACAATAAACAATAATTATTTTTAAAAATACATTCATTCAATAGTATATAATTTTTTAAATAACATATTTTTTTAATATGTTAAGGATTTTTTCATAACCCCTCCAATGTTTTTTGTTTTGTTTTTTCCACAACAGCTCGCCCCCTCCTCACTCCCCCAGCGATCACATCCTACCGTCTACAACATTGCCGCAATGTCTTTTCGTAAATGGAATGAAAACTGTTTTGTCGGCAGACAATTTACATTTTTTTAATTCTTTTCTGTTTATTCACTTTCTTTTTCTTTGCGAATTTTACGAATTCTTTTGTGAAATCCTGTAGAATATTTAAATGACGCCATTGTTTCTAATCAGCTTATATTTTGATCAGATTTAGATTAAAACGAAATCACAAAAAAAAAAAAATAAAGTCAGTTCAGACGTCGCTTTTAATCTGATCGTGTGAATGCTCCGAGAGCAACTGTTCGTTTTGGTGAAATATTTCCATTATTATTCCACTGGGAGGGAAAAAAAAAGATGCGAGTGAGTCGAATATTCATTAAGTTACTGGAACCCAAACCCGGCTGATCAGATGACCTTGTCCGACAGACGACTTGGAATTCCTTCAAAAAATCCCTGATGGCGTTTGGAACAAAGGAACAATTGCTCTTCAAATTATCTGAGGCAGAAAAGCTGAAATTGCAAATCAGGACTCATCAGGACAACCAATCCAAAAAAAAAAAAAGCCGACAAGTCCAAAGGGCTCATCCAAAAATTTCACTGAATAATTACTAAAAGTTGCCAAAAAACTCAACAAAACAACTTTGCAACCGTTATGCAAATTTTTATGTACTTTTCAATCAATTTTTGTTTAATAATTGTCAAGCATTAACTACGGCTTCTTCCTAAGACAGACTAAAGAAGCAAAATGATAAATTGCATTGCTAGTTAAGCTTTCTAATTAACAACTTAACAGAAAATAATTTACGGGAAAGATGACATCAACAAAAAATTATCCTCTTCTAGTGAGAGCCAATTAAAAACAGATTCAATAAATTATGCAAACTAACGCTGCAGTCAATTTTACTTAACTTAAAGATATTGTGAAGATTCAGTTTTTTAATCTTCAGTGAACCAAATCTGAAGCTTTTGGAAGAAAAAAATAAGAAAAACCAACAAACAAACAAAGTTCTTGTCAGATCTATTGTTTATTATATTTTGTACTGCAGTTTTTTGCACTTCATTAGGCGAAAAATTACTTTAAAGCTGACAGTCTGTGTACAGATAAAAAAATGTATGCAGTACATTCAAATTTTAGAAGGACAATAAGCAACTTTTTCAGAAAATAAATCAGAAGTTTCTCAAAAGACAGAAGCATATTTCCTTAAAATTTACTGGTTTTATTCATTTATTTATTTATTTATTTATTTATTTTTTAAAGTCGGGAAATTTTTTTAAACATTAAGGCTCCGTTTTTTTCTTTATTTTAATTACAACATCTGCTGAATATAAACAATAGGGCTTGAAAAAACTAAATTAAAATCCGCGTTATTTTTACTTTTGTTTAATCAGATTGATTTTAATCATTTTAAAGCTCGCAGAGACATAAAAAGGAATAATATTCCAATTAATAATCATTATTTAAAATATCGATAGAAAACCATTTTTTCTTAGTTCAGTGAGAGTTTTTGTCTTTCGTTAATATCGCGATAAGGACCTAAAGTAAAAATATTTCAAATATAAAAGTTAAGATTATCTCTTGTCCTTCAATATACATGCCAATTTTCAAGAGGTTTCATTCATTGGTTGAAAAGTTATTAAGGTGTGGGATGGGGAAACATGCAGACACATTCACAGAGCCACCTTTTCCCAGGATAGTAGGGTAAAAAAAAAAAAAAATATAGAAAGAAAATGGTAAGAAATAATTACTGAATTAATTCAAAACATTAAGAATTTATTAAATGTTAAAATGTCTCTTTAAGTTTTAGGTTATTCAAAACTGTTCAGCTGTTGGTTTATTTTATAATCACTTTTAATATTTTAAATTATGTGTATTTGAGTGCCGTTCTCGTAAACAATATATGTATAAATTAAACTTTTAATTTTTATTTTAAAGAGTTTTGAGAATATTATCGTTAAAGAATATACTATATTTTGGAGAGGACGATATGCAGCGGAATATATACACTTTTTTTGTCTTTGAAACAAAAATTGTAAGGCATTGCATTAATAACATTTTCGTTTTTAACTTGTTTTCGAAGTTAGATAATGTTTATCGAATAAGTCATTGTGTGCATTCGATAAAAATACCCAGAGAAAAGCATTGGAATCTAAACAATGTATTTTTATTCTATTTCGATTATAATTTCATTGTCTTAAACAATGAATGTTAAATCCTTAATCCGCGTGGTTTAATACAATTGAAATTAAAACTGCAGAGTTGTAAGAGCAAGCGAATTACTGACATGGGTAACTTTACATTGGAGAAATAAGCTAAATACAAGGGAAGCATTGACAGAGTGAAATGAAAACTGACGGATTCCATTTCAAAAAGGATTTAGCCATCAAGGGATTTTAAATACATTCAAAGGAGAGAGAAAAAAGAAACTCGCCCTTTTTTCTAACCTTACTTGTGATTTCTCAACCGAATGAAGAAACAATGCGAGATATGAATGTAAAATGTCGAATTTATGTTTAAATTACAGATGCAAAAAGAATATTTTTTCCGATACTCGAATTTTGTGGGTTTTTAAATTAAATTTGTGTTAATAGTTGTTTCGGGATAAAGAATATCCTTACAAAATTACCCTTTTTTTTTATTTTTATGAATTTTTCCGATTGTTTAGGATCATTTGAGAACTTTTGCTTGAATATATTTCATCAGATTTAATTATTTTAAAAAAAAAATGAGGTATTCCATTGATCTCATTTTATATATTCTTAGTATTCGTTTTTAAGATGTAAATATAAATACTTAAAATCGTAGAAAACGAGATCTCGTGAATCACAAGTGACACCCCATGGATTCTATAGCTCAGAAGAGAGTAAATCCCAGCCTAAAGTTAACCAGTTCACCAGAATTTGCAATAGAACACGGTGGCCAAGATGTCGATCGTGATCTATCATTAAGGCAAGGATGGTAATCCGCGGAGATTTGTCTGAAGAACACTAGATTATTTTATCTGTCGACATTTTTCGGATCTAACTGTTTGTATTCACGACACTACAATGAATACGATCAAAACAAAACATCGAAACTGCGTAACTGATGATCATGTGATTGATTATTGATTTTCGTACCTATAAAACCAACAGATGTGGAGCTAAGGACCAAATCCGTCAAAATGCTTTGTCATTACAGCGCCGTAGCCATTTCGGTTAAAGCGCTATTACCACGAGGATAAGGAACAGTTTGAAAAGCTAATAGTTTAATAATAGATTTGAATTACTCTTTCTCTGCCTGAATTACTATTTTACGTTCTTCCTATGCGATATTCGGAAGTTGACTCGCCAATTATAACTTCCTTGTCCACTGTAATCTTAGTAAATCCTGTGTTAAGCATCTCAGACAACATTCTTACGTGACACTGATGTAAATCCAAAAATTATAAACAGTGTTTCATTATTGAAATATGTTCGAACGCTGCTGGTTGGATTACGGTGATCACTTAGTGCTAAAGACGCAATCTAAGTATCAAAAAGAAAATAGAAGAAAACGATGATCGGCGAGATTAAATCGAGACCCGCGAGAGATCAGTGGTTTTTATGAAATGTAATAAAGACATTCAATAACGTTTAACAACATTTATACTGATGAATTTTTTGACTGATAAAGACTTAATTATATGTAAATATGTGTGGATGTAGGATATATGTATTGTTTATACGTATGTATGCAAGTACAAACCAGATTGATTGCTTCCTGATGATTAAGTCTTATTTAGATTTACATATAAATTTGTATAAACAATAAAAGTGGAGTTTATAATAAAATCTTAACCGAAAAGAAAGTTAAATTATTTTAATACTTTAATTTTATTCTTCAATTTTTTGTTGATTTGATAGTTAAATATATACAATATAGGTTTCATCATAAGATGAAATTTCACTTTTCCCATATCTTACCATATCTTCTAAATCAATAAAGAAAACAAAGATTTTTTTTCCCCAATAATCCTTTAAAGAAACAGAAATAGGTGTAATTTAAAAAAAATCTCATAATAGAAGCGTTTTAAATTAATACGAAGGAGCTTACTAGTTTTCCGAATGTGAAATGCCATATGAATAAGCAGTTTTTTTTTTGAAAGGCACCTTCGCAGATATATCTTCCGCATTCGGCCATTAACAGACCCCGTCTTTCCTTTCTTTTGAGCTGCAGAACCGTATAATGATTCAACTTTCTCAAATGCAAAGAAATTATTACTTAGATCTTTGCCAAACAAAACAAAACAAACAAAAAAAAAATTAAATCATTCATCCGTTGAGATTTTTAGTAAATATACAGCTGTTGCATTTTTTTTTTTAGTTTCTTTTGTGAACGGAAAATTTCCTAGAAAGAATAATCCGAAAATCAATGAAATTCAATAAGAAGCAGCTGTAAAACACCACAAGTTGATAGGAGATTGCTGGATTCAACATTAACCACTTTTGCGTTGAAATTAAAGAATTGGCTGAGAATTCCTTCAACGCAATAGAACTATCTTAAAATACTGAAACATGAACTGACCATCATATGCTTATCACGCTTTAGACAATGGATGTAAATTAAGAAATTAATATATAATATTTGGTTTGTTGTTAGGCTGTTTTTGTCTTTTAATAACTTTTGACCAGCTGGATGAACCCTTTTGAAATTTGATGTGCATATTCGATGACTTGGGATGATCTAACCTTCATATTTGAAATCTTATTCAAACGTGACTTTGTCGAGAAAACACCGCGAGAAAACAACAAAATTTCCCATAGAAAAGCATTGGAATGTAAACAATGGTTTCTATCCTATTTTTCTGTTAATATTTTTAATTGTTTTAAGCAATGAAAATGAATCCTTACTCCGTTAATTTGCGCAAGATTTGGTACTATTAAAATTACTCCGGTTTCTATAATTTAGATAAATAATCCTGATTTTTATTTCATTATTTTCAGACAATAGGAAATCCGTAATGTATGATTCAGCAGTTATTACAATTGGAATGTAAGTGCAGGCGTATTGTTTTAACGACTATAAAAAAAAAAATAGGCAATAACAAATTATATGTGCCTATAATTCAACAAAATGGTAACTACAGAAGGCATAAAGGTACCAAAAACGAATTCGCACCTCGAACTGTCACCAGGGAGAGACTGGAACGGCTGTTTCGTCCTCTTTTGAACTCATCAGACAAACTCCACCGATGACAGGCTCAGAAGATGCGAACATATAAGAACCCCACTATCGATCTCGGAAGTGGGACCACACAAAAGCAAAACACAATTAAAAATACACATTAATAGAAAAAATGTCAAATCCTTGTCCTGCATTCCGCTAGGCTCAAAAGGAATTTGTCTATAGCATAAAACAAAGCATTTAAACTAACCAGTTTAAGTAATAGCAAATTTAACGTGCCTAAGAATAACATTCTAAAGAAAATACGCTATGAGTTCTTTTGAACTTCTGGTTATGATTCTATATTCACACATGTAAACATTCCTATATTGAATTTTGTAAAAATTGGTGACCTATCAACCGATCATCTTAAAGAAACCAGTTAGCTTAAGATTTTATGGAATTCTATTTGCACTTTTTCCTGCCCTTTCTTCCTTGCTTTTCATGTTAACACAGTCCTGGTTCCTGTATTGTATTAGGAAATTACAATATCTTACAAGTATCTCTTACTAAATTCCTTTGATTTTAGGATTACCGTTTTTTACTTCTTTTTCTGTCCATTCATTGCTGAATAAAGACATCTTTATCTTAGGAACAAATCTTCCTTTCCAAATCGAAATTGAGACTCATCAGTCTGTGTCGCCACTAAAGACTTTTGAATCGATCTTCTCGAAATTTTATTTGCTCGTTTAAGAACAAAGAATACTCTGACAATTATTAATGGGAAGCTTTTTGAGTTAATCTGAGACCCTGAGACAGCTGTTTCGAGCTTATTAGGCTCTCCTCAGTTAGGGCTACCCAGCAAGCAAAAACCCAAAATGCGTACGAGGGTGATTTTATCATGAATATATTATTCTTCCCCTCGTATGCCTTTTTGTTTTTTGCTTGCTGGGTAGCCCTGGCTGAGGAGAAACTAATAACCTCGCAACAGCTGTCCCAGGGTCTCAGCTTGACTCAATAGGCGTCCCATTTATCATGATGTATGATTTGATTCTTTGTACTTTTTCTACATTTGAGGGTATTTTTGTTTCTTTTATTATTCGATTCTTTGTAATCAAATACCTTTCGAAGGAGGCGTAAGGATGTCCAAGGTTTTGATTCTAAATTTTGTTGATGTTTTTTATTTTGCTTATCTTTACTTTTGAGGGGTCACTTGTTCCATCAAGAATCTAACTTTTATATTAGAAATCTTTCCAAGTGGTTCTCAATCGACAAATTAGCGCTAGAAAGCGAACAAATCCCATAAAATAGACTTAACAAAGATTTCTACTGTATTTTTTGAAACCTTAAACAATGAGTATTAATTCGTGTGGTTAATACATTAAGTTTGGTTTGGTATTGATTAAAATTAATTAGATTTGGACAACTTAAGTAAGTAATGCAAACTTAATTATTTTGTATTGAAAAATTGCAAAAACATTATTAATTGTATTAGAAACATTAAGTCTACAACGGGCCTATTAGGCCTATAACTTAAACGTAGACTGTTCGTTTGTCATTTTCCCAATAGTAAATTCACAATTTTGAAGTAACCACAGAACCGAGCGATCTCCAGTGCGATTTTCAATCTATCAAACGATAGCGTTGTTAAAAATAACACTACTTTGATTGACGCGCATTATAATTCGAGGTTCAAGTGTAATTTCAAGCGAAGCCCTCATTAAGTTCATTTAGTAAGTGTACACTCCATTTTGCACCCATTCTGAGTGACTGGCCAGTGGCTACCTTGAACCGGAAGTGGCCATATTGGATCGATTATATATTATTTGTTCTCAGTATAGTCGATTCAGTATAGATAGGCCTCAATTTTATTCGATTAGAGCTAATTGGCCAAAATTGACCCTGTGATTTGCCGAAAATGGCCTGAAGCGGAAGTCGGATTTTTTTTTCCCCAAACCATCAGGTCATGGGGAATCCAACGAAGTTAACTCGTGAGGCTCCGTCTCCCGGTTTGGGCTGAGAAGTGCATTATACACACACCCACACACACACAGAATCCTAACAACTCCTCCTTACAGGGGACGCTTATAATTTTGTTATAAGAAATTTCAATTTCTTTCTTTTTTTTTTTTTTTTACAAAATTCAGAACAACGAAGCTGCTATTAAATTTGTTTTGATTCAGTTTTAACATCAGTAAATATAGGTACAGGTGTTTTAACTTTCTCCTCCCTTAAACGATATATCGAATACATAATGGAAGTGTTGATGTCTATGATGTAATGTGCGTGTAACGCATAATGTTTTCCTTATACAAATGTTTACTGAAAGGGGTGAGGTACACGGAAACATTTTTTAAATATAATTTTCGAAAATTCAAAATGCATTCGGGGAAAAAAGTAGAATCTGAACTACTGCTAAGTATTGCAGTATTTTCATAATAGTTCAGTTTTGCAATCATATTTGGTTTTGTAAAAAAAAATAAGCAGTAAAATGTTTGTTTACGACAGGATTTTATATGGATCTAATTTTACAGAAAGATTAACAAGAAATAAAATAAAAAAAAAACAACAAAACATAGTTATTAAATGAGAGGAAGGATTAATCCAAGCACAAAAATTAATAACTAGTTATCAAATCTTGAGTGTCAAACTTGTATTTAAACAAGCGCAACTACTACTATACCTACATTAATATATCAGACAGGCTGAAACCCTAAAACAAATGAAATTTATTCACCCAATCATGATTAGGAGAATGATTACGTTGTATTTTTTTTCTCTTATTTATATTTAGAATTAAAGGAATACTTGTGTCAACCATCGTAAATGTTGTTAATAATATGATAGTATTGGTTGTACCGGGGTTCGGTTCTCATGTTGGTTACGTGATGGTGGCCGATCCGCGCTGGACAGGTTTTCTCGGGGTTCTCCCGTTTCCCCTGTACTTTTCCCACCTTACTTTCTCAATCTTTCTCTACATCTGTCCTTATTTCCGTGGGATAGTACAATAGATCTCTGGTCGCAGTGCTTGGCTTCTCTGCCACCCACATTCACTTCATAACATAACATAACATAATACCATTGGCATTTAAAATAAACTTATTTATGACATTATGTTTATAAATATATATTTTTTTACAAATTTATAAATTTTTATTAATATTTCTTACTCAAATTTTTATTTATATTTAAATTTATTGGATAATAATATGTATAATGTAAGTATGCATCACAATCTTATGTTGGAATTGAGGATAATGTAGAATATTTATATTAGCTTGATATATTCTAGACTATACACACTTATAATTTCGTATTTTTATGGTGTATTCTTAGATGCAAATTCAGTTAAATCTGCACATAAGAATTCCCTTTTTATTGTTATTATATTTTACTGTTTGTGATTCCATTTTTTTCCAAATAATTTTTTTAAGTTTTCGCTTGTTAGAAGAAACGTTTTTAGCAAATATAGGTAAAGCCAAAATAGATCCTTTTCTTGGGCAATAAAAAAGTGATTCGGAGCAGAAATTATATTATATATGAAAAATTTTAGAATTGCAGGAAGTATTTTACATTTTGGTTTATTGATATTACGGTTCCAGTGCTCTAGATGGGAATTTTCTCCTCCAAACGTGCTCTGGGGTTCACCTAGCCCTCTATTAAACGGGACCGCGATTCTTTTCCCAGAGCTTGAAGGCGGGAGGCCTACGGACTGAATATCCAAACTAAACTTGATTTCAGTTAGTCTAAGTGATCTATATCTTCAACAAACCCTCTACAGTAGAAGAACGAAGGAAAGAGGCAATTTTTTATTGACATTTCCTTCAGACAAGTGGGGTAGATAGATTAGAAATATATATATATATATATATACATATATGACTGTATCGTGTATGCACTTGTACTAATTGTACCGTCTTTGATTTTTTTTAAGGAAGTTATTGTTGCTTAGGTAAGATAAGGAAACGTTTTGCTAGTGACATTCTGTTCTATTGATGGAACAATGTCTGATGTTGCTTTATCCTTTGTTAATGGTTTTGCATTGTCAGTCCGAAAGGCTTTATTTTGCGTTTTCGGCCTGATATTGGATTGGATGTAAAAAGACCACAAGGCAATCACATTACATCAAAATTACTACAAAATACTAATAATCAAAGACATACCAAAATACTAAATATCGATATCTAACGATAGCTGATTTTTAAAGTTCCAAAACAATCGAGCCTATACTACTTTCATTACTAGTTTGTCATCTTACGGTTATCTGAGAAAGCTTCTGTAGGAAAAAAAATAGTAATTGCTAATTGGTATTAGTGTAACTTTATAAAAGTTAACTGTAAAATACTACAGGTAGAATAATTATTTTAAATGATGAACTTTAACTAATGTAAAGTAGATTATTAGTTAAGCTATCACAATATTAATGATATTACAATAAGTGAATAAATAATTAAATGATTTGAAAATAATTATTGTCTCCTGTTTCTCCCCATTTACAACAATGTTCCGACACACGTGTATATAAGTGTACAGGATTTCTAAACATGAATGTGCAGGAAATGTGACGTGAAAAGAAAAATGAAAGAATACACATTAAGTTTGCTTTCCCGCCTTGGGCTATCATCGACAGGAAACTGGGACAGCTGTTTCGGACTCGTAAGTCAGATTTATCGTCGATGATAAGTCCAGGAAAAGCGCGAAAGCAATGGATTCCCTCAGCTCCCGGAAGTGGAATCCCACAAAAGCAAACAATAATAATAAATTACTTTAACATATATTACATTTATTTCTTTACTTATTTGTAATAATAATAATAATAATAATAATAATAATAATATCTGTTCCAAATAATGCATGAATAGATATAACGAAATTATATGTGTAGAATATATAGACTGAGAATAGAAAATAATTCCAGAAATCATTAATTTTTAACAAGTCACTTACTATTCTTGAAAAAACTACGATACTAATTTGATTTGTAAATGAAATTAGATCAAGAATTGAATTTCTTCTTTCTTTTTTTTTTTTTGAAGTTTCTTTTTAAGAATTTTTATCTTCTGTGATATATTGTAGTCTTCAAATATAATTCCTTTACTTTTTAAATAACTTAACTCGTTTCGTAGCTAATGACAATGTATAGGCCTAGCCATACACTAAAGTACAGTCCTTGTAAAATATAGTAAACTATACGCTGTAAAATGTAGTAAACTATACGCTGTAGAGT
>JAFIDM010014012.1:46044348-46077765 GCA_023159025.1 Thereuonema tuberculata
CGAAACTAACATCCTTTTTCACCACACGCAGATGAAGGGTGCTGCGTGGTCTCTGGAGGGGGGTGGGGGGGGGGGGGGGGGGGCCCCCCCCCCCCCCCCCCTTTATATATGCCCCTGGAATAAACCAATTTGTAGAATTTATAGTTTTGGATAAAATTTTCCAGTAAGGAAAATTTTTTTGATTTAAACAACTTCATTTAATGTTGCCTTTCTATTTCGTTTCTCCTTATGTCCCGAACTGTTCAAAAATATTATTTATTTGTGTATATATTTTTTATTAAATTTTTTTGTATCTTCAACTTTTGTAAAAAGTTTTTTGATTGTTTTTATCGTAAACAAAACAAAACAAAAAGTCCAAAATTTACAGTTAAATCAGTTTTACAATCTGTAGTAATTAATTAATTTCTTTTAAGATTTCATTTGATAGTAAACTTGGTTTTAATACTTTTCTTTAATTTATTTAAATTTAGAATTTAACAATAAATCTAAGATTATATTTAAAGACAATATATTCATTATAAATACATTGAATATAATTTATTAATTTTATATTTTGATAAATATTAGTAATCAAGGCTTTTACAGATTAAAAATATATAACTCTTCTATAAAAATGTGTTAACATAATTTTAAGTTAATATTAAAAATTATCATAATTGACACTTCTTTTCATTTTGAGTCAGAAATTCCTTTTTTTGCTTCTCTTCTTAACCCTTGAAGTATTAAACAGATATGAGAGGATGTATTAATTAAAGAATTAAATTTATTAAAGATATATTAATGACTTTTTATCTTTCTTCTTCTTAAAATTAAACATTTATTGAATTGAATCTTATTATATGGGAAGCCTATTTCTTTGTTCTGAATTACATTTTTAATTTCTGTAGTCACAGACTGTTTACCTGTAACCTGATATATTTGATTAAAGAAAAAGGGCTGGGAAACCCTAGGGTCCGTCTGGAGGAGAAATAACCATGGAAATAATCCCCGACGGGAATTAAACCCGGGCTCCTCCAGTTCTCAGACCAACTCCTAAACCACTAAATTACCGGAACTCCCTTTTAATCAAATACTAGATTTAAATGGGAACAACCATCGCGCGCAATTTATTTCGCTATTAATAAATCCCATTGTGATTTATCCTTTTGTATTCTACTGTGTTATCCTTCAGGATCTTACGTTTTTCCTACAATTTTGTTTTCGCTTAAGGATAATTTTATGAAAAAAAAAAAAAAGTTTTTGTAAGTGTTTTGTATTTGATAAAATTATATAAATAAATATCGCGAAAATCTATCCAGTTATTGTCAATTTTTCAGTTTTACTGCTTTCCTGGATTTTTATCCATCGTCAGCCAGGTTGGAAAATGTTAGCAATTGATTTACAATCATAAATGTAGTTTATATTGTTTATTCGCTTCGTTGTTTGCTTGTTTGTGCTTTTTTCTTTTGTTTTTGCAAATTCTTTTCTTCTCTGGTGAGACCCATTAGTCTCTTCCAAAAATGAAAAAATAAAAAAAATAAAATAAGTAAATAAATAAAAGGTGTTTGGAAGTTATTTAAAATTTAATTATTTAGAATGTCAGTTTAATTTACTATATTTAAAATTCATAAGCTTTGTAAGATCTTTTTATTATCAATAATTGATTTATTCCTTTCACAGGAATCAACTTATACTAGTAAATTTATTACATTTATAAAATAATGTAATTCTCCCGAGTAGCGTAGAGAGAATCTAATCAGCTGGGAATAGTTTTATTCAAAATAAATAAATAAATAAATAAATAAAAAATAAATAAAATAAAAAATTAATTTTAATAGTAAATAAATTATGTAAATAAATACCCTACATGTACGGTTTTTTTTTTTTAATTTGATTTTTTTTTTTTTTGTTAAACCAAAGATATATATATATAGATACACTAGCCGGCTATATATATAATAGCTCCCAATTGAGTCGCTAAATTTATATATAGCGACTCATTTGGGAGCTATTGTGATGAGGATCAAAATCGGTGGCTATTGCGTTTCTTCTGTCCGCTCATCCGTGTCTGTCCACCCCTAACAACTCCCGAACGGAAGATCGGATCGACCATCGTGTTCAGACCATCGGAACGGATTTCACCATCGTGTTCAGAGACCCCGTGTTCCAGATATTTGGCATTGTTTTCATTGGATTTCGGCTATTAGCTTAAATGTTAGAAATGCAACCATCTCATTTCAGTTATCAGGTATAGCTTGATGATTAAGGTTTCGGACTCATATACTGAAGGTTATCGTTCGAATCTGCATATCTATTTTTTTTTTATCTTTTATCTTTCCTTTCATTAATGTACTTCTTTTTTTATTATTATTATTTTTACATTTTTTTATTATTATGGGTCGCATTTAAATTTATACTTGAGCACAAAATTACATTCACTTGTTTTTGTTAAATTTGTTCTACCAATCCAATATCTTTAGAAAAGGAGGAAGGGTGAAGTAGAGCCATTCTTTATTTAATGCTAGTGATGATCTTTAATGACAATATTTAAATGATTATTATAAAATGATATAATAATAACATGAAATTCTAGTTAGACAAATATACAAATACACATGCTAAATAAATAAATAAATAAATAAATAAATAAATAAATAAATAAATAATCAGTTATATAGATTACATATAAATTGAACAAAAACTGAAAAAAAGGCTTTTTTAGCATAACAAAAAATGATTGTACTAAAAGTCTGTTGTTGTTTTGATTGTGTTAAGTATTTATCGTTTTCACTCTTTAATTGTTTACCAAATCTTTCCGTCAACTTTTCATTCTTTTATTTTGTGAAGAAAGTCAGGAAATTCAACTCATAATTACTAAGTAAAACAACAGCGAACTCTCATAATTACGACATTGAGTGAATTTCTTTTTAAGATACTGTAACTAATTAATATCATTAATTCTTAACAATAAACTATAGATGTTAATAATTATAGATTATGTGAATGTTAAGATCTGCTTTTCACACAAAAAATCTGTTTAATTTCAATTACTTTTCTTTAGGCGTACGTAGAGAGGGGCCGAGGGGACCCTGCACCCCCGCCCCCGAAATCTCAAAAATAGTTAGAATAGGCCTAACTTTATTTGTTTTTTGGTTGGATGGTTGGGTGAGGGGACCTAGACACCCCCTCTCCGAAATCTCAAATTACATAAATCCTATTTTTTTTTCTATTTTTTGGGAGGTTAAGGGGCTCTGCCCCCTTCCTCCCACTAAAAAAGTTATTTTTGAAGACTACTTTATTTTTTGAATGTTTTTTGGTCGGTTCCAAAACTTGGTCCTTCCCAAAATAAAATCCTATACTTGTTGATGATAATGATGATAATTACAATAATCATAAAAATAATAGCAATAATAGGAGGTTTTGAAACGGGAATTACAGATCATACAGAATGCAAAACCACGAATGAATTTCGAATGATTCATGAAAACTGGATTTTTGAAGATTGTGGAAAATGAAGGGATTGTTATTGGCCAAGTAAAGAGTTCTGCTGCTGGAATTTTTTCTAATTCTTAGGCCGAGGAGTTAAAGAAATGGAAATTCAATTTTTCAGCCAAAGACTTACGAATAATTGTAATAATATTAGCATTTCTAAATTAGATCCTCTCAAATTCAAAAATCAGGCGTCTTCTAACTTGTCATTTAATTTTTTTTTTTTTCAAATATTTAAAGCTAACTTTATAATTTTGTTTGCTTGCTATTCCAGGTTTTTTTTTTTAAGTATATTATAATATAGTTATGTATATATGTAAATATAAATATGAAAAATATATCATAGATATATTCATTGACTCAATATTTTATATAATTAATATGTTGCAATTGCAACATTATAATAAAACTTTAAATTATATATATTATTGAATATATTGTATGATTATAATAGAAATTTTATATATTATATTATATTAACTCCAAACTAATATTATATAAATTTATTTCCATTTTTTTATTATTATTACTTGATAATGACGCAACTTCTGTTAAAAATTCAAAATTCCAATAACAGTAAGCATTTTATTGTTAACAGTTTTTATAATTCAAGACTAAATTGATAAGTAAATAAAAAAAAAAATAATTAAATAGCAAAGAAAAAAACCAAAGATTGTATATGAAGTGTAAATTCAAGTTAAAAGCTATAAAATAAAAGTTTATAATTTAGGTTTTTATATTTTGAATACAAAATTAAAAATTAAATTAAATTAAACATATGGTGGTAAAGTAGTAATGTAAAGGTTTAATCATTGTCTCTAATCATATTTCGAGAGAATAGATTTGCTAAAATTAAAGGCTCGTTCCTTTCCTCTTTACTAATATTAATTGTAGATTGTTCTAGAACAAAAATAATTTATCCAGTTGTTGAATTATATAATTTCTTTCTTTATTTGCAGCATACTTATAAAAAAAAAATCATAATAATGTTTAAGTTAAAATTAGGTTTCTGTTTTAGATTCAAAATAGTAATATATTTATTAATGTTTAAACAGTTAAAATCTGTTAGGATACAGAAGAATTCCATCTACAAGTTCTAATCATATTTAAGATAAAAAGTAATTTATATTAGCAAATATCTGTAGATGGTACTGCTATGGATGTTTACAATGAACTTATTTTGTATGTTATACCTAATTAATTAACTTACAGTACAGAATTAAAAAAATAAAGAAAGAAAGAATGAAATATACATAAATAAGACCACTGTTTATATATATATATATATATACATCACCCGACCATCCAACCAAAAAAAAAAAAAGGAAGAAGTAGGACCTATTCTAACTTTTTTGAGATTTCGGGTGGGGGGGTGATCCCCTCGGACTACCTATTCCTAAAGGAAAGTAATTGAAATTAAACAGATTTTTGTGTGAAACAGATCTTAACATCCACAATCTGTAATTATTAACATCTATAGTTTATTGTTAAAAATTAATGATATTAATTTTAATCTTCACAGTAAACAAAACGAATGAAAGATTCCCAACAAGGGGGAGGAAGGTAGAAGCCACGAGGGCGGGGAAAAATGATTTTATATATAGAGAGAATTGCACAAAAGGGCCAATTGTCAAATAAACATGTCTGGTCTATTGACTTAATCTAAATTTTACTAGATTACTTATTTTGAAAATAAAATTAAACTATATAAAAATGCATAAATCTAATAGGACATAAGAATGTATAGAAAAAAAAAAAAACTATGGTCTTCAATCTTAAACCAGTTTTTTTGTTTCAAATATTTATAATTAAGTTTATAATTTCTTTAAGGGCCTTATCGAGTTTATAGTTAAGTTTATAATTTACGGAAATATATATATATAAGAAAAATATATGAACAATCAAAGAATATTCATTGAATAAATATTTTATATATTTTATATAAATTATATCATAATATAATTTGCAATTTTTATAAATAAATCAAAGAATTTGTCCAAATATCATAATTAACGACTCAATTATATGTATGTATTATTTATATTTTTTTATTCTAATAATAATAGTAAGAAGAAAGTAAGCTGTTTTGTTAAATGGGAAATTGGTCTAAATAGAAAGCGTTTGTCCGAATGTGTGCCTAAGTGGTGTGGTCTGGTAGCCGCTGGTGTTGATTTCTGGTGTCCATTGAATTGAATGGTGCAGTGGTTGTGTCATGAGCTTCGTCTTGTACGACTATTCAGATTACTGTTGATCGATATTCATCTTCACAGTAAATAAAACGAATGAAAGATTCCCAACAAGGGGGAGGAAGGTAGAAGCCGCGAGGGCGGGGGAAAATGAGGGAAAAATGATTAGCAGCTAAAAGAAAAATCGTTGCCATTCGACTGTCTGGGAGTGGGAATGTGGAATTAAATAACTGTATTAGAAAATTGGGAATTGGGATACAGACTCCAAAATATCGGAAAATATTTACCACTCAATCTGAAATCAAAAGGATTAATTGATTATCTCATTTTAAACGATTTATTCTATGGTAATCTCATATAAATCCAAAAATATTTACCAACAATTATTTTTGATTCTAAAATTTCTGAATTCTTTTCAAATCAAGCTAATATAATGACAAAAAATTGTAAGAGATATTATTATTATTATAACAGACTCTCATTTATTATTATTATTGCAATTATTTTATTAAAATATATTATCAGAGTGACATTATTTGAAACTTTTTACCATCTTATTTTTCAATATTCTTATCAACATTTTTTCCTTCTGAGAATGGTATGGTTTCAAATTAAACATTTAACGTAAGATAATCATGTACGTGTCTGAACGCTCAGCCTGTTTTTATTAGTTTGAGGGATCCTGGGACAGCTGTTTCGAGATTATTTCATTCTCGTTGTTATTAATTTCATCCGAGTGCAACCGGAAGTAGCTTCTTTTTTCTTTTTCCCCCTGCTAACTGTAATTGTAGTGTAATTTGTTTGTTGTTCGTGTTGCCACTTCGTTATTCATTTTTGTTCCTCCTTTCATCTGAGAACACCAAACAATGGGCAACTGTAACTGAAGAGAGCTCTCACAAAGTCCAATTCAAACTTTTAAAAAAATTAGGAAGCAAAAAAAAACCAGCAAATTTTGGTTATTCGTGAATAATTTTGTAGTGTTAATGCTTTAGAAATTAAAGCATTAATTTAATTTCACACTCCCACAACGGGAGTGTGAATTGCGACTTTAAAATAAATGTTGTGAAACGGATTCTGGAAGCTTAAAAGAACTGCTCAGCTACTTCAAAATATAAAGAACTCTGATTAGATTTCCATTATAACTCGTTACATAATAATTATTATTGCTTATTAGTCTACAATTTCTAAGATTAAAAAGAAAATCAGTTCTCGGTTCCGTACTTCATAGATGGCGCTAAAATGTCCTTATTTCAGTGACTGAGAGGTGACAACTCTGGGTACATCCAACTATTGGAAATTGAATAGAGTAATGTGAATTATATTCTCTTACATTAAAGAGTAGAGGAAACAAACATCACAGCAGAGCACGTGAACACATGTTCTGTAAGTTAGAAACAAAAAAATGACTTTGTAATTACACATAAATGTGAAACCTCATCCTCTGTTGTCCGATGAGAAAACGACTTAATAACCAATTGCTGATGCGTTTTAATTGCGTCTGAATATTCCCAGTCTACATTATTTAAGTTCTTTTAATTTGTTTTTCCATCTTTCGTAAACCACTGCATCTTGCCATCGTATTGATATCGTCACATCACAGTGGCAGAGTGGTTTTTCAAGTTACAGGACAGTTGCTTTATACTCTCATATAAGAGTATAAAAATATACTTTTTTTTATCTTTCTCTTAATTTTCTTTTGTGTAGGTTCTACATTTATTTTCGGTGAATGTCACAAGATATCAAAATCCCGCGAAAATTTCTTTCAGTAACTCAATATTGCAGAAATAAAAAAGTATTCTTGAAAGAATTTAAGGCCCACTTTCCTTAAGCTGTTGGTATTTATTCTTAGTTTGTTTGTTTTTTTTAAACAAAAAAAGTCACCCTGTGTTTGTTACACTTCTCATGTAGCTCATCAAAGTTGCCCGTTGCTGAAGATTAATTAAATCCTCCAACATTTTGTTAAATTTTCTCTATATCCAATTCACAATTAAATACATAAATGGATTATGAAACGGATTAAAAAGCATTATTAGCCATTCAGTATTTCGTTTCTATCGTGTTTTTGTGGAAATTTTTATCAACGTTACACCAAATTTCTACACATTATGAAACCCCACGCGGATGTATTTTCGATCGAAAGCATTTACATAAATGGTGTACACCGAGTTTCAAAAGAGGTTCCTTCTCTGGATCAAAAGTTATTACAGGGGAAACACCATACAGACTTGCTGACTTTATTAGCCTCGATTTCCTTACGATAGGACGTTAAAAAAGATTATTTTAATCAGGCAGAAGTATAATATTTAGATTGATTGATAAATGTAAGTAATTCTCCTTATATTCCAAATTTCAAGAAAATCAGAAATTCACGGAAGTATTATAGATATGCGAAACGAAGTAAAATAAAAAATAAAAATATTGTTCTTTTAAAGGAAGCCTTTCTATATCCTGCCACCCCCATCAAAAATCATAAATAAAAAAGTTAAGTAAAGGAAAGGAAAAACAGCACTTGAATAAAAGGAGAAATTGCCTTTCTGATTAGATTATGGGAAGGAGTTGGGAACGGCCGTTTCGTCCTTTTACGGACTCATCAGCCCAACCCAGCCTTCCCTTAACGAAATCAGAAAGGCAAGCTCTTGTTGGTAAAAGTCACCGCCGATCCGGCGATGACCCCACCAACAACAAAAGGCAAGAAAATAAATTGCTGCGTCTCTCGACGCCAGCAAAAATCCTTTCCCCTACGAGAATAGGTTGAAAGGAATTAAAAAGAACAGAAGGTTCAAAAGAAAAAAGTTTACTAGGTAAAAAGCAAAGAAATTTAACGTGCTGTGAATATGATTAACTAAACTGATTTCGTTAAGGGAAGGCTGGGTTGGGCTGATGAGTCCGTAGAAGGACGAAACGGCTGTTCCCAACTCCTTCCCATAATCCAATCAGAAAGGCAATTTCTTCTTTTATTCAAGTGCTGTTTATCCTTTCCTTTAGTTAATCATATTCACAGCACGTTAAATTTCTTTGCTTAAAATAAAAAAGTTTTTTTTTTTTAATTCCTTTCCGCCCTAAATCTTTACTCAGCAGAAACTTCAACTGTGGTTCGATAATTATTAGTTCACTACTTTATTATACTTAGGAATCTGTGAATAGGTTTTTATAAGATTAATGCCAGAATAAAAAAAAAGAAATATTTTTGGTCGCTGAATTCAACAGACTAAACAGTCTATTATGGATCTTCTTGTCAGTAATGATGTATGAATCTTGTTACGGTTCAGCCAAGGAGTAAAAGAGGCCCACGAACTCATGGAAGTAACATTTGAAACTTCGCAGCATGAAGTGCCATTAAGTAAAAATATTGAAGAAGGCAAGAAAAGATTTTTAGATTTGATTGTCAGTTGGTGGAAGGATTTGGTAAAATAGTTTGTAAGTCATAGTTATATCGATTCCGTAATTTTATTTTGAAATATGTAATTTAGTATTGAGAGATTCAGAAAAAGGTAGAGAAATAGTACTTTTTTCTCACTGTTAATATGTTATAAACATAATGTATACAGTATTTCATAAAATTTCTCTGTTTGTCTGCCATATCAAAACTGTATAATGCTCCACTTTACGATGGTAAGGGGTTGGCGATTGATTGATAATACGCCTTTTTCAGATTGATCCGTTTTTTTTTTGATACCTATTGCCATTGAAGTGCTTAACGGGGGAGATGTTAATTATGTAAATAAAGAAAAAAACAAACAAACAGGAAACTAACTTTTTCCCCTATTTTTTTGTTTTTGGTTGGATCAAATACTATTCTCAAACTCCCTTTCCATTATCAAATTTCCTGTTGCACTCTAGTGTCAGTTGTGGTTCGATATTGAAGAAAAGAAAAAGAATTTCTGTAAAGCAAGTCATGAACAACAATGTATAGCATCGAGAAATATGTTGCTTTCTCTCGCTTCCTGACAGAAATGAAATCCAAGAATTAACAAAAGCAACCTTTTTTTGATAATTTTTTTCTTTCTCTGCCGGATTATGTTTCAGTTACTATAAATAGTAAATTTTTTTTATTATATATATATGTGCAGTTCTTGATTTCGAATAGGAATTCGTTTGAAAGACCAAAAGGGGTAGCGAAGAATCTACTTTTCCACACGATTCTGTTGAAAACAAACACACAGTTTCTAGTCGTGATTCAAAATAAACAACATAAATGAGAAAAAAAAAAAAAAAAAAAAAACACATTTTATATTAATTAAGGATATAAAAAAATCTAATAGAAAAGTCTTTTTTTTTTGTTTCCAAATTCTCTGAAAGTTGTTTCCCGTTACTTTCTCGGATCTTTTCAACTCTCGTTAAGAATTTTAGACTCTTTTAATTGAAAGCCGTCAAAGTTATGTAACTACTGCAGCCCTACTACTTGTCATTTGTCCTCGATTTCTTGGTAATCCTTCGCTTTTGATGGGTAATAGCCTATGTCTCCCGCCCCCCCTTTTTTTTCCCCCTCAAAGAAAAAAAAAATTGTAAAAAATTTGTAGAAATTTGTTTTACACAAAGACAACTTGAAAACTTCCTTTTTGCTAATTTTGTATTTTATTTTATTTTATTTTTTTAATCTAAATTTCCAATAAGAAATTATCAAATCCATACTTATCTATTTGTGTATCTAATAACTTTTGAACCGATCGATGGATCTTCTTGGAACTTAGTATACATATTTAAGGACTACTGACGACCTAATTTTTATATATGAAATCGTTTTCAACTGGATCCTTGCGAAGAAATTAACGCTTGTAGGTGACAACATCAGACTCAAAACGCCAAATTTCTAATCTATTTCGGCTAACATTTCATTGTTTTTAATAATGACTATTAATCTTTAATCCATTGCGTCTGGTTGGATTTGATTAAAATTAATCCGATTAACACGACTTAGCTAAATAACTCGAATTTAATCTAGTTTTTTTTTTCTCTTTTTTTTTCGAAAAATGGAAAATATGTATTGTTTGCATTCAGCAAATAGTAGAATATGAAGATAAATGTGGTTTTTTTTTTTTTGTATTTTGTCATTTTAACTTTAAACAATAATAAAGAAATCTTAAGGCTAAAAGCTTAACGTGTGTGAAACGATTAATTGTTATTAAAAACAGAACACACAATAGTTTGATTAAAAAGTTTTAAAAAACTTAAAAATATACTTAAAACATGGAGCATTCGGGCTCCTCCGCGGCAGCCCCTCATCAACACCCTCGTTGATGAAGAGCTGCAGGAGCCCGAAAGCTCTATGTTTTAAGTATATTTTTTAAGTTATTTAAACTTTTGATCAAACTTTTCTGTGTTCTGCTTTTAATATTAAATCTTAGACTAATATTTAAGGAAAATATCTTTTAAGTACCTCCAAAAACTTTCATTCTTTGTCTTTTCGTTCATACGGACATAAACATGTTGTTTTTATTCTCTTAGAGATCAGGTAAGTTACATCTTTACATCTGTTAGTCACTTTTCTTTATCCTTAATAAAATTTCTTTGAAAAAAACAAAAAACAAAACAAAACAATAACTCCCTTAATTTGAAATGAAATCCTCATTTCGAAATCTTTTTCCGAAAACGAAATCTCGAAATCTATTTTGAAATCCTAAAAGCATCTTCTGTCTGTATAGATGATAAGTTTACGTCTTCTGATAATTGAGAACCTTATTATTATTTGCTCCTAAAAAAAAAAATTCCAAAATCTTCCAGTAATGAGATTAAAGTTATTACAACAAATTAATTTCGATTCGACGAGAATTCCGAGAAATGTCATTTTCGGTTGTTATGGATATTTTCAATTTTCTGATTATTGTATTGTCATTTGTCCTCGATTTCTTGGTAATTTCTTCCAATCGGGACTAAATGACTTTCGTAGAAAAGTTCTCTGGGCGCCTTGTCTCTTATTTTTGCAAAATAGGAGTTTTGTGTGTGTGTAGAAGCGGCAGCATCCACTCTTTCTGGGAATTTGGTTGCGAAAATTCCTTGTGATTGCGATCGTCGTATTTCTGTTGACATTTTCATGTGATATAATTACGGAAGGAATCTGCGCACTCGGATTTAGGACGGGTGAAGCGAAATCCCGCAATTACCCTGATTAGTTTGCCTTGCCTTCAATGTCTGCTGTGCTATCAATAATTGCGCTCCGGAGGACCCCTTATCTGGTGCAGATATAAAAATAGAGAAGTGTAACAGATACCGCTATCAATTTGCAATTATCACAGTGGTTGGCTGCGCATAAAAATTCCTCGGAACATGTTTTATTAACTAATCTACAAATGAAGTTAACCAAAACTAGTATTTCTTCTCTTAAGTGACTTCAAGTGAGAAATTGATTGGTTTTTATTCGTCTTCAATGGCATTTAACTGGTGAAAAGTAACTCATCGCAACGTACTCTTGACAAGGAAAAAGTTTTACAGCAAAATTTATAGGCCGTAACTCTTGCATTGATGTAGGTTTCAGGTGTTACTTAATAGTATAGGAAAACACGTTAACAAGAAAGTCTTAATCAATTTCAACAAGAACCCTTTTTTCTTTAGCCGCCTTTCTAGGAATGTTATGTTCAATGAATCAGTTTGTGTGTGAGTCGTATTCCTTCCCATAACAACTTTTAAACCCCTGGATATATCTTCTTAAAACTTAGTATGCCTACTCGAGTACTAGAGACGATCTAATTTATATATTTCTAATTTTTTCCAAATAGATTTTTGTCGAGAAATTATCGCAAGAAGGCGACAATTCCCATAGAAAACAATTACACGTAAGGTCCTGACTCAAGCAAATGCAGGCGACTGTAAACCTTTTATTTCTTTTATATATTTCTTTTTCCAATGCACCCAAAATTCTGAAAATTTAAAAATGAACTTGGGAAGCATCTGGGACTTCTATTTTCTTGTTTTTAATTTTCAAAATATTCTACAATTAATTAAATTAAAATTCAAAAAGTAAAGTTTTTGGGCGTTTTGAGGTATTACTCGATATTTTCAACTCAAAAGAATTTAAGGAAATCCTGGAATGATAAAAAATTCATAAAATAATGTTTTGTATTTAAACTATTTATTGTTAGTACAACAGTTAATTTTAAAATTTTTTTTTTTTTAAATTGTGTGAGATTAAATTACTGTTTTAATTTAAATTAAAATTACTTTTTAAATTTTAAAAATTAATTTACAATTAAATTTAAAATAAATTTACTTTTTAAATTACTAATTTTTGTCAGATTTCTTTGAGTTGAAAATACCAATTAATGCCTCAAAAACACCCAAAAAATCGACTGTTTTTGACTGATTTTATTTTAATTAATTATAAAATATTTTGAAATTAAAAACAAGCAAATATAAATTCAAGATGCTTCAGAAGTTCATATTTAAATTTTCAGAATTTCAGGTGCTTTGGTAAAAGAAATAAATAAAAGAAATAAAAGAATTGCAGTCGCCTGCATTTGCTTGAGTCAGGACCTTAATCTTTTTAGTTAAACCTATTTGCCTGTGATTTGATATTTATTAACGTTAAACGCCTTTTAGACAATTTAAGTAAAATAATGCGAATTTATTTATTTATTTATTTATTTATTTATTTATTTATTTATTTATTTATTTATTTATTATTTTCAGAAAATGGCAGATCTGTTTTGTTTGCATCCAATAAAATATTAGAATTTGAAAATAAACTTTTTTTCGTTTGTGTCGTTTTCAAACTTTAAACAAGGAAAACTATTTCATTGATTTTCTTTATAACCTCATTACCCTTTTCATTCTCCTTCTAGTTCTGGATGTTTTTGGAAACTTGAGATGTTCTCTCTTCGTCTTATCCTTCTTTTTTTATCATGATTGTAAATCATTTTTTTTTCCTTCTTCTTTCCCATTTACACGTGTTTTCTCCTGTTAACAAATCATTTTCTCTACTTAAAGATGAATAGCGCTCTTAATGGCTTCCATATTAACCTCCTCTGAATTTAACTCTTTTCTTTTTATCTATCACCAGCTCTTATGAATCGCACAGATTTTTCCAGAACAGTTCGATTGGTCAGTTTCATTGTTTCTTTGGTAATCG
This sequence comes from Thereuonema tuberculata, assembly GCA_023159025.1. Taxonomy (NCBI): domain Eukaryota; kingdom Metazoa; phylum Arthropoda; class Chilopoda; order Scutigeromorpha; family Scutigeridae; genus Thereuonema; species Thereuonema tuberculata. The sequence continues at coordinate 46,058,065 of JAFIDM010014012.1, forward strand.
TTACTATTCACATCCGTGCATCTCTCGATTAACGAAACGAATTCCGTTCCGAAGCATTGTTCGTTGCACGTTTTATTTATATGTATTCCGGAGCTTCTAATACGTATCGTATATGCTAGCAGTCCTTTAAACCATGTATTAAACATCAATTGTGAATGAGAGCTAAACAATATGTTTTATTACAATGTAAGTTTATGTATGCGTTTATCGTGTACGATACGTAACGTAAACTATAAAAGAAAACAAACAAGATATCACATTTATTAATTTTAATTAAAAACATAGAGAGTGCAAAACAGAAATAAAGAAAGTACATACATTTGAATTCAACTTTTACACGTCAATATCTTCACTAGACTTATATTTTCCACATACGTGAATGATTTTGTATGAATTGTGAAGTTCGTTACGGGCAACGTTCGTAACTCAACGTTCATAAACCAGAGAGTTGTCTGCATAGTTACGCTAACTATTATAGGAGTTCGAAATATTCCCTTCCAAGAAAATCATTTTAGTTGAGCTCCAGAAAATGTGGTTAATGATTATTAAATTTTCGCTCCAAAGATTGGTAGTTACTTTTAAGTTTATTTTTACTACTGGATTGAATGCTATTTAGTGTTTGTGTCACTGTATTGCTTTTCTTGGCCAGAGTATAGTTACGCTGCTACGATAACAATAATCATATGACAATTTTGCAACAATCTGTATGTCACGTGATACTGATACGTCGAAGAAGAGGCAAAGCTTACAAATCGAAATTATAGTAGAATCTCGAAAACTTATTCAACGAATTTACAATGCAAAAACAACTGTTCCATTCCGAAATATTCTTGAAATTTGAGGAGATATATACTCAATAGTGTATTTTTTTTATATTTCTTTGTATCAAATTTTTCAATTTCAAATTCCAAACTTGCGAAATGCGAAAATCCGCATCTTTAGTCGCTCATCTATTGATTTACAAACAGATTAACTTAGAAATAATGCCGCTCAATTTTTACCATGATTGGTATATTTTACTATTTTTTGCTTCAATGCCAAGTCTCAATTCTCACCAAAAAATGTCCGCTGAGAGTTGAATTGTTTAAAAAAAAAAGGGGGGGAATCGACAGACCGACGAAGTGAATTTTAAGTGTCTTAAAGTGTCTCCACAGGCAGACGTCAAGTGACCACAATAGCCTATCAGGATGTCACTATGAGCAATCATGGATTACTAAAAAACGGATTTTTTTTTTTTTCGTTCTTCTTTTGATTTTCTTCGTGTAGTGTTTAGTTTTAACTAAGCCTCGCTTTCTGATGATGTTTTGACATTTGAAATGTTTCTTGTTTAAATAACTATATTATTTACTTAATGTTAATTGTAATAATCAATTTCACATTTGAAAGCAATTTGTGAAACAAAAAGAAATATATTCGTAGATTTTGAAAACTGCCCTGATAATGGATTTAATATCCATTATTATTGGAGTTTTTTTTTTTTAGACTCGTGAAATCAACGATTTGTGCCGCGTGTATGTGTTTCTCAGTAACATTTGAACAGTTGCGGGGGTCTTCCTGATCGCCTAGATGTCTTGAAAATAGGTATCAATCCTTTTAGCGAATTCGTTATTTTTGCGATGGTGATATTAAGTAATTTACCTAATTTGTTGCAGATAGTTGATAAGATTAAAATTGATCGGCTGTAGCAAACCTAATGCTTATTTAAAGAATTATTTTCAGAAAGTAGAAACAATGTGTTGTTTGTGTTCAGCAGATGATAGCATCTGAAAATAAACGTAGCGCTTTTCAAGTGTCATTTTCACAACTTAAATAAAAAAAGAGAAATCTATAAATATTAAAGAAAGTTGATTTTTTTTTCTGGCCCTATCTCCTCCAAAACCATAAGACACAGAGATACAAATAAGGCGGCAAATTTTAGGTATAGTATTGAGGTTGCCTATATTTCATTTTTATTTACGGGAGCATCCGGATGTCCCGAGGCATCCCATGTCTCCGAGACGGTCTCCGAGATGCTCACATTTTCAACATGAGTCAAACGGACGTCACCTGACTTGAGGGCTTCCAGACGGTCTCCGAGACGCGCTCGTGGGTTGTGAGAAAATTATCTCAGAATCCAATATCACGTGATCACAGGTTTGCTAGTAATAATTAAAAAAAAAAAATGTGTAAGGAGAAGTATTTTAAACAAAGTAGATTTTAATTTGTTTTTGCTTCAGAATTTTTCGGTTTAGCGTAAATTGGATTTTTTTTTTTTTATTATTCATTAAAATTGGATGTTTCGTTTAAAATATCTTCATGTATTTTTGGAAAGAAAACTAAAGATTACGTAATGAGATTTCCACGCGCGGAGAGATCAAGTATCAGAAAGACGACTCTTCCTCAGCTGGGAGACCAAACGAATCGACCTTCGAATTGGAGATCTAAGATTTTTTTTTCCTTTTTTCTTTTAATGCAGTCTGAAATTCTGAAGTTTATTCATTTTCTTAAGACATTCCCTTAGTAAATGTGGTAAAAAGATAATTGATTGATTATTTGCGAATTTCACTGAGCTTCGGAGAGACGTTTAATTTAGCTCAAACAATACATAAATAAAGATTTTGGTATTTAATGCTAATCTCACTATTTCCTACGCTATTGTTAGATTTGAGGTTTGTCAAATCATTTAATTAGCTTAATATTACTTTTGAACCCTTGGACGGATCTTCTCTAAACTTGATCGGCATATTTACGGTGGTTTTTATTTGAAATCTCTTCCAAAAGGGTCCGTGTCGAGAATGAGCGCGAGAAGGCGATAAAAGTTTCCCATAGAGACGCAATGGAATCTAAACAATGTATTTCTATCCTATTTCTGTTGATACAATATATATTCCTTACACAATGGAAATTAATCCTTTATCCATTGCGCGTAGATTGATACGATTTTGGTGATTTAGGAAATTTAAGAAAATAAAGCGAAATTAGTTCCTTTTTTCTGTTTTGATTCAATATATTATAATTTGAATATAAATATAAACTATTCTTCTTTTTTTTTACGACTTCAATAATAAAAAAAAATAACGATAAAAGGGAATTAAAAAAAAGTAAACACTTTTAAGGAAGCCTTTACATTCTTTCGAAATTCTTGTTTATGGTTGATATTACTTTCTTTTATTAAAAAGAATAATAAAATTTATCTACATTAATTTTATTACATTATTAGCATAATAATTACGCATTAAAGAAATATTTTATGCTTAAGCATAGTTTTTATGCTTATTTTCAAATATCAATTAGTAGATACACAAAATGTGCAGTTTTAATCGTATTTATTTCTAATGTTTTTGCTGCACTTGAGCTTTTTTGAAATTAATTAATTAATGTAGACAGTTAAAAGTTCCTTGTAGACAGTGGCGTAGACACTGCCTTGGGGGGCCCGGGGCGGGAGTTCTATTATTAAGCAACAACCAAAAAAAAAAAAAGGAAATTTTCTATTTAACAACCAAAAAAAAAAAAAAAAAAAAAATTTCCTTAGGTGGAGCCCCTAGGCTGGCTGCAAAAAACAACCAAAAAAAAAAAGGAAATAAGCTGGCTGGTGGGGCCCCTCCCAGATGGGGGCCCGGGGCGGACCGCCCCCCCCCCCTTGCCACATCTTGTAGACATATCACTTAAGTAATAAGCGATGTAATATTATTTTTATAAAACAATTAAATATTTTTTTTTTTTTTTTAATTACGGCCACTATAATAAAATATTAAAAAAAACGTCACTCGTCAAAGCCTCGTATTGGAGGCGAAACCGGTTGTGAATGTTAACTTTTGAATTGTATATAATGTTTAGTAATTAGTCTTGTATGATGAATGCCATTGAATTTTCTGTTGTCGCAGATTTCGCAAAAATGTCTAGAGCTCTGCAATTTTTTTTTGTTTTAGTTTTTGTTTTGTTTAGGTTATTTTTTTTCCATTTGAATTAAAAAAAAAATATGTGGGGATTGTATATGTTTCTGTTTTTTTTATTCGTAAAATGCCTTCGGCCGATGTAACCTGACCCTTTCCTCTCAATTCCCCCATTACTTTCAGCTCGATTTCCTAAAAATCTAACTTAATTATGAAGGGCTCGGTTTTTTACGACTTAGTATGTGAGTTGAAAGGGTTAATCCGAAGCTTTTCACGGCTATTAACTGCACTTCTTATATTAAAAAGAAAAAGATAAAAAGAAATTATCATTTGTCTGCCCAAAGATTAAACTTGTTTTTATTTTTCGCACATTATTATTGTTTTCAAAATTAAAAATACTGCATTTCAAGTAACCTTTGGAATATACATCTGTTCGACTGAATTTCGTAATTGTGTCTTATTTTTTTTTTTTCTCATTATAAATTCTATGCAGACATCCTCTATCCACGTCATACTGTTAGTTAATTGTTAGTTGCTTCATTGACATCTATCTTGGTAATGTGATCAGAATGTTATATCTCGAACGTATAAGTCTCTTTAAGTTCTTACTGTGAATTCTCTGTGATCTATCTAAGAAAATTATATTTTTAATTGAAAACTTTTTATTTGTTTTTATCAAGCTAGACCTGCTGTGCAATGAAGCTTAACGATCTTAGATTTTAAACTAAGGAAATTCCAATCGGTGTTTACCGAAATGTTTTGGACCAATAGACTTGCAGTAGGCTTATTTTCATGAGACAATATAATTCTCGGGCCGTTTTTGAGCAAGATTTGTGTTAAAAAAAAAATGCATATGAATTTCAGCTCATTTAATAACACAAGGAAATTCGTTTTAAGCTACAATAAAAGGTTAAGAAATCCTATTAAATATTTATATGTATACGATGTAACTAATTTCCATTTTTTTTTTTAATTTTAAGAAAATAATTATCTAAGAAAATAACATTTAAGAAAATAAAGACGTGTGGTCTGTCTTTAAATCGATCGCCTGACATATATCTATCTTAAGGATTTAATTTTAACTTCACTTTCTGCTTTTCTTTATTTGTAAAGAAAACATGCCTGCGGGTTCAGTTCTGGAATGCCATTTTAATTCTTTATTTATTTATTCAGTTTTTACTTCTTTAACCCTAGTCATCCTCCGTTTTCTTCTATTTCCGTTGTCCCATCCTTTTCGTGTGAAAAACAGCCTCATTTTCAATCATTTATTTATTTCTTCAACGCCTGGAGTATCCGCGTCTGCATCCCCGCACACAAAACAAAAGCACAATTGTAATCTTGCTTCCTTTTTTTTTTTTTTCTCGTTTCTTCCTTTATTTTGTCTGCTTCTCTTCTTTTCACTGATTGGACGACTGCGTTGTGACGCTTCTCCTCTGCGAGATGCTGTTTGTATATCGATTAGACATCCCGTAATTGATAGAAATACCTTCAATATGGCGGCGGGTCACGCAATTCCATTATCTTAAGCAGGGAAGAGGAATCCGGAGGATCACTTGAAGTGAGGGAGGGCCATGGGCAGTCTGCAGGGGTCTTTCCCAGTGAGTTCGACCAATTAGATCACGATAAAACCCTATGATCACCAATGTGGCTCGATTTTTGAAGGATTATTCAAATCTTAATTTATTGTTTTCGCTACGAAATCGGTTGAAAGTTTATCAAAAAATTCTTTTTTTTTTAATGTATGAAAACCACTTGGGCCTGTAATAGGATAGATTAGCTTATATATTATTAGTTACTTTTGAAATTAAAAATAAAAACTCATTAGAATTAAAAAATATTATTTTTTTGCTTTTAATTATTTATTTCTTTTAAATTTGAAATTCACCAATTCAGACTTTAAAATAAAATATTGTAGTTGACTTGACACAGTCATATTATTTTTTTTACTTACAATTTCTTACAAAGGTTTTTTTAAAGTATAATTAATAAAATTAATAATTTTATTATTATTTTTTTTCTAGATTCTAAACATATGGAACCTTTGTCTTTTTTTTTTTTTTTTTTTTATAATTACTTTAAAAAAAATAATAATAATAATAATTAAGGAGAAATGGAGAGGGTACAAATTTTTACTTTTATAATTTATATCGATTTTTTACAAAAAAAAAGTACAATATATTTAATCTAAGCATTTATCTAAGCATTAATTATTTGTTGTTTTGCAAAATCTGTTGTTGTGTCATTTTGTGATTTTTTTTTTTTTGTTTCTGCACTTCAATATGATTTAAGAAGAGGTCATGGTTTCGATTGCTGTGTCGAGTTTGGGGCGGATAAATCGCCCTCAGTTACCCCTCCCACTCTACAAAACATTCCAAATTACATATGCAAAAAAGACGGGAAAAAAAATACCCAGAACAAAAAAAAAAAAAAGAAAGAAAAATCTACCACCCACCCCATTGCAGCTGACACGCAGTAGCGGGAGCCAATTGCAGCGGTGCCACAACGTCTGCAAATTATGCATCATTTCGCTAATTATAGAAAAACGCTGCAGAGTTTTGTTGTGTATCAAAATTTATACGATAGCATAATAGGTTAAAGGAGGGGGCGAGCGGGCACTTCGCCTTTTTTCTGATGGAAAAAGATGACAACGTTAGGACTGTCAGGCGACCATTTAGCGCCTCTCGTTAAAAAAAAGCAGAGGGGGAAATGCTGTATTTAATGAGCAAAGGACTTGAATTTCACTAGAAATATACGAAAGGAAAAATTCCGTCTGGTTTTGCTTCCACAATAATAAGTTAGTTTAATCGTTCCTTTTTATACATTTTGTTGTTTATGGTACATTTGAAGCATTTTTCTTTTATTTATTTATTTATACAAATTAATCCGAGGAAATTATACGAATAGACTACTAATGATAATGAATTATTTTCGCATAAAAAAATAAGTAAAAATTAATGTAAATAGCGGATACATCAAAATTAAACTGTTTGCTAACCTCAGTTTGTAGTGCGTAACTTCGATAATTGTTTGTTCTTGTTGAGGTGAATGACTGTACAAGGTTAAAACCATTTTCTGGGTTTTCCTAATGATTTGATTAATTAGTTAATGTACATTTATTTTAAGAGGATAAAGTTTTTTATTTTTTTATTTATTTTTTTTTGTTTCAAGGTTAGACAAAGATTAATAAGAAAAGAATAATTTTAAGAAAACAATTACCCTTATAAATGATAACTTTAATCCATATTGTAATAAAAATATTTCTTGTTCAGATCTTTGAAATCTTGAAAAAAGTGGCACGAATGCAAGCATTAAAATATTCGCCAAATAAAATAGATACGTATTGTGATTGAAATAAACGTCATATTGATTTCCATTAGTATGGCACTGATTCGATATGAACATTAGAAACATGTGTCATTTTCTAAATACTTACTTTATTTTTATCATTTTTTTTTTTTAGTGAATTTAAAAATTTAATTCCCTTTTCCTACTATACTTTTTTTTATGTTCATCAATGACATAATAAATAAATAAATACACTCTGTCCTCTCATCTTGAACTAGAACAATAGAAGGTCTTTTTAAGAAGGGCATTTTTTTTTTAAACAGCGAAAAAAATAACATTAATTAAATTTTTGGTCTTTTTGATCATTATTTGAAACTTTTCGATATTCATCTAATTATTTTTTTCCAAATAAAGTATTTTAATTTCATTACTAAATCATATGTATTATATTAATTTTTATTATACTAAAGTTAATTATTTAGCTACAGAACAACTAACGTAATTTCCGATCAATAAATGACTGTGGTATAACTTAGTTTATCTTATTATTCGAAAAAAAAAAAAGTAATTAAAAATGTATAATTACGAAACACTTTGAAATGATTAAGGAAGTGATAATGAATAAATCAATTAAATTTTAAAATTCGTAATTTAATGAGTAAAATTTAACGAACTTAGATTGATTTCATTATTTTTTTTAAACTGCTTATTTTACTCTTTTGATTTAAGCCTTTCCGAATTAAAAAAAATACAGGGAGGGGGTATTGGGTGGCTGCGTTGGTCATTGGTGCAGATGTTGATGTTAGCCCTATCTTGATAGGGATGTTGTTGAATAAGGATCATCGGGGGTGGGGGATGGGATATTTATTCCCGATATTGTCTTTGTATTAAGATCCTGGTTCTTTGGATTCGAAGGCCGGATAAAATAGTCTTTTCTTCCATTGTTCGCCTGTCATTATTAGTTCGTCAACGGTGCAGCTGGGGGTTCCCATTTCGGATTGGGGGTGTCAGCATCCCGTTTAATTTTTTTTTTTCTTTCTCAATGAGACGCTGCTTGTGTATTCGGAGCACCGATTCTTGGCAGGGGGAGGCAGGAGGTGTTCATCTTTTCTCTCTTTTTGTTGTATTGCGTGGGAATCGCGAGCTTTTGTGTGAAATACTGAACATGTGGTCCAATTTGCAATGCCGGCCTATCTGGATATCTCGGGGCGATCGTTCGCTCATTGGGTCAACTCATTTCCGGACAAACACGGGCCCAAAGGGAGCGTTTCACTGGCCTTGACGAAAACTCTTTCCGAATCGCGTTATTCAAGTCCGTGTCATTTGATTTATCCCTAAAACCATAGAAATGCCGCTGTTTTAAAACCCTCCAATTGCTAGACACATTTGATATGCGTTATAAAAAGTAACAGACAACTGCAATTAGGATTTTTAGTGAATTTCACGGAGTGATGGCTGTTGCTATGGGGTAGTTGCTCTTAATGGAAGAGCGTTCTAAAGATGTTATCTGTAGATTCGGAATAAAATTACTGAGAAGTCACAGACAGAAAAGGGAAAATTAAATGGTTCTCGACATAAGAGAATTAAATCTAAATAATGCCAGTTACAAAGATATATTTGAGCTTATATTACACTATAAATCCTTCTTCTTATAATCAGAATGGATGAAATTTGACATACACTTAAAAAAATTTACGAATGCGTTAAAAGAAAATTTAAGATTTTATGCAAATGTACTTATTTATAAAAAATAAAACAAAAAAAAAATCACCTAAATTATTCCTTTCTTTTTACTTTCTTTTATTTTTATTTTATTAATTTATAATTATTTTTTATTTTATTTTACTTTCAAATAGGAATTTTACATTCTAGTGTAACTACAAAAAAAAATAATCAACACAATTAAACTCGAATTTTATTTATTTATTTATTTACTTACTTATTTAGTTCTAATAACACTGAACCTTTTGTACATATTTGCTGTAAAGTGTCTGCTAAAATTATTTTGGAAAATTTAAAAAAAAAATAAAAAAAACACTGGAATTTTTTTTTTTTTTTTGATTTATTAAAATCTTGAATTCGAAATTAAAATTAAGTTAAAATGTAAAGTAATAGCCTACATTAAATTAGAAAAAAAAAAAGCTATATCCCTCTTAAAAGAAAAATGAATCTATGTATTCATAGGATTGTATGCAGTGCGCTTGGATATATCAGTGGTTCCAAAATACTTATCCGTGATGAAGTTTTGAGCGATCTGCCAATAAACTACAGAAAACAATTATACAATTGTACAAATATACAATTACTTTTACTCAAAATGTCTTAAAATTATGTATTATACTTCATTAATATTACTTGTGAGCCGATCTATCATTTATTTTTTATTTCAATTTATCCGATCCCTCAATTTTTTTTTTAACTTAAAAGGTTTTTGAAATCCAGAAGTTTGAGTGTTACTGGTCTGCATCAAAAAGGAATTTGTTATAATTAAATTTAAGAAGAAAGCCATTTAGAAGTAAATCACTCTCTAATGATTACCGTTTATTTTACTTTCTATAATGTTCCATCAGCATTTGTTTTTTTTTTTTTGTACTTTTCCGATTTCAATTTGAAAAAATTGGAAAAATACTGGAAGTGTTTGGAAAAAAGTATACGATTTGGATTTCAACTGTAGAATCTAATATACTTATAATAAATTTTAAATTATGACATTCATAAATCAGGCAGTATTGATACGTTGTACTTTTTTCTAAGGAATCGACCACAGGTTAGGGTAGAAGGAGGTAGGGGCGTACAATGTCATTCTTTTAAAATTCTTTCAAAGCTTCATCAATATTTATAATAACTTTTCATTATAATTTCTTTATAATTGCCTTGTATTTTTATGATCTTACGTAAATTACTCATATAAATGCACTACCTCTTGTAAAGTTCAAACACATATTTCAATGTTTTAATGTAAATAAATTGAATATACGTCCTATGAATATTTCACATTTTTTTTTTTTGAGTAAAAATACCGTAAAATCCTTTAACTATTTTATGGATCAGTCAATGCCTAGTGGTCTAGGGCAGCGGTCGGCGGCCCGCGGGCCGCATGCGGTCCCCGAGGTGTTTTCGTGCGGCCCGCGAGGCATCTTAATATATAAGATTACTTAAAATATATTTAGATAATTAGCGTTTTATTTTTAAAACTAAAATATTTGTACCCAAATTCTGTAGGTTTACTCAGTATACTGTAATGACATACGGCCCAAGTGCGGCACGCACTAATCCCCACGTAAAATAGTTGGCCCTCTTACAGCAAAAGTTTGCCGACCGGTGGTCTAGGGGGTGCCTAGCGGCCACAAGTAGATGTGTCGGAACCTGGGTTCGAATCCCCGCACCGGCATGGATGTTTCAATTTCCTTTCCTGTGTTTGTCAGCCACTTCTTCACTTTCTCTTTGAAGCCAGGTCATAATCGCTTTCTGAGGAAGGCAGTGTGAAACCATCTCAGTATCTATTTCCTAGAATGCAGCGAATCTTCAAGATCGCCAATGAACCTGCTGCTGATGATCAGTCAATATCATATTAGGAATCAGTTACTTTACTTTTCTCTCTAACTTATGATTGATTATCATTAGTAAATTTTAATCATTAGTAAATTTTCATTATCATTAGTAAATTTTAATAATTGGAAACACTTAAGAATAGCAAAACATTAGTAATAAAGTTAAAAATGTTTACTAATTACTCGAATTTTCTATTTCCTTTGTGAAACTCAACATTTCGAACCTTGATTGAATTTAAGTACACAGGAGTTCGAGTGACAGATAATTTACTCAACTCTTTGAATCACCGCCTGTAGCAATTGGATTCTAATACACGTTCAGTCCTTAGGATAGTAATGCCAATGTCTTCATTAACTTCATGAAAAACTGTAATATTAATGAATTTCTTATTGCGGGCGAGAATCTGTCCAAAGATCTGTTTTACCCAATTGCTGGGGTCTGTAACCTAGATCTAGACAAAATTTTCGGCTAAATTATTGTTTTTTATTAGTTCAATTTATTTATTGAACTAAATTTATTGTTTTTTTATTAGTTTTGAACCATCTGCACTGAAGCTAAAATTTGCTTTTCCTTAGATATGGTCTTACTCTTAATTGCTGATTTTTTGTTCTTTTTTTTTTTTTTTAATTTTTGTAAAAAAATTTTCTCTTGTTACTCACATTAGCTGAAACATTGGGTTTTCTTATGATAAAATGGCGGAATACCCCAAGACGGTTTCCCAAGTGTGGCGAAATTGAGAGGGAGTTATTTGATTATGTGAGGCACGTGAAATAATTTGAAAATCTGTTCCATTTCGATTGATGTCTCCCTAAATTTCAGTTCCCGCCTCAAGATGGTAGCGCAGAACAGTAATGAATTTCTTTAAATCTTAACAATTCTGTAAGGTATTTGGTTTCTAATCAAAAAACATTTAGAAATCTACAGTTACAAACTTATTTCGGCAGTGTAAAATTTAAATATCACGTTCTTGCTATATATTACAAGGATTTACATATACTAATTAAACATAGAGACCATAATGCACCTTTTACACATATATTAACAATTAAAATTAAAACAATGCAATGTTTCAAAGTTCCAGTATTTGAACTTTTTCATCAGGCAAAGAAAACAAAAATGAATTCAATAATGTTGGAGACGGAACAGTGTAATGACAGTGTATATGCAGTATACAGTAGCACTAGTGGTATACTTATAGTAACATATATTTAGAGGTTTGACATTAATACTCAGTGAAATAAAGGTTTTCACACCATTTACTGAATATAGGACAAAAATAATGACATTAAAGCCCCGTCACTTTATTGTAGCAAGTTGAAATGAAATCCAAAACCTCCGGCGGTCTTTAAATTTTTCAATAAATTGACGCGCTTTTTTTGTTTTTTGTTTTAATATCCATCTTTATTAAACTTTATGATTATTCATGGGTTAGTCGTCTCATGAAAATGGGACAAAGAAATTTAGTAGTGAATACAGAATGTCCCATAAAATACGCGACTGTTTTCAATTCCCTGCCGAGGTTGGAAGTTTTTTCCAGAGTATTTCTGCTTCTAGGCTGCATCCAGTCTCTTACATATTGAGAAGGAGGTTAAGGGAGGAAGGGCTCTCAATGGTCGCGAGGCGTTGGAAGCCTACACCTCCGGAGCCACGATGAACCTGTATGGCCTGGTGTGGGTCTCTTTTAACCTGTAAATGATATGATTTTAGTATTTGTGTTATAAAATTTCTTAGTGTCAATGAAAATGAGCAATTTGTTTTTTTTTTTGGGGGGGGAGGAGAAAAAAAGAATCAACTATATATTTTTTTTTTTTTTAGTTATTTTTTTTTATTATGTATTCCGTTTATATTCTAATTTTTCTTTTATTAAAACCTAAAAAAAGTTGTTTTTGATGCACTTAAAAAAATGATTTGATGCAGTAAAAAAAAATCAAGTTTTTATCTATTTTCCAAAATCAAAAGCCTTGTTTTAAATTTATAATGATATTTGCAGAAAAATGATTTTTTGTCATTAGGCCTACATAAATTCTTACCATCGATAAGATTTAATAAAATTTCATTAAATCTGATTAAACTTATGTATTAAGATTTATTAATAATTCAAGTGATTTGTTTGATTCGTTTGTAATTAAAAAAAAAATGAAATAAGTTTGAAACCCTGATTGATTCGTACTATAATTGAAATCGTTATTTTTGGCATCCAAGGTAAGGGCCTTTTAGTCAGTAAAAACTGTCGTAGATGCTGCAGTAATGCACAGAAAACGCTGAGTCACGCCAATTTCAGTTTAATTACAAAAATTAAATGTTGTAATTTTTTTTTTAAATGAATCATCCAGAGCTCTGGAATTGTAATGATTTAAGGAGTGAAGTTAGCTCCTGTAAAAATAAAAAAAATAAAGAATAATATTGTAGGAAAATGTTAAAATGTAAATCCTTTTATGGCCGCTCTACACGCTCTAGAAAACTTGCCGTTTGCCAGTTACTGCTGTTCCTTTGTCGTATCGCTTTACAAGGGAAGATTGTTCCAGTCTCGTTTTGTTCTCGTTGAGATCGCGATTACAATTGCGGTCGCCGAAGCAACAAACAAATGATTTTGCAGCTTTGTTATGTTATTAATTCTGAACTCATTTCACAGCAGAGTTTAGAGAAAAAAGATAAAAATGATCCCGGAGGAAGAGAATGTGGGGAATAAAACCATGGATTGAAACCATGAGCAAAGAATATCCAGATTTCAAGTAAAATTAACATTGTCGTAGTTTTTAAATAAATTTTCTTGCCGCCAAGAGCGCTAGTGTCGACTTGCTTCGAATTATTTGCCTGAATTCAGAACTTGTTTTATTTAGAGCAATGGTTTGATTTTCGGGCAAATGGTAGATTTTCGAGCCACTTGCAGGTTTCAGGCAAGTTTTAAGAGTGTGTAAAGCAACCATTAAAGAGTGAATTCAATTAATTTTAATCACATTAAGCTCGTGCAGACTTTAATAGGATTACTAAGCAGATTAATATTTGTTTAAGATATTGATAGCAATCCTCTGTTTCGGTTCGAATGCTTTTCTGTAAGAATTTTTGTCACCTTCTCGTGCTAGTTTCTTGACAAGGACCCCTTACGAAACCTTTTTACAAAAGTCACGATTATCTCTCGTCCGGAAATGCGCATATCAAGATACGTGGAGTAACCTACGTTGTTTTCAGAGGTAGAGAAGTTTCTGGAACTTCTCGAATATAAATCGAAGAAGAAATGAATAATAAATCACAATTCATACTTAACTTTTCGTTATTTCCCCGCTAATTCAGCAATAATTAAACATGACACTTACGACTGAAAACAAGTCCTTTCACACTCGCTCTTATTCTGTTGCCTCTGAGAGTTTTGTTTAATTCTTGCAAAACCACCTGAAACAACTCCTTAACGAAAGCGCTTTCCTTTGAAAACTGTTAATCTCCCCTTTTACTAAGTTCATAATCGTTATTATTTAAAATTGAAAGCCATCTCCCTGAGCCCACGCAGCTGCCTGTTGATGAATCAACGTCAACAAAAACAAAATTGAAAAATGGACTCTCTCTCCTTTCAATTGATAACATTCAATGTATACAAGAGACGGATTACCGAGACTTCTGTGAATTATCCCTCCCCCTTTTACGAAAAGCCCAACGGCATTGCATGGTTACCATTCTAATGCAGATTCTGGTTTAAGTGCATTTGTGTAATTAATATGCAAGATTCAGTCTAAACACAATTACTCTTTTATTAGTATGTCTTTTGTTATTTACGTTGTATCTGACTGCTATCAAGGTCTCCGTCAGTGCTGCAAATTGTGGTGTTTCTTCCTCAGCAGAGCGTAATTAGCCAAAAGAAAAGGACCCATATAACAGACCTCACTTCCAGAACCTTCGTTTATCGTATTTTTCAGGTTGAGAAAAGTTTTATAATGTTTCTATTTACTAAGTATCAATGAGTAAATGTTATCATTTCTAATGCGACATTATAATGTTAGATCATAATACAGTTCTAAAAAAAGTGAATATAATTTTGTACTAAAGCATAAATTTAAGGGCGAACCATAATAATAACAAAAAAAATTAATAATAATAATAAAAAAAAGAAGTACATTAACTTAAGGAAAAGTAAAAAAAAAAAATTGTGGGCCCGGTAGCCGAGTGGGTAAGGGCGCTTCGCTGCAGGTTGGAGGTAGCGGTTCGATTCCCGGCCTCGGCGGAGGGCGGGAATTTTTCCACGCTCCTTTCTCCTCCAAAAGGGTCCTAGGGTCTCTGTACCCTACCCTCTGTAGAATGGGTACCGGGTTACTTTCCCGGGGTTAAAGGCGGGTGGGCGTCAGGCTGACCTCCTGACCTCAACTTTGTCCCGTTAGGTCACGAAAAGCTGGAGCCTACCCTCCAGCTGCCCCAAGGGTCTGTAAAGACCTGGGTTAGTGGGATACTTTTTAAAATAAAAAATTAGGAAAAAATAAAAAAAAACTTAGGAAAATGAGAATAAAAATTAAAAAAAGTAAATATAAGGATTCAAACTGACAATCCTTAGTATATGAGTCTGAGACCTTAAGCAATAAGCTACACCTGACAATTGAAATAAAATGGTTGCATTTCTAACATTTAAGCTAATAGCGGAAATCCAATGAAAACGACGCCAAATATACCGAACTGCGACCGAACTGCCCCTGAAACATACCCCATTCCTTTGGTAATTGGGCTTCTGAACACGATGATGAAATCCGTTTGTCGATCCGACCTTCCGTTCGGGAGTTGTTAGGGGTGGACAGACACGGACGAACGGACGGACAGGACAAACGCAATAGCTCTCAAATGGGTCGCTAACAAGGGTTAAACTAAAATATTCTGCTGTGATAATGTAACTACCGTATTACATTATTAATTCCGTGATTGTATAGCTTTCGAACTATTGAGATGTAGGAAGACAATTTTTTTGTTTGTTAATTCCAATATTACAATATATAATAAGAGTTCGTTAAAGAACTTAAACCCTACTTTCCCTAAAATATTGTCCTTAAAGAGTCTTTTATTTTTTTTTATTTTTTTTAAATACTATTTTCATATTTGGATATGAATAATACATTCTCTTATGCTGGATTGTTTTCAAGTTTTTATTTCTAAATTATTTTCAAAGAGTTACAAATTTTTAATTTTCTGAAAAAAAAATTAGGCCTATAATTAATTTCGCATTATTTATTTAAATTACAAATCGGATTAATTTTAATCGTAACAAATCACGCGCAAATCAATGGATTTGCTAAAGCGATTAATATCCGTCGCTAGAGGCATCGACAGAAATACATTGTTTACGTTCCATTCTTTTGTATGGGAACAAATTTTTGTCGCCTTCCGGCGCTAATTCTCGACATGGACTCTCTGGAAAAACAAAACAAAAAAAACGTCAAACATAAAAAAAGTGAAATCGTTTCTAATCCTTAAATATGCACATCAAGTTTCAAGAAGATTTGTCCATCGGTTCAAAAGTTATTAAAGGGGAAGGAGACACACACAGACTGAAGAAAGTAAGCTAAAAATCATCGAGATTGAAAACACTTAACTTATCGTCAGTAACTTAACTACTCATGAAAATTATCTTAGATTTTTTCCTTAATTTGGAATCAACGTCCTGTCCGGGGATTCGAACTTTGAGGCTTTCGTTTTTAACTTCTGTCACCAAAGAGAAACCAAATCGTTCTAATAATAGACACACCGTGGCGTAAACAACCGAAACACGAACCCGTGTATGTCTTTGCAATTGAACCGATTCAAAATTGTAAATTTCAAAAAAGTCTCTAAACCGGCTTCATGTCACTCCAATGAATCTAAATAAACAAAAGAGATCGTAGATTAGCTGAACAAACCAAGCCATTTATTTGCGCTGTCCGAGTCTTTATGGCGAAGTCCACTTCATAATATTCGAATGGATTGCCGTTACTTAGTTGTCTTTAACGGTGCAGCTTCGAAGTTGTACGACTCGTAAGCATTTGTGAAGCTGCGAAACCTAAAACAATTACGTACAGAAAAAGACGGAAAAAAAGAAATCCTGAAGATTGTAATTGGCTACATTCGAATGTAAACACTTACAATTTCTTAAAAAAATGCCAATCAATTATAATACGATTAAATATTAGGAACTGAGAATGAAAAATCAGTAAATGCTAAAATTAAAGGCCAGCGAAATACAGTAGAAATCGATTATACGAACGTCTATTATCGGAACCCGCCCAAAACAAGTGAATCTATTTTTAAGGACTAGTTGTTTTACTGAAGTATTTCTTTTGTCGCTTAATGCATTTCTTTCCGACTCTTTATCTGAAGATATATTTCGCAGAAATAGTCTTAATTTATCATTGTTGAAGTCAATTACTTTATATAATACTTAATATTTTGTAATAAGTCATTTAGGCCACCAAGCGAATATAATTAAAACCACATTTATGCGTATTAAAAATTTACAAACGCTTTCAAAACGTCCTACGCTTTGTTTTCGAATTTTTACTCGAAAATGAAATGCAGGACGTTTTGAAAACGTTTGCAGATTTTTAATATATATAAATGTGTTTTTAATTAAATGTTTGTAGTGTCCTAAATAACTTATTATGAGCTTTTTACGCATGTTCTATATTATTTTCCTTAATATTTTACAATAGAGAAGTAAAACTTAACGTGGATTCAGCTATCAAATTGTAGGCCTATTTACACGTCTATTCGTATAAACTTGGAATTCTCATCCGTATTTGGTAATCCGAATTATCCGATTAACCGAACCATTAGTTCGGATTGTCGATTAGTTCATAAAAATATGGGTAAACTAGACAATTCTGTTAAATTATAAACACTAATAATGACCAAAAAAGTTAAGTGTGAATTGTACAAAAGAGAATTAATTGAAATTAAATTGAAATTCTTTTAGTTGGACATTTTAAAAAAAATCAGCAAATATTCTTGAGATACCCGATACATCATACACGAGAACGTACTAAAAACACGTTGTGGAGGAACACATTCCGCTGAGGAAACGAGAGGGGACATCAAATGCGGAAGAGCTTTACCCATTCTTGCTACCCTATGGCCATTACCAGAGATTAATGATGGGAATAACATTAACGTAAGGAGTACACATTAAAAAGAGGGTAAAGAAAACAGAACTTTTAATTTTCTCTCCACAGACCTTTTATCTAAAGATTCTATGCAGCTAAGAATCCAACCAAAAATAATTGTGTAATGGTTTCGAGTTATTTAGTCAATATTCAATAAAATAAAGCAGCAATCGAAGTCAAGCATTTCCTGAAATTATTATTGAATGTGTATTTGAATGCCAAAGAAGTAGCAATAGTTACAAAAATTAGCAAAAAAGAAATGAATAAATAAATAAAAATATATGTACAAAGACAAAACAGAAAGATATTTTCGTAATTCAGCAGTTCGTATCAATACAAGAAAACAGCAAAAAGTTTCTGGAAGATTTGAAGCCTACTTAAAATATATATCATTAAAAAAAAAATGTCTGCGTGCGTACGTCCGCTAACAATTGAATTTCGCAAAAATTCGCACGCGCGTTGTCTGTCAACATGAGTATTGTTACATGGATCGACGTTGCGAAGCAACAGGTGTATTGTTGATTGGTCAACTCTGTGCACAACAATGGGATACCGCACCTGCGTTGCTAGGCAACAAATTTCCGACTATTACAAATGGATTTCAATATTCTATTGCATGTATTTTTTATTATTTAAACTTAAATTATAATTTCTACTGAAATCAAATAGTACAATCAAAAGCAAAAGGAAGGGTTAACGTGCTGACAAATTCACTGAAAAATATCTGTTAAGCCCAGCACAAGAATAAACAAAAAGAATTGCCTTTTCCGATTCACTTTTACGGGGTGGATTAGGGAACAGCTGTTTCACTCTTCAACGAGATCATCAGCCCTTAAAAATGAATCGGAAAAGGCAATTCTTTTTGTTTATTCTTGTGCTGGGCTTAACAGACATTTTTCAAATAGTACAATGTTTACATTTTCTGGAAAAAAAAAATGAAATTAGCATTATTCAGTTTAAATAGGATAAATTTTAATCATATGAAACCTCGCGCAAATTAATGGATTTGCTAAAAGGATTAATATCCATTGAGGCATAGTTAGAAATAAATCGTTTATGTTTTGATGTCTTGTGGGACTTTAGTCTCCTTCCCGGGGAAAATTTCTCGATAAGAACCCACTTGACAAAGATTTCAAATACAAACATTTGATTGTCTGTAGTCCCTAAATATGCAAACCAAGTTCCAAGAAGATCCATCCATCGGTTCAAAAGTTATTAGAAAGGAGACCCACAAACGGATGTGCACACACACATGCAGACTCATGATATACTAAAGATCCATTGTGATATGTTAATAAAAAATTGGTTTTGTCTTCAAAAATAAAGCATAATAACTTATCTCAGATTTGAAGTTGCCACGTTATTAATATTACATTGAAAACATGAAAAGTTGAAGACAAACAGTCGAGTCATGCAAAGAATTTTTCAAAGGAACTGTACTGCTTGCCCAAGCGATAAAGACTGGGTTTGGCACACTGCCAAAATAATGGAACAACCCGAAGGGGAGAATTACATTCTAAAAGTTTATTATATATGTATTTCTTATTCTATGTGTGTGTATTTTATTCTCGCGTTAATTTTAAACTGAATTTTGTGCCGTAATTTTTCACTTTATGCATCTCTCCTTTATACGTCCTTTGTTTCTGTTCTTGTCGGCACATACTCATCTCCCTTATTTTCACGCCGAGAAAGAGGTGGCAGCGACCAGTAAATCACGTGACCAGTCTCTTTCGTCTGGCTAAGCAGTATCTACATCTCAGTGAGAAATGCTGAAAGGCTGGAGGTAGGGTAAACGTAAATCAAGTATTGGAGAAGTAATGCTTTAAACGCACAATGAGTTTGTCGATGTTTATATTTTGGTTCAAGTTTAAGCAAGGAATAAGCAC
>JAFIDM010014012.1:46077775-46141750 GCA_023159025.1 Thereuonema tuberculata
GTATTTAAGAAGAAGAATATATTTGTGTTATTAGTTATTACATCTCTTAGATTATTAAGGAAAAAGGTAAATGTGTAAACTTGAAATTAGTTCAAGAAAGAAAATGTACATAATGGCAAAGTTTGTATTCCAAATCTTCTTGCCTTGACATTTGTTGATGTCATCTTACCATTTGATGTTGCAACATGCATGACAAATAGTCCTTTGCCAGCTACGGGCGCGAACATACGAAAACTAGCAGCTAGTTTCTTTAATTTTTTGTTTTTTTCCTTGTTAGTTTCTTGAATAATTTATTTAAAAATAAAGCTACGAATGAAAATAAAACAAAAACGTAAATTTGATAATAAAATAAATAAAAGAAAAAAAATGTAAAGTGGCCTTCCACATCAACAAACTGAAATTCTATTTTAACTTACTTTCTTTACATATTTTATTTCAAATAAAAAATTACTGGAAATGTTTTACTGAAAATCTAGCATATTTAATTCGCTGAAAACCTCGAATGTTCTTTTGCTCTGAAAAACTCTAAATTTTCTTTTTTCTTTTTGACCTTTTATATTTCTTGATTAATCCTAACACATATTAGCATTAATCAAGGAAAAAAACAAAAAAAAAACCACGACTGGACAGTAAATACGGTACGCATCATTAACATCATTATGGACGTTAAATTTTGCTTTTCATTGCTGTAATTAAATTCCTTAGAGCATTTCAGTGAAAGGACAAGGGATTAATACTGTGGATTTCACAGAATTATTTTTTATTTGATTGTTTTTGTTCTCGGGGACCATTCCCGGGAGCAAGAATGGTTTCGCTTTAACTTTCGAGCAGTCTGAGCTTAACATCAAGGTTAAATTCTGCTGATGATTCCTAAAAAGGATGAAACAGCTGTTCAGGATTCCCGTTGATGTACGAAAGCATATTTATTGTCCAGTTCCGTTTTTTTTTTTCTTGATTTATGAATCATTATGCTTAAATTTTGCTTTTCAAATGTTAACATTAAACAGTCACTTACCTAATTGTATTCTTAAGACAAAATAAAAAGAATAACTTTTCTGTAAATCATTTTGGGATACAAAATATGTAATTTTTCTTAAGAGTTATTCTTTTGAATTTGTAAATTTTGATAAAACTATGAATTATCACATTTACTAACTTATCGCTCTGTGACGTAATGTGATTATATTTTCACTAGATTTTTTATTTGCTTTTGAGATTTAATTGAAGCGTTTTAGGAAAGTTGATTGCTGAAATAAAAACTGTTCTAGTTGCTTAGATCGTTTACATAATTGTAGACATAAATTTATTTTTAGCCTTACAAATTCCCGAACTTTCTGAAAAAAGTAGGTAGACAATCAGCAACTGTAGATATAATTGACTGACCGTATCAAGTCTTAATATGCCATTCGAATATTTCACTTCTTTGTTTATCAGTGCATATGTTTCTATGTTTGGCTGGACCGAATTGCATAAAATTTGGTACAGAGCTCATTTATTATCGGAAATAAAACATAGTGGCATTTATTTTGATTTCTATCCCTCCCAACCCTCAAAAATCATCGTCGAAATCGCTCACTAAAGAGTGATTTTTATATTACGCCTATCATGCTTACTTGAAATATGAACACGATGGATAGCTGAGTATACTAAACAATTTATTACATAGAATAATTGTTGTATGGTGTGTTGATGATATTATTTAGTCTCTTCATTCATGTCTTAATTTAATTCCAAAATGGGTTCTTTTACAATAAAAATACTATGTATTGACTTTATATATATATATCTGTTATTATTACTCTAATGAGTTGGGTTATTCTTTATCAGGTTTTTTTCTCTTTAAAGTGCCTTTTGTACTTGTTGAAAATCACTCGTGATCTTCTGATGCAAGCATGGGAGGTGATTAGGCGAGACAAAAACCTCTCACCGTCAGATCCAACGATTTGTACTGTTTTGCATCGAATCTTTTGAAGTCGTGTGGCTGTGGAGAGTCTGGGGAAGCATTAACAATCCGTGAGAGAGGCAGGCGCGCTCTCTCTCTACCTTGACTGTCTTGATTTTTGCACACGTAAGCTTAATGAATAAGTCCAATTAGGCTGCGCCGCTGATTGGGATCTACTGCAGTTGGGACGTCAGCGAGGGGAGAGAACGGTTTTCCCGCCTTCCCCTTTCTTTCGCCACTGACATTTGAAAAGTCCGCTCTTAAAGCCTGGAGTACCCTCGACGAGGTCCCATTGTGATGAGCCGATCTCTCTCCACACGACTGCCGCGGGCCCCGTCTGCCTCTGATCTCTCTCCGATTGACATTTGCAATGACATTTCAAAAGTATTTCTACAGAACATTTGGAAGTTGGGTTCAAGCGCCGCAGTTGGAGCTGAAAATATAAGTGCACGAGAATAACTCGCTATTGAAAGAAAAAAAAATCGCTATCTCTGATAAATGATAATTCTAAAAAAAGAATCAAAAAAAAAAAAAAAAAGAGAGAAAAATGAAAAATAGGCTTTATTAGGCTTAAATCCCTTTTTATCGTTTTATTTTTTTACAACATTAAAATTAAAATATCAAAATAAACAACTATGAGAACCAGAAATATTACTATTAAACAAGGTAGGGAAAGCGATTAGTAAACCAATCACAATGCTGCGCAACATCTTCTGATAAGAAAATATCATTGATATTGATTTAATTTCCCTATTATTGTAAATGTGATTGTTGCGAATGCAAAAGGCGCAATTGTTGTGATTATTGCGATATTGTTGCGATTGTACTTGTTGTAGAGCTGTATTATCAATGGGATTGTTGCGCAAGCAAAGCACGCAATTGTTGCGATTGTTTTTATTGTTGTGCATTGCATTGTGGGATACATGTCCACAGACAAAACGGGATTATAAGTCTTCTGATCCTTATCAGAGGACTAAAATTGATTTAATACAAGAAAAATTACAGTTGGTGTACCAACTTCAGGATAAGACTCAAAAGTTGCAATTCAGCTTTTACTTTTTCAATTTTTCCAGATATTGTTTGATGAAATTGTTTGTTTGTTACGATATTGGCAATGCTTTAATAAAATTGCGTTGATACTTGGTCCTAGAATACTATACGCCTATTACATCAGAATCCAGGAACATACACTTGAATAATGCCATTTACCAGTAAAGGTTTTATAGTTCTATGTCGAGTGATTTTTTAATAAGAATTTAGAAACGCGATTTTTTTTTCCTAGTTAAATGATCTTGAATTGCAATACTTAGGATCTTGTATTTTTAGCGTCGACCTACTAAAACTTCATGTCCGCTAAATGAAACATGTCTTCTTGTTATTTTTATAATGAAGACCTTTTAATGACAATATATTTTGATTTTTTTTTTTTTTGTCCCCAGTTTCTTACTATATAATTTCAGTAACAAAATGAACAGATACTTTTTTTTAAAAATAATAAAAAGCTAACACGTAAGTTTTAGCATTGGGCAGATTAATAATTTTTAAATATTAGCAGTTAAATTAAAATTATGGTAAAATTAAATTATGTTAAGACATCTTATTGTGACATCGTTGGAGCTATTTTTTTAACTTGTTTTGTGGCCGTTTAGGAAACGAATTTTTGAGCCTACCTGTAATGAGAGCTGTCTCAGGTATAAACAATGCAATGACCTACCTTATTAAGCATAAATTGGCTTGTGCAAGGAGTAATTTAGCAACCAAATGGTAGTGATTACAGTAAAACCTGTCGGTGAAGGCAGCTCACAAACATCCTTTTTTACACCCAAATTTACTAAAAGAGTACAAGCGCGATTACCATTCAACTTTGGTTGACTACAATACTTTTTAGCAAAAGGGTGGAGATTACAAGTGTTTAAAGGAAAACGAAGTTGCGAAACCCCGAAACAACTAATTTAAATTCGCTTCAGGACATAGACTTACAGTTACATTGTGGTGAACTGAATTTAGAGACAATAAGTGAATCCATAAGTTACGGGAGTTTTATATATACAGGGTGTTTCGGAAATGGTAGACAAAGCGAAGAGGTACGGGTTCCAAAGGTCATTTTGAGTCGAAAATGTTCTACGACATTTTGTTGTACGGGCCGCAGTTTTAGAGTTAGGAAATGAATGCTTTGGGAATGGTCCCTAATCAAAGAAAGCTCAGTCCATATTAGGAAATGTAAGTAAATAAGTCATTTTCTTTAATTATCATATATGTTTTCAGTCATGACATTTGTTATCCGGATTGCTTAAACCTTTACCTTATTTACTTACACTTCCTAATGTGAACTGAGCTTTCTTTGATTAGGGACCATTCCCAAAGCATTCATTTCCTAACTAAAACTAAAGCCCGTACAACAAAATGTCGTACAACATTTTCGACTCAAAATGACCTTTGGAACCCCTATCTCTTCGCTTTGTCTACCATTTCCGAAACACACTTTACATGAAAATTAGGTGTTTTATATTGTTTGGATTGAAGTCTAATTATGAATTCTAATTTATTAGGGAATTACACACAGATACGGACTTAACGTTCTAACAAAGTCGATTTGGCCGTAAGTCAAAAGGGATACGGGTACAGAAAATAATATTTCAGAAATCATGTATACAATACATATTACAACTTACACTGTGCAGACACTATTAAACAGCTTCTCATTTTAAGTATTATAGATATTCAATACCATGCAACGCACTCAAGCTAGTGGGAGTTCTGCTTGATCCTTCTGGTTACGACTACGACCGCCGTCGAAAGTGCTTGTGTCAATACGTAAGAATGGTCGTATATTCGATGACTGTAACTCGGATCCTATCAATATAAATATAAAGATATATTTCAATATAAAAGTTTGGCAATAATGAAATGAATATGTTTCATATTATATTAGTGTATAATCCGTCATACAATGATAAACTTAATAAGGAAAGGAATAATCAGTTCCCTAACTCAAATTTCAATATTCTTTTGAAGCACCTCATGGAATTACGTTTAATAATTGCTAAGTACTTCTGATAAATTGTAAATTTGTTGTGACGTTATCATAATATTTCACATTTAAAGAAACCTTGCAATTTTTTTAGAATGTTATAAACGTTTTTACATTTTCATTTAAGCTATTTTTTTATTAATAGCTTTTTATTTTTAATTACTTAAAATCTAATTAAACTAACTAAATGACTTTTAAATATCATTTTATGGCGCTTTTCCTAATTGATTTCTGGATTTTGGATAATTAAATAGATTTTAATTATCCTTTTTCCTTTTGGAACTGTAGAGATATAATGCTATTGAGTATAGTGTTGTTTCCTATAAGATTGACTTAATGTAAAATTATTAGACTTTGGCGCTATATTGGTTTCGTATTCTTTTGCTCGAAACGACAAAGAAAAAGAGGCAAGGATGGAACGAAAGAGAAAAAAAGAGAGAATGAAAGAAAGAAGATTTTTACGTGATTCGGCGAATAAATCTTCCTGCGCACTTCCCCCTTTTTTTCTCTCTCTTCTTCTTTCTTTAAAAAAGGAAAAAAAAAATCTCCTCTCTCTCCCTTCCACCCCCAATTGAAGCGTCGTGTTGAATAATTTATGCTGAGCCTATTGGCATCGACCTCCGGCGTTCACACACGATCGAAACAGACCCCTTTCCTATGCACAGCCTCAGGCGTCATTACCAACCCAATCAATTACAAAAAGAAACGACCGCTGGCTTTGATATTGTCCGGCTTGAGGATTGGAATTTAAAACAAAGATGGCGGCTTCCGATCTGACCCACGGTCTGATTGACGGGACGGGTCATTCGTAGTCGTTAGGGTTTTCTGTCACTATTACGGGCGAATTTGAAAGACGTGTATATCGATTTTAAAAATGGCAATGCTTGTGTTTGTTGGATTGGAGTCTCTTTTCTCTTCGCTTTCATTAGGATCTTTTTTTCCGGTGGCTGCTAGAACTAAAATAAGACGAGTCTTCACCGTCATCGTCTTGTATGTTGGACGATTAGATCTGAGTAGACTTCAGAAGATCAGGACCTCGCAGTTTCAGATGCATTTTCGTTTGCATCGACATCATAAAGGCATTTTTAATTCTGTTGTCACATAAAATTTCCCACTCTGTCACGTATATAGACAAAATCATTTCCTGCTGTGATTTTTCTTTTTTTTCTTTTTCGGCTTTTGTACACCACCATTTCGTTGTTTAGACTCGCACCCAACAATGGCGTTTTTGGCGTTATTGAGCACAAGAATCTAATAACGATAGCCTAAAGGTGTCAAAGCAGACGTCCCAATCTGTCTTCACCGTTTCCGTGTTGCAGACGAACAGGACACGATTGCATTTCTCTTCTTTGTTGTATTTACCATAAAGTAAATTATTCAAAACTTCTCCAAAAAACCTTAGATGTTATTTTTTTTTTTTTTAAATAAATAGTGTCCTGAATTAAGCAGAGTAAAATGTAAATAAGTTAGAATGGGACAAGGAATGGGACATGAAGAGTACAATCTTCAACATCGATAAATGAGTTATTAAAAAGACACTATTAAAAAATATAAAATATATAATAAAACAATATCCTAATTAATTTACAAAAAAATTTCGTATTGACACCATGTGAAAATAATAAAAAAAAACTAATCTAATAGTTAGAAAATCTTTATGTCACAATGTAGTTGTAGTGTGTGGGTGTATGTGTGTATACATACAGTACAAATGCATTGTTATATTAATATCAATAATTAATATATCATTGTTATGTTAATAAGATTTAGGGGCAGGTTGGGGGGATATATTCCTCTGGTATACATCCCCTCTAGTATACACATACCAGAGGCATGCAAAGGATTTTATTTAATAACCCCCCCCTCCCATAAATACCCCCTCGATCACCCCTTTTCCATAAATACGTCTTTGATACACAGATACGTTGTAACTCGTTGATAATCATAATATTCTTACTTTTCAGCCGAAAAAAAAAACCTTATATTTTTCTTGTTCTAATGTCAGAGTGTTGTTTATTCATTTTTTTTTTTTTTAATTTTTAAAAAATATTTAAAATATTTAAAATACGAAAGTTTATTTTTAAGACGGAAAAATAGGTTATTGAAGCTTGCAGCAAATGTAATGTTTGTCTGTTGTACACAAACAATTTTGAACTAAAGGTTATGTCACTGATTATCAAATGTTAAAATAATTTTTATTTCCATTTTTACGAACAACGAAAGCTACGAAAAAGGAGTAAGGAAAGTATAAATGGATAAAATGGCGAATAAAGTGAAAAGACGCTGTAATCATCGTAAGAAAGTCAAAGAATTTACAATCAAGAAATCTGCAATAAACCAGCGCTATTATTATTATTTTCAGTTTTGCAAACATACTTGGAAAACGAAAATGAATATTCACATAAATAGAAAAATGCATTCGTTTCACTTCCTTTTCAATTTGGCTATAAGTGATTTCACAATAAATCGCCTCCTGAAAACGAATATCCATTCCTTAGCTTTTCTGTCTTAAAAAGAAATAAGTAAGAAAATATTTTCTTCTCATTGCCATTGGCAGATGTGGAATTCAGAATTATCAAAAGACTTTTTCGTTATTGGAAATCCTTTCACTGTATGATGCGATTTTAAATATTCTATCAATTGAGTGGGTATCTCCAAAGAAGCTGGTATTGATTTTGTTTGTGAGTCTGGCACATTTACAGAAGGAGCAGCTATTATGGTAGCGGAGTAGTTGTTTTGATTGCAAATTATGTATTTATGTTTAGCTTTTACTATTTGGTTTTGCCAAAAAACATTTGCCGCCATTTTTATGGAAAGTTATCTACGCTGTAAGAATTCTTTTTGTCGTTGTGGATACGAAAAATGAAGAGTGTAAATACCACGTCGTAAATGGTTTTAATGTGTTTTAAAGGGAAAAAAATAATATTGAAATTTAATTCAGTCAGTACTTACAGCCTAGATCTAACAGCTGCGTGATATTTGTTGAACGAACTGACAGTGTATGAATTACGATGACTCCTCCCTAATTCCGAATCATTTACTCTATCTAAAATGTATTCTTCCCTCTTTGATTTACAATGGATGAATTATTACAAAGCCACCTGAAAATGTGTCGCCATAACTAGATAGGAAGACAGGATTCCGAAAAACTCTTCAGGTTAATAGGAAGTAAAAAAATAAATAAATAAATACAATTATAGGAGATAATATTAATTCATATTAAAGATATGAAAGATCTTGTTCAGTATCTTAAGCGTAATAAATTTAATGAAACTAAATGTTATTGTAGTAAAAAAATTGAAATAGTTGACAATCGTAATAAATTTAAAATGTTTATTTATAAAAAAATTTTTTAAATAAAAAACATGTTTTTTCAAGCCTCAAAAATATCATTTATACTTAGAATATACCTCATAAATGTACTCTGTGTGTAATATATTCAAAGAATATTCTTTGATTTTTTTTATATAAATTTAGCATTAAAGTCCAATTGAATAATGTCAATACAATGAAAATGTGCCTAAATGTTTTTTGGTTTAAAATCTCTCTTCTTTTTTTTTTCTTTTTTTTTAAGTAATACTTTTTTGAAAGGTAATAAATTAAAGTGATGTGTTGATACTACTTCAATTAGCCTTTATTGATATTTTTAAGAATTGAGTAATCTTTACTTCTACTATTAATATAAAATTATTGCAAAAAAAAAAAATAGGATTAAAAATTCAATTTTCACCCTCGCAATTTGAAGTGTTCAAATTAATGTTAATTTAGCGCTATTATTAATCAATGTCTTTAATGTTAATTTCTTAAAAGTAGTTCATTATTTTAATAAAAAAAATTTATATTTGCTTTCCACTTTAGAAGTCGTATTATATAACTTGATTTATTTGTTTTAATTTTTTTTATAAAATTAGGCCTAAACATTTTCTGAGTTGTTTTTTTCTTTGCAAGTTTCACCAAAATTAAATTCATTTACCCAAAGCAGACACCGATTGTATTTCTTAACGTTTGAAATAGGTTTTGCCATTTCTCCATCCAAATAAATAATTTCTTTAGCCAATGGCTTCTCGTTTGCCATTCCGCCTTTCCCGAGAAAATCGACTTTTTGAAAAATTGCTCACTGTTTTAGTTTACTGGCACAGTTGTTATGTAAATCATACATTTGAAAGGGAAAAAAAAAATCCACAAGAATAAATGTAATTACGGCGAACTCAGTATGGCATGCTAGTCAATGTCTATCGATTTTTTTTTCTCTGCATCAGCTAATGCTGCATTGTAGAAAAACAGCATAAAAAAAGCTTCTTTTTTTTTTTAAATAATGTTTGTCAGCTACTGAGATTGAAGGCAGATGCCATTACTAAATATATGTGAAATTTTTTAAGTAGTGTTTGTATCTTCAATACATTTTTCATTCGTTGTTAACATTTGAATATTAATAGTTTAAATTTAATTGAATAGTTTTTTTACCGTGTGACAAACAATATTTTCTCTAAAAATGATAAGGATACACACGTGATTTAAAAAAAAAGCTTTTTTTTTTTTTGTTATAAAAAACCTGTCAGGACAGTTTTGCCCCGTTTTGAAACACGTGGTCATCTTCAGTTATTATGTTCAATTTAGAAATAAAAATGCATTTAAATACAATTTTCAATTGACAGTTACCCAATTAAAACAAAAAATAATATAAAAGTCGTCTGTTAATCTAGCTCAGATCATACGTCAGTAGATTGTGATACTCTTAGTGTGGGACACTGAAAATTAGTTTCAATTTAATTCTATTTAATTTCTAAATAATGTAATGTTCCTCAAAATTCGATGAAGTCATTTTTAGTAAATTTTATTTACGCATTAATAGTTTATTTATTATTTTTCTTTTTCATTTTCTATTATTTATATCTTATCAAAGCAAATTGTGATTTTTATATTGACGACTTAAAGCGCTTGGTAAAAAATATTCTTCTATCATTGTTATAATTTTTTTTAAAAGTCATACTTTTGAGACCTGATGTAAAACAGTCTCCAATGCTATTGAGATATAGTTCTCAAAGTTTAAGTGAAGTTATATCGAGGCATTTGATCAGAATGTGAGAAATCGCCAACGAGATATTATTATAAAAAATATAACAAATTTTATGTTCCTAATAGTGCCTAAAACGGTAACTATGAAAGACACAAAGGAACCAAAAGAGATTTGGCACCTCGAGCTGTCACCGCGAAGAATCTGGGATGGTTGATTCGTCCTCTTTAGAACTCTTCAGCCAGCCAAAACTCCACCGATGACAGTCTCAGAAGGTGCGAACATATAAAGAAAAATCCATCTCGCTCTCGGAAGTGGGATCCCACAAAATCAAAACACAATTAAAAATACACAATAATAGAAAAAATGTCAAATCCTTGTCCTGCGTTCCGCCAGGCTCAAAAGGAATTTGTCTATAGCATAAAACAAAGCATTTAAACTAACCAGTTTAAGTAATAGCAAATTTTATGTGCCTAATATAACAAAATGGTAACTACGTAAGGCACAAATGAACCAGATTTTGCACCTCGGGCTCTTATCTCGAGCTGTGTTTGATTATTTTCTTTATATATTATTAAAAATAAGTATTGTCTTTCAACAATGTTATAATTTGTTTGTTTCATTCCTTTTTAGCGGCCCCAGAGTTACAGCTTGCCTGTAAAACCGCTAGGGGACCGTTCTTGCTTTTATCCTGTTTGGATGTCACACTCTGTAGCGGCCAAACGGTTAGAGAGACCTCTAGGACCACTCCCTGGCCCCCCAAGGCATTTTCTTTCTTTTAAAGGCGTTTTTAAAAGAAAGACAACACCTTGGAGGGGGGGGGGTCAGGGAGCGGTCATAGACGTCTGATTTTTTTACACGTGGTCACCTACTTTTTGATGCTGAACACAATGGTGAAGGTTTCATTCGAATATCTCTAACCGTTCGGCCAGACAGCATAAAAGCAATGTTAGCGGCCCCTAGGTTACAGCTTGCCTGTAAAACATAGGGGACCGAAACCTTAACCATTGTGTTTAGCATCAAAAAGTAGGGGACCATGTCCAAAAAAAATCAGACCTGTAGGACCACCTCCCTGACCGTAAGTTGGGGATCAAAAGTGGTCGCTTCCAATAAAGTTTTGTTTATAAAAGTTTGTTTATAAAATTGTGCATATTATGGGGCCGCTTTGCTTTTGACACTGTCTAAAAGCATTAATTATCTTGTTTCTTCAGTAGGAATTTTCTATTATTTTCAGTCATCTTAATCTCTTAAAAGAGTGAGATTCATCAGATTATCAGTCTTTGGTGTTTGTCTGTTTTTCCTAAATCACTTTTACACCGCTGTGTGAATCTTCTTCAAACTTGATATGTATATTTAAGGACTGTAGACGATCTCACTTTCCGATTTGAAATTTTTTCTAATTGGGTCCTTGTCTAGAAATTAGCACGAAAAGTCAACAAAAAAAATCCCAAAAAACATCATTACGAAAGTAATGGGTTTCTGTACGTCTAAACAATTCTTTCGAACAATCGATTTATTAGCGCATGATTTCATACGATTAAAGTTAATCGGGTTTAGGTAATTTAAGTAAAAAAATGAGGATTTAATAATTTTTTTTTCCTTCAGACAATGGATAGTCTATGCTGTTTATGTTCAGCTGATATTATGATTGAAATACAAATGTAAGTTTTCGTTTACAAAAGAAATTCCTTGTTTTCTATATCTTTTCAGTTTTCCATATGAATGTTCTATCTCTCTTCAATATTATCCTTTGAAACTTTTTTTTTTGGGGGGGTGGGGGAATCTACCAGAGTGGTAACTGCTTCTTGATTCTAGATTGTTCCCGAAATATCATTTTCTTGGTATTTATGTCTTCCTAGAAAGCTTTGGGTCATGGACTCTGTCATAATGAGTTGTCCATGAAGTGCTGATCATTTGGAACACTTGGGATACAGTGATAAGTCCTGCAGTCCTTGCTATCATTCTTTGCTGGTATCTTGAAAAGATCCTCTATTCTGCCATTGCATCTACCATTCTATTTGCCATTGTAAATCCAGCGTAGAATATTTGCTACACTGGCGTATTTGCTTAACATCAACACGTCTACATCTTATAATTTATTGTATCGAATTGAGACCATTCTTATCGAAGGTATAGAACATTATTATTAGCAGCCTTTTCAGATAAATCGCATATTTACTTATTGTGATTGGGTCCTGTTATAATGCAAAAGTTAATCATATTTAAAAGATGTTATTAAATATTATTTATCTAGTTATAAAGTTATATAAAAAAATACCATTTTCTATTAATAGAAAAAAAAAAACCTGAAGATAAATTCTATATTTGCTTTTTATTTTTTATATTTTAGATAAAAACTGCTAAAAATTAATTTCGATTTTTTTTTTAAAGATGCTTAATCTAAATATGAACTTTTATATTAGAATTTAAATTTTTTGAAAGTAATTGGTAAATATTTAAAAAAGATTTCAAATTAATTAATTACAGCTCATTTTTTAGGTATAAATGTCAAAATAAATAAAATTGAAACTTCCAAAATTTAATAATAATAATAATAATAAAATTATTAGTGTAAATGAAGCAAATGATTTAAAAATTATCATTTCCTTCGATCTCTTATGTTTAATAGATTAATTAAAAAATCAAATTGAAAATGAAAAAAATATTTTTATCGTTGTACATAAATATTAATAAATAAAATTTTGTTACAAGTACAGCTGTTTTGCACTAATTGGTGCTCACCATCTTCTTCTGAACACATATTTCTCTTAATATGAGGTTCAGAGATGTAGCTAACGAGCGCCAACTATCGTGAAACAGCTATGAGAATATCAGAGACACAATGTGACCATAAGATCTCGGGTCATACTCGTATATATATTAATTTAATACAGATATGTTTGTTTGTGATTCTGTTGATATGTTACCAATTAAAATTGCAGAAATTGGGAACATTGAAGAAACGTTGATTCTTTGTGATATTTGCTTTTCCATTCTTCAACTTACTTCTATGTCGATTTGTATCTGTTTGAGAGAAATTGCAGTTTGTGATAAGAGAAAGCGTGGCTTCCCTGTTGCCAACTGATGGGTGTCGGTGTCTTGTGTGTTGTCATCAGCGGAGTTTTTCCTTGTAATCCATTTGCATCGCTTGCATTTTTCGACTCTGCAACTGCGTCATACTCACAGAACTCCTCTATAGAGATTAATTATTCACAGACTCTTCGCACTGATTACGAAAAGAGAAAACACTTAGTAATTTTTAATTGGCCGCCCTCCCTTTCGTATCGCGTGGCCTGATGTCGACGAAAAAGTCACAGGCATTGATTTGACGGTTGGCGTCGGTTGTGCTGCTAATCGTCGTGGCCTCAGCATCGATCCCAACGACAGCGTTCAATTGGAAGCATGAAAAACAGCCATTATGTAAATGTTAAAACTGACTACTCTATTGATTTTTGTTTGTTTTGTTCCCGGTTCGTCAGGAACAAAAAGAAATCAAACTGATGAATTATTCTGTCATTGTCCATCAGAGTTGGCTGAGTGCCGTCTTGGCTTTTTTTCTAATGTCAAATATCCAATTCCAAGATAAAATATATGGAAGGCGTAGGAGAAAAAATATTCGTTTGCAACTTCAATCCTTTGTGTAAAATATAATACATAGAAAGTATTGAAGATGTAATCGAATATTCTTACATCTCAACATACATAACATACAATTTTATATAAAGGCCCAGTGGCGCAACCAGGATTAAGGTTTGGGGAGGGGGCTAAGGATATTATAGAGAGTCCATTCAGATGTACCGCTATTTAAAAATAAACAAAGATTACTTTCCAAAATGTCAGTACTTTAATAAATGTTTTCTTCTCGTTTTTATTTTTTTTTTTTTCTTATCTTTTTCTTATTTATTTTTGGGATGGGAGGGGGGCTTCAGTCCCCTTATCTCCTCCACCCACTCCCCACAGCATAGGCCTAAAAAAAAAAAATTTAAATTTGAATATCTTCTGAATAAAAACAATAGATTTTTTCATTTTTTTCAAAAGATTAATTAAATCTGCGTTATTTACTAAAATTTTTGAAATTCGATTAATTTTAGTTAAGCTCCCGTAGATTATAAAAGGATTAATAATGCGGATTAATGTCTACACTTAGGGCATCTCTAGAAATTCAATTTTTTAGATTTTTGGGGAATTTTTTATCACCTTCACGCGCTTGTTTTGCAACAAGGACCCCATGTGGGAAAAATATCAAATATGAAAGTTAATTTGCCTTTTCAAATAGGCATCCAAATTTTAAGATGATTCATCCAGCGCAGCGGTTCGAAAGTTATAAGGATACACACGCACGCATATACAGACAAGTCTGATTTGCTTAGCCTCACCACCAGGAAATTAGGTAAAAAATCGTTGCAAGTAAATAGATTTACATCAATAAATATTGAAAGAATCAACTCAACCAATTTCATTACTATATAAGCGGGAATTTTATTACAGAAATTAAAATTGATTGAGTTTTCAAAAACCTCTATTAATTTTTAACCTCTCGATAGATTTTGCTCCGCCTTAGATTGATAATGAATTATATTTTCATTGTAGAACATGAAAACTCCATTCAAATAACAAGCGTCTGTAATGACATAACTTTTTGTTTAAAGATTTGGAGATGTTTGATTCAGTGTTTGTGAAATCGAGTTGCATTTATAATCAAAGAACAATTGGCAGCAAAATACTTAAATGATGTATGGATTTTCGTAAGCCGTTAACGTATCATTTACGTCAAGTAAAAATTATAGCACAATTTTTCGGTAAAATGCTAATTGAATAAATTAATCTCATTTTCAGAAACGGAAGGCAGTAAAATCTTAAAGTTTGGTTTGCTAAGTGAAAATCATGAAAGCAGCAAAAATTTCTTAAATTCTGGAAGTTCACAGACTTTGCTTCAATAGGAAGAAGTCCGATAACTTTCAATTCAGAGGAATAGATGTAATGAAAAGAGCAAAAACGAAGGCACAAGGCAAATAACAAGTAATGGCAAGAGATTGAGAGAAAAATGTGTTTTCATTGTTGAGTAAAAACAAAATCAGACAGTAGAGATAGTGGGGGAAGTTTCGCCCTCCGGGGTGAGATATACTCAATATTTCGGTCCGGTACCTTGGGCCTTCTTCAAAAGATGTAGATTATTACATTAAGTCGTCATATGTCCAAGAAGCAAGCTACGTAAACAGCTTAATCGAAAAAACTGAAAACAAAACTGCGCCGGACTTAAAGTAATACTCTACATCTCCCGAAGAAGGCCCTAGATGCCAGACCGAAATATTGAGTATATCTCATCACAGAGTGCGAAAATTCCTCAGACAATGAGGTTATCCTGTATCATATCCCACTCCTCCCTCGGAACCAAACTTTCAGACAATAGTATTCATATTATTTGCTGTGAAAGCCTCTCATATGTGAAAAAAAGTTTTATTTATTCACCTTTTCCTGCTATTTTCTGGAATCCCTAACCCCCCCCCCCAAAAAAAAAAAACAAAAAAAAAAATTGAAAAGTTAAAAGTTAGGTATGGTCATGTTTTTAAATGTGCATACTAGATTTCCAGTGGTTCTGAAGATATTAGGGAAAAGTACAGATGTACAGACTAAGTGATTGAATGAGTCTCATTTTCCTTCGAAAATAGGCCTAAAATTTTATTTGTAAGAAAAGCAAGTACAGTTTTACACAAAACCGCTTCAAAAACAACTTGAAATCCTAATTGAAACTGCAATTTGGTAAACTTGTCAAAAACTTGTCGTTCATGAAATGATGCCCACGTCATTTAGAAATTCATGAATATAGTTAAATATTCAAATATTCATGAATATAGTTAAATATTCAAATATAGAGCAAACAAATTATAAGCTTTTTAAGATAGAATAGTTTCATTTTTTTTACCAATGTATGTAGTTTCAGACACTTTGTTTTTTGATTTTTCTTTAAGTGGTTAATACGTCCGTACCTGATTTGAAAGAGATCTTCAACTTATGACACCATATCTACACCATTACTCCAGCGGTGTATTGACTATTGTCTTCAAAAGCACTACAGCTCACTTATCCATTGGTATGATACAAACCCCAGAGTAGACAACGAATAAGAGTTACATTGAATTACCCTCCCAATGATTTTCTATCAGCATAAAACTACGACCTTCTTGTAACTGAAGAAACATGCGATGTTGCTTGTATTACAAGGAGCAAACCAAATGGCATTCATAGACGCAGGAGAACGTGTGTCATCTAATATTGATTAGGGCGTCAGGAAAGGCTATCAATGTCTATAAGACTAGGTCATTGCACAATACAGCAATAACACTTAAAGAAGAATTAAAAGGTACATAGATCAAGCAGTCTAAAATACTATGGTAAACGTCGTTTGGATAATGAAGAAAAAATTCAGAGTTTAAATCGGAAAAAAAAAAAAAAAACTTAGGGTGGAATAAGTAATATGGATGTACTGCTAAAGTTGAGAACGACTGCAAGAAATTCAATGAAAAGTCGAATATAGAAGATGAAAATGACGAAATACACTAATCACATTAAACATCGAATTTCTGTGTAAACAGATACCTTGTTAAGATTTTAGAGTAAAACATTTCGTAATATTTAAAATAGTATGGCTCTAGTTTTTTATTTACATGTTTTCTTTCGTACTACAGCAAAAGGAATAGGCCTATTTTAATTTTTTCCTCTAATTTTGACTACAGTACAGTATAATTTACGTTCCAAGAAACAAGAATAGATTGGGACGATGTTTGTAGTTGAATTGTCATTATTCAACTAACCTAGATCTAATAGATATTACAGGTCTTCATATAATAAATGTGAAGTATTTAGAGTATTGTAGTGGCCAAATCTCTGTACGAATAGAACAAGATATACATAATTTTGAATTTA
This sequence comes from Thereuonema tuberculata, assembly GCA_023159025.1. Taxonomy (NCBI): domain Eukaryota; kingdom Metazoa; phylum Arthropoda; class Chilopoda; order Scutigeromorpha; family Scutigeridae; genus Thereuonema; species Thereuonema tuberculata. The sequence continues at coordinate 46,094,687 of JAFIDM010014012.1, forward strand.
GATTTAAAAAGGTCTATTTTTAAAACGATTAGAAAGGTTTTTACATAAAACAACTTTAGAAGTATAGGAAATCACAAATGCAACCTGAAAATTTTAATGTAGATGTCATTAGAAAAAGACACAAACGTATAGTAATGGCGGTGAACCAATTTTTCAATTAGAAAGCATTAGAACGTTTAATTTTAGATAAATTAAAATTATTCTAACAATTAGATAAATTTATCGCTTATTGCAGGGATTTGAGAAATTTGCAGAATCTTTAACTGCATACAATTTTTTTTATAGTGGAACTGAAGTAACTTGATAATTGAATATTTTTTTTTTTTAAACTGATTTTGTTGTAATAGTTCTCTGAAAGATTTGAAAGACATTATAATAATTTGTATTATTATAGCGTATTACTAAACGAAACATACATTTTATTTACTCAAAAAACAAATAACATATTACAACAAATAAACGAAAAACTAAAATTGAAACTGAAGATGAATTAAAGTTTAAATTCTAAAAAACACATGCAATAGAATATTGAAATTCATTTGTAATAGTAGGAAATTTGTTGCCTAGCAACACGCGTGCGAACTTCCATTATTGTGGACAGTGTCGACAAGCAACAATAATATATTCGACAAGCAAGCAACAATACTCCTACAGTATGCGCGTGCGAATTTTGTTGCGAAATTTAATTGTTGGCGGACGTACGCACGTACGCGCACGCACATTTTTTAATAATGTAAATTCTGAGAAATATTAATTATCCTATTTTCTTACAGTGAGGCGTATGAAGTCAGTGTATCAACATATTAAATGTGTATCCGTTTGTCCACGTGTGTTGGTAGCAGTTTTTAAAACGTTTGAACCAATGAATAGATTTTCTTGAAATTTGGTATGAAGATAAAACAATACCTAACTTTTAAATTTCGTTTCTGGGCCATGAAGAAAACACAAAATTTCTCATAGAAAAAGCTAGAAGCGAAGCAATAACCTAACTGACGGTAATTAACCAATTTCTACTAAAATTGTAACAGTGCCGTGTAATCCATTTTGTAACCACTCTTAAGGTTGTACGTGGATGCTTTAATTTGATTAAAATAATTGTATTAAAAAAAAAAGATTCAAATCATTAAACAGATGGAAAATTTGAATTAAGTTGTGTTGATAAAATGCAAACATAGATGCAATCTTTTTCTTTCTTATTTTGAGAATTTTGAATACAATGAAAAGTAAAAAGAATCTTAAGGAAAGTAAGATTTCAGTTCTTTCATGACTTCTTATTTAAATAATCTCTTAGATTGTGATGAAATCACGTTGATTAAATTTCGTTGTTTTGTAAATAAACAAATAAATAAATAAAAAGATTATCTATAAACTTGCTTGAACATAAACATAAACAGAGGATTTCAATAAAGACTTAACAATTTTTAAAATTAAGATTTAGTATTATAGTAAATACTTATAAGGATAAATAACTGTATAGTAGTTCAATAAGAAAATAAAAGAATTTTTTTTTTAATAGTGGATTAACGTATTTTTTTCGTATTTTTTTTTGTACTAGTGGTTGTCCGCCTTTTTCGACCCACGGACCCCTGACGATGGGTGCTCTATCTGGGGGACCCCTAACAACTTTGCGGCGTCTCCCGTAAGTCGGAATTTGGAAGTCATTTCGACCACTGCTAAAAATTGTCATTTTAAGTGGTGAACGGGATTACTCAAATTTCTTTTTGTATTTTTATATTCTTAAGTGAATTTCTTGGACCTCTTGGTGTTACATTGGGATCCCCCATTAAACAAGAACTTGAAGCCGACTTTTCTTATATAGTTCGTAATATTTCTTTATTTATTTAGAAACCAACAAAAACGAAACGTCTGCATTTACTAGTATTTCCAAATATATTCACTGAATACAAAAATTATCTAAAAGGGTTTATATCAATAATGTCCTGACTCAAGCAAATGCAGACGACTGCAAACCTTTTATTTCTTTTATATATTTCTTTATCTAATGCATCTAAAATTCTGAAAATTTAAATATGAACTTGTGAAACATCTGGGATTTCTATTTTCTTGTTTTTAATTTCAAAACATTATATAATTAATTAAATTAAAATTCAAAAACAGTCAATTTTGTGGGTGTTTATAAGGTATTACTCGGTATTTTCAATTAAAAAAAAGTTGACAAAAACCTGAAATGATAAAAAAATTCGTAACAAAATGTTTTAAATTTGAAATATTTATTATTAGTAGAACAGTTAATTTTTAAAAAAATAAAAATTGTGTTTTTTAAAGTCGTGTGAGATTAAATTTTTTTTAAAAAATTAACTGTTCTACTAATAATAAATATTTTAAATACAAAACCTTATTTTACAAATTTTTTATCATTTCAGATTTTTGTCAACTTTTTTTAAGTTGAAAATACCGAGTAATACCTCGTAAACACCCACAAAATTGACTGTTTTGAATTTTAATTTAATTAATTCTAGAATATTTTGAAGATTAAAAACAAAAAAATGTCAATTCCAGATGCTTCACAAGTTCATATTTAAATTTTTAGGAGTTTAGGTGCATTAGAAAAAGAAATATATAAAAGAAATAAAAGGTTTGCAGTCGCCTGCATTTGCTTGAGTCAGGACCAATATGTCCGTTGTCAGTATGTCTTTATTTTGGTCGTCTTCTTGCTCTAACTTCTGAGTAAGGATCGACTTGTCCAAGATTTCAAATATAAAAGTTAGATGGTGTCTAGTCCTTAAATATGTGTATCGAGTTTCAAGAGGATTGATCCAGTTTAAAAATTGTTGGGGAACAGACATTGGCTGAGTGATTCTAATAAAGTAAGCTTCCAAAAATGTACGCTGTAGACAATTTTGTTGAATCATTTCATTCGTACTCTGAGTATTTACTCTGTTCTGGGATTCATCATGTTGTATATTAAGTAGATTTGCATAAATGTCGGTTTCTCTCTCTCTGTCTTTATTAAAGGCGTCAGGTCGTTCTCCAATTACATTAGCTTCAAGTATCCAACATTAAACGAATAGCTTTTCGAGTTCCAACTAAACCTAATATATATCAGTCAAAACTTTACATGATTTGAGCGTTTTTCAACCACAACTTCCTAATCGTGGATCAATTGAAAATTTTTATTAAAAGTTGAATGATTTTTAGTCGGATATGGTTTCGTCTTTACGACCCTTCAAGAAATATAGTTATTTTCAAAGACGAATTTATTATAGAGTTCTCCTATAATAATAAAATGATTTATTTCACTGAATACGAATTTAGAAGCAATTTATTTGATGCTTGTATTTTTCAAAAAAATTCTCAGTTTATTTACCCTATCTTGAAACAATTCAAATCCACTGCAGTCGAGTTAAGTCATTTTTGTTTTAACCTTGTCATTGCTATTCCTAATAGCTTTAATTGAAGGAAATATATTTTAAAAGTTTTAGAAAATTTATTATTTGTAAACAAGATGGCGTTTTCAGGCTTCACCAAAGACAGATTTTCAAAACTACTAAATAAATAAATAAATAAATAAAAGATTTGTCATTTGTATCTCTATATTTCGAGCTTCCAAAATTGCATCTAATGATCATATTAGATGCAATTTTGGAAGCTCGAAAACACAGAATTACAAATGACAAATCTTTTTATTTATTTATTTATTTATCATCATATTAGAAGTTGTAAAATGCAAGAGACTATCAATTTGTTATTAATGAATAATTATCCTTTCAAATTAATTTTAAATGGATTAAATAGATTAAATAATTCTCAAAAACACTTAGAAATAAAAAATAAATTTTGTAATTGACCAAGAAAAAAAGTATAATTCTACTTTATTACGGTGATGTTTCTGATAACATACGTAAATTGGTTAAAAGATTTGGGTTCAAAATAGTGTGGATACCAAACAATAAATTACTAAATAATTTATCACACACAAAAGATAAGATTCCCAAACTACATTCAATCGGTGTAATATATCAGTTAGAATGTAAAACATGTAAAAAGAAATATATTGGAATGTCCCAACAGTTGTTGATTAAAAGGATGAAACAGCATAAATTGATGCCATTTAATACAGAATTTAAAAGAAGTTAAAATTTTAGGGAAAAATGCTAATTATTACAGATTGAAAATAAAGAAAACATTGTTAATTCGAAAATATAGGGACAATTAATTAATAGAAATCATGAGATTCCAGATGTTACAAATTTGTTGACTATTCAATTATTATAAAATCTGCATGTTTTTAACTTTATTGGAAATGTATGAAATCTATTACTAGTTGATTGTTTTCAGGTTTTAATTTGTGTTCGCCAGATTAGAAAATGGATGTAAATCACATCCGAAACCTGTATCTGAATTATATTAAATTAAATATATAAATAAACTATTGAGGAGGCAGCGCTAAAGGATACCTTTAGTGTGCTGAGAGACCAAATAGTCGTGCTCATAATTTAAAGTTGAATTATAAACAATTGACGTGTCAAGTTTTTTTGGAAATCCGTGTTTATTCAAACAGACAAATGAACAAACAAAGGAGAAAAACATTCAAATGGAATGGTGAGACTTCGCCTCAGTTATTAAATAAATAAACTTTAAAATTTTCGATTTCTGTGTTATTTGTCTAACTATTTTATTTATTTGTTTGTAAATGTGTTTTTGTTTGCAAAATGAATTTAAACTGATGTCCATGTTTTATTTACACTGTAAACAGATGATTGTTTGTGCAAGAACATGATTAGTTCTTGAATTATTTGATAGCACTGGTCATAAGTATTATCAAGATGTTGCGAGGTTTTTGTGAATAACTAGGCCTTCCCCGTGTACACGCGCTTGTTTTTCTACATCACATAGAATTTGGTTAAGTACGAATTTTATATTTAAAATATTGCAACGTTTCGGCAATTATAGTTCTAATTGTCATTTTCGAATTGCAAATATCAGATGTTGAAAGTTCAAAATAAGTGAATTAAATTTAAAATAAAAGTAGAACGATTGCAGATATGTTTTATAGAAATATGGTATTACAATGCATTTTTAATAAAATTATTTTTAAATTCTTTTACTCATCCCTGCTTTTGAAATCGAGGTTGAATATACTGTGATAAATCTTTTGTACAGTGCATTTAAATGTAGAATTTTTTTTTTACCATACATTTAAATATTAGACTATTTTAATTATAACTAGGCCATCGCCCGTGTACACGCGCTTGTTTTCTATATCACATAGAATTTGGTTACGTAAGAATATTATATTTAAAATATTGCAATGTCTCGGCAATTATAGTTCTAACTGTCAGTTTCGAATTACAAATAAACAGACGGATCGGAAATAAATCAAAAATCTTGAGATTCAAAAAAAACAAAAACAGGTTGAATACATTCATTATTGATTGGGGGAACGGGAAGGACACATAAGTCAAAAAACAATATAAAGTGAGTAGTAGTTGCCTTAGCCTAATGGATATGACATCTGACTTCGGATCAGAAGATTGTAGGTTCGATTCCCGTCGCGGACGTTTCATTGTAAAAATTATTTCTATTTCCATTCTCAAAGGAAATTGCGCCGGACAGACAGAGAAATAAAATCGATTTTAGTAATATATATTTGAGTTTTAGAAAACAGTTCTTAAGGTAGTTAGAAGTTAGTCAACCAAATGAGGTAACACCAGGGATTACGAGTGGGCGGTGACTTGGTTTTTAGATATGCCATCAATGGTGAAGTACCGAATGGCTGTAAGGATCTAGAAAAATAAGTAGAAAAATTAAAAAGGACTGGAAGATATTCAACCATAACATGGCTCTTAATGTGAAAGAATGATCTTACGGCTTGTATTTGTGATCCAATATGAAAAAGAAAACAAACATCGAGGACACTGATGGATTATTTTACATCATTGAATATATAGGTTATTTACCAAACAAGGTTGGTGATTTAATACCTGGTGGAAAAAAAACCCCCACAGTAAACCAGAGAATGTAGATTAAAAAAAGTATTTTAATGCTTTGTCACACACAGAAAGTAATTTATACACAGAAAGTAATTTTCAACCCTGTGTTTTGAAATATTGAAAGTCCTCACACACGATGACATAAAAGCAGATACTGAATAAAAACTATGATTCCTTCACAGCAGTTATAGCGTAAGACCTCAATCTGCAACAAAAATTTTATGAAGTGCAAACAGCTAAATCATTGTTCATATTATCTATCTATCAGTCAAATAATCTTGAAAATTCATGTCGTAAGATTATGGCTAGATATAAATGGTCTCTAATTTTTACTGACAAGTAGAGGTCACGGCTTGTACATCGCGAAAATCAATGCCCTTTCGTGAGATGAAAGTACTCAAGGATTGCTTCAAAAGTATATATGGGTGGCTTACTGCATGTATTTGTATATCTACTGTATGTTACTGTTTATTAATTTACTTTATTTATTATTTCTACCAGAGATCAAATATTCAAAATTTCGATAATTGTTAAGATACATTGCTATGTTGGTAATCAAGATATTCCTCACTGGAGTATCAATAATAAATAGAGAAGTTAGAAAACAAACATCAGTCTGCTAAGTGCCGTCTCCTCGTATTTCATTCGGTTTGTACATACTGTACATGTCAGAGTCATGTGTGTTTCCCCAGGAACGGGGTTGTTCCAAGGCGAACTAGGCGGCAGCCTAACACCTCGCGCTTCTCCCCTCCTTTTTTTTTTTTAAATTACAGTAAATTAAATCAATATTTTAAAAGCATTGATTTTGTGAAATAAATACGAACAACATACCCGATGCGGTAATCAGGCAACCTATAGGTTCAGGAAGGGGCCTCGAACATAAGTTTTGCCAAGGGCCTCGCAAATCCTAGCGCCTCCACTGTGTTAAGCGAACAGCTCGGAGTTGAATCCAAATCTCCCAATTAAGGAAATGAGTTTTTGTAGATAACTCATACTGGCTGAATAGAAGACAAGCTCATGAATATAAATTTAAATATAAGTTTTATACACAGTATATAATTGGTTTGTGATAAGTCAAGTTCGAAACTTTAATTTTAAGTTCTAAATATAGTTTCCAATCTTAATAATAAGATAATTACAATTTTGGCACAGATTTATACGACAAACTGTTAATTTAGAAAAATTACTAAAAAATGATTACTATGGTATTGTTATATTTTGAATTGGTTATAATTATTACATCCGTGTATTAGCCTGTAGGCTTTTCGATACTTTTTCATCCATATCTTAAAATTATATCCCACACGAGGGAAGATAACAGAAGATCGATTGGGGGAGGTGGTTCAGGGTTGGAGAAACGCAGAATATTTTATCCTTGAACTCTTTTTAAGTCAATCTTAGGTTCAGATTCCATTCGAATTGTAGCAGGATTCTTTCCTGGGTGACCCCAGACGGTAACTCATTTGAACTTGGACTAATTTTTTTTTAAAACATCAAGAAATATAAACTTATGAATTCCGTTACACCTTTATTAATTGTATTTCAAATGTTTGTAAACTAAAATCCCGTGCTCAGACCTTTTTTTTTGTTTGAAGGGGAGGGACTGTATAGTTTTTAATAAGGTAACTTCTCAGCATTCTTAAAAAACGTGTTGCCTAACCAAATTTCATTTACACTCAACTTCGCAAAGCTAACTATAAATTACCAATTCTTTTTATACATTTAGTAGTAAAATATTTTATCGTCAAAATGTGTTGTTTTTAGAAAAAATTGTGAAAATCGATTTTTCTTTCATCTATTTTTAGACAACTTTCCTAGAAAGTAAAGCTTACCAAATCACTCAGCCTGTGTGTGTGTGTGTATGTGGGGATCAAAAGTTTTCGTAATAGTAACTTTTGAATCGCGTCTTGAGTCTTCTTGAAACTTACATAGCAAATTTAACGACAAGAGATAATCTTTTATATTTGAGATTTTTCCCGCGTGGATCTTTGTTGCGAAATTAGCGCGAGGAGGTGAAAGAAATTCCCATAGAACAGCATTGAAATATGAACAGTGAATTTCTATCGATGTATTAAACAAAGATAATAATAATCACTTAGTAATCCTATTAATGTCTGCGCTAACTATAGTATGATTAAAATTACTTCATTTCGAACTATTTAAATAGGTAATGTAAATTTAATTAATTTCTTTAGGAATTTTTGTTTTTTTTTTCGTTTGTATTTATGTTTAAAAATAACACAAATAAAACTTTAAAAAGAAAGAAAGAAAGAAAAACAAATTGCAAGCTTTTAAGGACAGTAGGTATTACGTTCTCTCAACAACTTCATGTTTGTTTTAATAGTATAGTAGAACCCCCGGTAATCCGAACTAATTGGGGCTGTGGTCTGTTCGGATTATCCGAAAAAAACATATTAATACTCTACCTGATAGGCCTGTACAGTACACAGTTACAGCTACGATATTAGCTCCCACTTGGCAACGTGGCATAACGGTGAGAAAGAAGAATGCTTGCATTGTGAAAACACAGTAGCCGATCACGTGAACAGTAGCAGTAGCTGCAGCACGCCGGAGTGTTGCATACTCCGGTTGGCTTTTGTTACCAATACAAAATACAATACAAAGTAAATCGGGACGAGTTACAATTACGTATTTATCATTTTTAATTTTAAATTAAGTGAATACAAATCTAGTGTTTCGTTGTTGTAACATCGTAAAGAAAAATGTAATCGGAAACAAAGCTTGTGTTTATTAAAAGAAAAACTGGAAGTTCTCGAGCGACTGGACAAGGGAGAAAGTGCTACAAAATTAACTATTGAATTTGATGTAGGGAAAGCCACTATCAGTGACTGGAAAAAAAATATAAAAATGAGCGCTATATAATTAAAAAGAATGTATTGTTAAACAGTTCATTAAAATACAGGTATGTAAATTAAAATACTGTAGTGATGTTGCATTCCGCTAAATACTAGCTTAAAAACTATTATTTTAATAATATGTACTGTACTTTCTGTACATTGCAAGTGAGATTTAAAGTTTTTCCTGCATCATAGATTCTGTTCGGATTATCCGAAATTTCGGATTTGCGGGGTTCGTATTACCGGGGTTCTACTGTAACAGTAACGCCTTGAGGGAGGAGGAGTATTGATTTATTTTATACTACGACCACATGGGTTTTTCAAGCACTTGTTAACCTGTTGCCATGATGAAGGAAACGGGAAACAGAAGTCAAGGATACGCCCCCACAGATGATTCTTTTAAATTCCGGTAAATATGGAAGGAGAGACAAAAAAATGGAGCATGTTTTACGCGGAAATCGAAATCCTGACCTCCTCTTTAATTTTATATATTTATGTATTTACTTATTCTATTTGTTAATCACATTGATTAACCAATTTTACAGAAATCTCGAACCCAAAAACACAAATACGAAATTATAATTTCTATATTAGCTCTTTTGGAATTTCAATAAACTTACTATCTCTCATTTTTTTTGTCTCTCATCTTCGTTAAGTTTCCAACATTTTCAATATAAAATTTATACAGCTGGAATTAGTTTTGTGTATTCTTCCGATCGCTGTTGGTATCTTTGATGTCTTGAATAAACGGTTTCTCGGTTTATGAAATGTATATTTACAAATACCAACAGTGGATTTTGGAAAAGTCTTTGTTCGAATGTTAAATTATGTATCCAATTAATATAAAAGCATTCTCTTGCTGTTTCTATTTCCTTGTCATGAATAAATAAGATAGAGTAAATTAGCAGAGCCAATTCTGGATAAATCTACTAAAGGATCGATGACTAGGATTATTTAAAACTAATCTAAAACTAAGTTGAAACAAAAAAAATAAAGGAGAAGAATTTACTATCTTGGTACTGAAATGTCATCAATTTTGGTTTTTATGTGGACGTATTTCTATTACAAAAATATATTAATAAAAATATAATTACGACTTGAATAATAATAAGTTTACATGTTTATTATAAATTTATATTTTAAACTATTATTTTAGTTTAATAATTTTATCGTACACTGAAGTTATAACAGAACACAATCTTACAGTTCGATTCCCTATTAGGTATGCATTCGATGGTAAAAATCACAATCTCCTTTTAAGGTCCTGTTTCAAGCAAATGCAGGTTACTGCAAACCTTTTATTTCTTTTATATATTTCTTTTACCAATGCTCCTAAAGTTTTTAAAATTTAAACGTAAACTTGTGAAACATCTGGGATTTCTATCTTCTTGTTGTTAATTTTCAAAATATTCTGCAATTAATTAAATTAAAATTAAAAGCAATCAGTTTTTTTGGGTGTTTACGAGGTATAACTCGTATTTTCAACTCAAAAAACTTTGAAAAAAACCTGAAATGATTAAAAACATTAAAAAATAATGTTTTGTATTTAAAATAATTATTAATGCAACAGTTAATTTTTAAAAAAAATAAAAATTGTTACTCTCCTGGCTTCCTATGTAAAACCAGTGTTTAATGTTTTACTGTGTTATGTCTGCAACTGCAGACGAAACTAGTAGTATTTCCTTGTAATTTTAATTTTAAATTGTTACATTTGATCAACTTGTGTGTAATATTTTCCAGATTTTAAATAAAAGTGTTTTCTTTTAAATTGTGTGAGCTTAAATTATTTTTAAAAAACTAACTGTTGCACTAATAATAAATATTTTAAATACAAAACATTATTTTACAAATTTTTTATCATTTCAGATTTTTGTCAAATCTTTTTGAGTTGAAAATACCGAGTAATGCCTGGAAAACACCCCAAAAAATTGAGTGTCTTTGAATTTTAATTTTAATTAATTACAGAATATTTTGAAAATTAAAAACAAGAAAATAGAAATCCCAGATGCTTCACAAGTTCTTATTTAAATTTTCAAAATTTTAGGTGCATATGGAAAAAGAAATATATAAAAGAAATAAAAGGTTTGCAGTCGCCATCAGGACTTTCATGATACAAGAATAACTTTGAGATAGTGTGGCTTAGAAATTAGACTTGTGTTGTTGGATACAAAAATAATTATTGCTTAAAGATAGAAAAATATAAGCAGCTTCAGTAGCAGTTCTTGATTTCTGAATGTTTAGTTTATAATTTTTAGTTTTGATTATTTACGTCACTGGCGACAAAACATTCAGCTTCCTAGTTCTCACATAGGAAAATTATACATAAAACGACGAAATAACAATTGTAGATAAAAATTGTTATTTAGTATTTGTCTGAAATCCTTTACAAAGCATTTTTATATTCACGTCCTTCCCTCATATCTATTCTACACTGACACATATACGAAGATATCTACAATACTTCTACCATCTCACTTTGTTCGTTAGAGAGTTTTTAAATTGCGTATGATCTGAATTTAAGTACAATTAGAGGGATTTTATTGAATGGACAATTTCATCCCAAAAAATTAGTACGATTCAGTGAAATTGGAAGTTTGAATCAAGGAAAAAAATATATCTTAATTCAGACATAAACGCTTATTGTATTACAAACTTATAATGGTAATAACTTTTAATAAATAATAGAATGTTTACTTAATAAGAAATTTACTTAGTTCTGATTTAACTTCGAAATAGAAATTATTATCGTGGAGAAGAATTTGTGTGCTTACAGTTGTAGATCTTTATATGTAACCCTTACCAGGTTTATTTATTCGTTTTTTTTTTACCCCAACCTTAACAGAAATCTTCAAACTAACTCCCCTTTGTAGTCTTTAGAATATTAAGAATCGTCTAGTAACGTAAAGAAACTAGTGTTATCAACTCATCTATACACATATATATTCAGTCGGACCTCTATTTAACGAAGTCGCTAAATCCCGAAAAAAAGTTCGTTATATGGAAAATTCGTTAAATAGAGATTCACCTTTTCAAATTACTTTAAACTACATAAAACAGACTTAAAATACATAAACAATAAATATTATTAAAAAAAGTAATAATTTTAATGACTTAAAGCATACAATACCACAAGCGTACTTAAATTTTACTAATAAAGTCTCTTAATTTTGTCTGAGTTTTTTTTTTTTTTTTTTTGAAAAAGTGTTTTAGCTTATAGTATGTCTCGCATCTTTATAATGCACCAAAAACCCCTTCAGTATTTTCTTCAAATTGTAATCCGCGTCGGATTGTTTCAAATGATTTTAGCATTTCATCATACGAAGGTTTTTTGATTTCTGCATCATAATTATTTCCATTTTCATCATCTTCATCTTCATCGCAATTCATAGCTGTATTGTTTTTATTTTTTCACACTGTCCAAAATATCTGATTCAGTTAGTGTTTCGAGGTCCATTTCAAAATCAAGTGAAAGATAGTCTAATCATCAATCAGCACAACATCGTTAATTTCATCTTTTTCCCTCAGCTGTATCCTCGAAAAAGTTCGTTAAATAGAAAATGCACTTCGCTATTTGGAGGTTATTTTACGAAGAAATTAACAAAATGTTCTTGGTTCCAAAGAAAAGTTCGCAAAATAGAGGTTCGTTAAATAGAGGTCCGACTGCATATAAAAATCAAAGTTTATATATTTATATGTATATTCTCTTTACAATTTTATTAATACATCCTTGACGGATCTGAATCAAATTTTGCATAAGTACTCTCACTACTCTCCTACACACCACCCATCCCCCTGATTTCATCCCCTTTTGTATACTCACTTCTGTCACCACAATGGAATTGCTGGTTTGGCGCAGCAGTTAAACGCTCGCCTTTGGTGGTTTGGTTACCGGGTTCAAGTTTGCTTGGAATAAATATATATATTTTTGTAACCCGAATTTCAGCTAGTTTTATTATAAAACAGGATTTGTGCCTGGTGTATAAATTTGACAGCAAAGCGTTATTGTAGCCTTTTATATCTCAAGCAGAAATTTAATAGAAAATATAAATATATTTTCGAATTATTTTGTAGCTGTCATCCTGAAGATGCAATGAAAAAAAAAAAAAACAAGCCGTTAATAGCTAGCTTTAGCAATAATAGAATATTATAGCGATTTGTTGTATGAAGCTTTAGACTTCTAATGACCTCCAGAAAGCTATGTTGAAGCTATGTCAATGAGTTCTGAATCACCCTGAATTTATGTAAATAAAATACATGTAATTGATATAAATATTAAAATACTGACATGTTACTATAAATATTAAAGATCTATATATGCATAAAACTTCAAATTTCTAAAATATAGTAGCATTAATTAAATCTATATATAATAAACATAAACCCTAAAATATATTATTAATAATATTATTTATATTTCTAAAATATAAATTAAATTAATGAAATCAAGAATAATAGTTTTGAAGTGGACAACGTTATTTTGTGACTTACAAAATCAACCTGTAGTATAAAACGTAAATTTACGTAATTATTCCAGATAAAAAATATATTATTTTGTTAATAGATCTTTTAACTGTTTTTTCTTAGAATTCATTCATGTTTCTTTTTCATCTTCTTTCCTTTTTTCTTTCATTTTCTTAATGTCTTTGACTTGAGGGAAGAAATTACATTTAAGGGAGATAGCGATTTGGTGAATGTGTCTCTGAAATATCAACAAATTAAAAAAAATAATAGATAATAATGATAATAATAATAATAATAGATATCCTGGGTTTTTTTTTTTGTTTTTTTTTTTACATATAATGAATTAGAATTGAAAATCGAAAAATTATAAAAATTATGAATCTTGTAAAAGAGGATTCAATATTAAAAAATATATATTTAATGTATAAAAATATATTTGAAGTATTTCACGTGTACTGAAATTCATTGAAGTTATTAATAAAGCCGTACACCTGAATAGTTATGCAAAATGATTTACACAAAAATAATTTTACAATAATCCGACTAGTTTCACCTTCTAGAGACGGTATTATCAAGTGACTTTTGTAAAAATTTTGTAGATTTTGTATAAATCATTTTGCATAACTATTCAGGTGTACGGCTTTATTAATGACTTCTATAAAAATATAAAATACAAGACGTTTCGGGGTCGATTTATATTGTAACGGAAGCGCGTACTTTCAAATGTGAAATGTAACATTAAAATAACTAAATAAATGTATTTAGTATCACTTGAAAGAAAAATGTAAGAGAGAAGAAAGTTAATAATAAAGCCATTTATGAATGGAATCTGTAAGTTTTTATTGCAAACAATCAGCATTTCCCTTAATAAACCAATTTTACTGCCAGTGGGACCTTGTCATCTGCTTTCCGTCAAAAAACGTCATCTCACTTGTGACCGCCATATTGAATTTTAAAATTGTAAAATTAAAATTTTCAAACAGACGGAAAATTTTCGAACAATGACTGAAAGCTCTCTAAATTGACGTGAGACAATTTGTGCTGCTGATTACAGGTTTGTAAATTGGACATTGATATGTCCCAGTATAGTAATATCAGTTGAAGTGGCGAGAATCCGGCCCGCCTCGAATCCAGTAAAGAACTATTATCATTGCGAGAACGACAGAGTAATAATTAAAATAATAAACAGAAGATGAAGAGACACTAACCAGAATTCATTATTATTTGTTTTATGACTGTTTTTTGCACTTCTACACAAATTTATTGAAAAAATTTTTTTTCAATAAAATGAATTTTTATTTTTTGATCATTTTTAACCAAAATAAATAAAATAAATTTATTTTTATTTTTTTAATTGAAGAAAAAAAAATACAAAAAATTTGATATCAGGTTTGGGACTATTTTTTTCCTGTTCTTTTATTTTCTCTATTTCTTTTCCTTTTTTTTTATTTGCAAACATTATCGTTTCTATTAAATCAATTACATTTTTTTAAACTAAGTAGTTATGTGAATTACTTATACATACAAATGTAAACCGAATTGCTACAATATATTAAAATGGACGTGCCTTTAAAACCATAATTAAACTTCTCGAATTAGTTATTGTAAACATAACTTATATCCGCATGGAATATATTTCGAATAGATCGTCTCTAGTCCATAAATTTGCATAATAAGTTTCACGAAGATCATCCAACGGTTTACAGTTTATTAGGGGAGGATCTTACCCACACGCAGACTGGATGATCTGATAAACCTGACTTCTAGAAAAACAGAAAAAGTAATTTTAAAAGTACATTAAATAAAAATAAATATCTTGAAAAAGTAAGAATTTCTGAACAATAAATTAGTTTTGATTTTTAAGAATTAATATAACATATACTTTCCCAATTTACGAAATCCAATCTATATATTATTGTATTTTTACCAGAGAAGAAAAAAAAAAAAAGAAAGTTCTCGGAATGGAATTTTTTTTTTCCGTATGAATGCGTTACCCAAAGGAATAAAAGTGGATGTTAGAAGTTCGAGAATGTTCCTTGTGTTCATTTGCAGATGGAACACCGATTACAAAGCGGATTTGCTTGACCAATCAGATCGGAGGTTCAGCTGCCTTACGATGGCATGAAATATGACCTTGGAGGCTGTGTCTACGCGAAGTATTGCGTAGGTGAATTAAATCGGACCCTTTTGTAATAAATCATGAATAAAGCATTCTCTGATATTTATCTTGAAGTAAAAATTACTGTAAAACGAAAGGGTTTGGATTCATAACCACGAATTCAGAGAAGATCTCTTCGCAACGCGTGAAACCTGATTGGTTTTGATTTCCTCACGATTAGGCCAAAATAGTGGCTCAAAGAAAAAAAAAAATAAAAGTCTGTTTTCTAGCTTTAATAGGAATTAAATTCAAAGATGTTTATTTGAGAAGGTTTTAACTGATAACACAGATATTCAGCGTAAAAATTGTTTTTATTATTGAAATTTTTGGGTGAATTTCATAAATTTTTGGATAAATTCTCACAAAAAAATATAACTCCTTTTTCTCTGTTTACATGAGATCTTTTTGCAAAAGTTAATATCTTAAAAAAAACAACAATGGATGAGATCAAATTATTCACAAGTGACATCCCGGAACAGCTGTTTCACCCTCGTTGGCGATCATCAGCCAGGAGAAGGATGTCACTTGTGAATAATTCGGTCTCATCCATTGTTGTTTTTTAACATTTCAAATGCGCAGTTTGAAGTATTATACTTTAAAAAAATTCAATGAGGCCGCTCTTTGTGGCACATGGATTTTCTCACTCGCTTTTTCATTGGTGAGTTTTTTCGTTGTGTAATTTATTCCTTGAGGCACCACTGCGCTTCCAATGTATTAGTCAATATCTTATAACGAAGTTTTTGAGGAAAAAAAAAGCAATAAAATCATTGACAGTTAATGTACATGAATAAATACTTTTATTTTTGTTGTTACTATCAATAGAGATTTATCAAAAAATTCCCATGTTTAAAAAAAAAAATGTTATTGTTAACATGTAAATTATATATGCAATTTATGATTTTTTTTTCCCTTAAAAAAATTTGTTGCCTTTTATAAAGTTATGTGACATCATTGAAACGTTTTGAAGCATTTTTTATTTTAATTAATTAAACTTATGAATAGTAATAAGCAAAAACTTTCAAAGTTAAAAAAAAAATTAATGATTTTTTTTTTTCCAATCATATGTATTTAAAGGTGCATTTCATGTAGACGTTAACCATATTAATTCACCGTATCTTTTCTTTCAAATAAAAGAACTCTGTTTACAACGTACCAATGTTCATGAAACTTCGTATAATTAAAGATCATTGAAAATTAGAAAGGATTTCTAAGTTTCATTAGAATCGAATTATAATGAAGGACTCTTATGCTGTTTTTAATTAGATTTATTTAGATCATAACCATCTCTCCAGGCAACAGTATAAGTCAGGCAGACATGAGTGATATCTGTTTTGAAAAGCTTTTGACTTACAGAAGTGGCAGACAATGAGACTTTCGATCTGCGGCCACTTCCTGTTCCGGTCTCTTTATAATACTTAAGATCGAGTATTCTCAACACTTTTTCAATGGTTTAATTCATCCCGTGTTCGTAGCCTGGTCAAGATAGGGTTGTGGGGTGGGATTTTCCCCCTTCATATTTCGATTTTTTTTTATCGTCCATTTTTTTTCTTAATTATATTTTGTATTTGCTTTCTTAATCATTATTTGTTGAAAATGAAACATGTAAACATGCTATGGTCTCGTCTATAGTATGAAACAGTTTTATCCTTTATATAGTCATCTTTCATGTATCTTGTAAATAATATACTCCTAAAAATTCTATTAATATAATAACTTTTTTAATTCCCACAATATTTCGTCCTTCTTTGCGAAGGACTTCTTCAGGTGGTACCAGAGTACGATGTTAATTGTTATCAATGTTAATGTGTTTTCTGTTATCATTATTAATAACTATGCTAGTGCCTACGATAGTTTTCAATTGTTAACTTATGTACGAAAATGTTTTATTTTTAGTTCTTATTTTGTAACCCTTATAAAATGTAGAGGAAGAAGAATAGTGTCTTGTCCTCTGGTACCACTTGATGAAGTCTTTCGGAAAAAAGGACGAAATATTATGGGAATTAAAAAAGAGTGTTATTATATTAATAGGATTTCTAGAAGTTTTATCCTTTGTTACAATTTTTCCTAGTTTTTTAAAAAAAAAAACAAGAGAAAAATGAAAAAGTTTAAGGAAAGTAGGTTTTAAGTTCTTTAGTGAATTTAAGAAAAGAAAATAATTCTCCGTCTAGTCTAAAACTATTCATTCATGACATGTATTTTCTTACTTTTACGAGAATTAAAATTATAGACATGAATTTAACTAATCGGATATTAAAAAAGAAACAAAAAACAAACACCAATTCTGAATAAACAAAAATAAATCTTTACCGATTAGTTTATTCTTGCATTAAACCATGTAATTCTAGAATCAAGAATCTTTGGCTAAATTTCCTTCTAAAAGTGTTCTTCAATACGTTTCTTATGAACATTCAGGACTTTTATTAAGTTTCACAATATATTTATTATATTAATTGATCATTAGGTTTTCGTCATATCATAATTCTGGGATCTAGGTTCGTGCTGAGGAGGGGAAGACAGGGCCTTTTTTTCCCGTACCGTGAAGAGAGGACTGAAGGGGGAGAAAGCGAGAGGAAGACAAAAGAATTCGAGGGCAAAAAAGGCGTAGTTTCCGTTTTGGGACGGATCCTAACCGTTCAGCTATTGCGTTATCGCTTGGAGGGTATCCATTAAGTAAACTGAATATCAAGCCTTTGAAAAGATAATTTATATCAAAAATTCAGTCGGAAAAATCCTAATCCCTTCTGCTTCATGTAATCCGTATTTGTGATCCACCAAGGAAGGATCAACCATCATTTTGGGAAAGGCCCTTCATAATAAAGGCAGTAATCATTTTTCAGTAATATTAACTTTTAATAATGTTAAACAGAGAATTTCGTTGTTTAATGTTTAAGCTACTAAGGTACCCGGATGTCTCGAAAAATTGAAAAACAAACGCGATGGTTTGAGATTTATAAAAAGAGATGCGAGCAAGATGGCTGACCATTGTTATTCAGTAATAGTTTTTTTTTTGTTTTTTTTTACTCTTTCAATAATTTCATAAAAAACAAGAAATTTGCAATAACTTAAAGTCTGTTTTACTGTTTATTTAAAATTTCTTTTTTTTTTTTTTTTAAATACTCCTGAAAGTGACATTTATATCCCAACTAGCAAAATCGCCGTTCTTCGTACGGGTTACAATGATGTGGATGAGAAACCATTTAACTCAGGTGTATTGCGGATTGCCGCCACACACTTCATGGTCATTCATCCACTCACATAAAAAAACTAAAAAAAAAAAATTATTTTTGTACTTTTTACATTGTCTAAAGTATGGAACCTACCCAAAAGCCAAATTTCAAGTTTGTAGCGTTGTTGGGAAGTACGCTAAACACTTCGAACACATGTATCCACAAATTTCATTTTTATATTATAAATTACAATATCTACTGATTTCAAACAATTACAAACAGCCGTTTCACAGTTAAAAACAGTAACTGTAGACGGATCTCTTCTTATAAATTAAGTAAATAGAATATAGAAATTTACGTTGCGCATAGTAATTAAAAAATTTGCGAAAAGCCAACACCTAAGACTAATGAAACAATATTATATACAATTAAAAAGTTCACAACCGGTTTCGCCTCCAATAGGAGACTTACGAGTGACGAGAGAAAGAGAGTGTATTGGAGGCGAAACCGGTTGTGAACTTTTTAATTATATATAATGATTTTTAGTCTAGTAAAGTGGATATCCGCAACTTCTTTAATTACTATGCGCGCACGTAAATTTTTATACTTTATTATAGTGGCCATAATTTTTTTAAGTAAATAGATTACATAAATAAAGCGACTTAAGCGAGACAAAAATTTAAGTCATTTCGCTCATAAGCGAAAAGACTTATGTTACGATCTGTTAGAATTGTTATCGGTAACATTGACAGAACGGTTTTTTTATTGGTAAATTACACAGCTGGTGTAATTCGGTGGCGCTTCTTGTTCACACCTTGGCTATCATCATTTCTATAATTATTGACAGAGAAATAGCGGAGACAGGAAAGACCCTTCTTCACGGGTCGACTTAGATTACACCGATGAAGAGAAGCAGGATAAAAAAAAAAAAAAGACCAGAAAAAGAAAAAGAACGAGAAAGAAAGGTAGGGGAAGGATAAAAAAAAAAAGCACTCCTTTAATCCCATAATCCGCGGGCGGTCTTTCATGTGCAGCCAAGTTGGGCGAATTTTCATTTTATGATCGGACCCAGGCTAAAAAAAAAAAAAAAAAAAAAAAAGTCGGTTGCTTGATCGCTTTGGTTTTGTGTGTGTCGCTGCTGCCGTGTAGGATGCGGGCTGACTCGGCACTTTCACCCCATTCGCCCTTGTTCCCACCGCCACCATCACCAGAACAGCGAAATTAATATGCGTTCCACCACCCCCACCCTCGCCTTAGATGCACGGATCGAACTCAATCGAAGCGTTGATTCAACCACTTACTGTGCGCTTTGTTCAATGCTCGGATGGGGCGCTGTTGGCCGTCCGATGATTATTGACGCGAACTTAAGACGCTAACGCCAATGTCTTGCGCCTCTAGAACGACGGAGAATTGGATATTTTTCCAATAGCTTTAAATTTATGCGATTCGAATGTGGGTTTGATTTTAATTTCTGAAGCAAATGACCATCGGGTGACTGCGCAGAGCAATAGGTCACGTATACTAGATACACAAACTCATCCTATTCAAATAGAACTTATAATAGTAAGATTACACTTGCTCATACAAAAAAAGACACAAAATATATAAAACGCACATATATGTAATTTTTTCTCTCTCTGTCGTTCTCTTACTAATGTATATAAACTTATATATTTATATACATTAAAACTTCGATTATCCAAGGATTGTTTAGGTAAACAAATATTTTAATATTCAAATATAAATTGGAATATTAAGTTTATATGAAAAAGTATAAGAGATCTACAATTATTGCATCTTTGTACTCAAGGTTATTATTAATAATTTTGAAATTTGAACTTTTATAACAAATAATTGATTTAGAAAATGATTTTAATTCCTGCAAGAATTAAGACTACGTCTTTGCTGCACTTCAAATATTTTTCGAATAAATAATTGGAAAACTGAATACATTAAGCATATGTACGAATACATGAATAAGATTTGAGCATCAATAACCACTACACTAGAATCAGCATACTACAATTTTTTGGGGGGGGGGTTCGGGGGTGGGTTTTAATATTGTTATTATTGTATAAATATTTAAAATTATAAATAATGCCTAGCATATGGGATAAAATATTTTTTATTGTATTCATTTGTAATTCAACAGAATTAACAACTAACTATCAGTTTTCAAAATCAGTGTTATTAACAGACATCCTGAACTGTCGTTTAAGGGCCCTATTAAATGATCTCAGAATTGCTCACTTCTCCGGGACCTCAACTGCCCTTCTCTCATTTTGTATGGAATATCTTGACCATGATTGGAGGAACATCAGGAATTAGCAAATTCTGAGTGTTTTTTTTAAGGGAAGGTTTAGGAGAATGGTTTTGTTTGACTTTTAACGTTTGAAGAGACTATTAATTTTGTTATCATATGTTTTCAGAATTAAAAATAAAATAAAATGATAAAGATATTGTACTGGTGTTTGTGGGAGAGTCTTTGGGATCTAAAGACAACGAATCAAGTTCTGGAACTGAATTGAATTAATTTATTACATGAAAAACATTGGTTTTTATAGTATGATTTGATTGGCTAAGCAATTAAAAATATACAGAATGATTAGATAAAAACATAACGAACTTAAATTAAGTAACTGATTCAACGGCTACAACGGAAAAGAATTTAAAAATAAACAGAACATCAGTAATTAGGAAATAGAAAACGAATAAATAACGGTTAGGATTAAAATGAATAAAATATAAATAAATGATTTCTAAAAATATCTACATTTAAACCGTTATAATATTATCTTCTTTTTTTTATAAAGAATGTTTCATAATGAATGGTTAGTTTCGAGTTTTACAAAGATAAAATATAGAATTTGGTTTTTGAAGTAATTAATGGAGTTTTCTATCGTGTGTGAAATTTTCAAGTATAGTAATATTATTACTTAAAAAAAAATAATAATATTATTGATTGTTGTATAAAAAAATAAAAAATAACAATAATATGTACTTATGTTCTATTTTGAAATTATCTGAACGGGACGTTTTCTAATAACTCTCTTAAATTGGTCAAGGGAGGGGAAAATGGATGGCATGAGGGTAAGGTTGGGGTGGGGTGCGGGAAATAAGACATGCAAAATGGAATCTCATCATTTGTCGATTAAAATTATTAAGATTATCCTTACGATTATTATCGATGTACTTGTCATAGTGTATTTAAATGTACAATACTTCACTGAGTGCTACTTCTGTATTTACTATAAAACAAAAAAAAATAGTTTAAATTCACGAAATTAACAAAATTTTGATCAAATAAAAAGAAAATTTCAAAGAAGTCATTAAAATAACCATAAGTAGTTCTGTAGAATACTCTAACTGATCATTTTACACGAAAAAAATGCGAGACAGTCTTTAGACACCCTCAATATTAGTCTATTTAATTTTTAATTAATACTTTTCCTTTTTACTTATTTTTAATTTTAGAAACAGTCATTTTCTTTTTTCTTTTTTTTTTCTTTTATTTCTAAGAATTTATTTTTAAGCCCGCGAAAGAGAAAATATTAATTCTTCTATTAATAATAACCATATGGTAAAGTCTTTACGCTCAATACGAAATTTGAATGTAGTTAAATATTAAACGTAATGGTTTTCTATGTTATATTTGTTTAAAAGAATAACACAACAAAAAATACTTTTCATACATCCATTAATTTTGTAAACAACAAAAAATACATAGAGGAAAAATATGTTGACTTAGTATATAGTCTATTGATTGTTTTCAATTTTAAATTCCATATAAGAAGAAAACATCTTATTTATAATTTATTTGTGATGAATTGTTGTTAATGTTGAGTTTTTTTTTATTTGCACTTATTCATAACTTATTTTCATTTAAGGTTCAATCGACTTTTTAATACTCAAAAAGATTTTCACACTATTTCAATGGAAAATTCAATGTTTTCCAATACGAAACCAAACGCTACCTTTCCCGAATCGCTTCAAGTTCTAGCTGATTCATACAAAAAAATGAAAATACTTTGAATTCGTTCCCGTTTTTACTAAAACCATTTACATCAAGAAAAGAATGGAATCTGTTTTTATGATGGCAGAACCAGAAAGGGTTGTTTTAACCTAATATTGATTTCTGAGCATTGACTTGTAACTCTTCATCCGTGTTATTTGTATTGATTTATTTAGAGTTTATTTACACAGAATCGAGCTTAAAGAAGCAGCAAAAAGAAGCAGAGATCTGACATTTTTATTATGATAGAATAATCTGAAAAGTGGACTAAAAAAAATGTGACATTTCAATGAAATTTGATGATTATAAGTTTAACTTAAATAAAAGATAATCTTAGAGTGTAAATTAAGTCGTTAGGATGTTCTGAAACATATTGAAATAAGGTCTGAATTTTAATATGACCCTTCTTTCAGTATATTACTATGTCTGCTACATTTATCCACAGAGTATCTTCTGTTACTAGAAGGATTTAGAAGGTTAAACAGCTTATTGCGCAGTCGTTGACTCTCGCTATAAGAGCACCAATGAAAATGTCTGGACTGAAATTGGATCAGACACGATTATGACTTGAGGTTTTGGTATGATATTGAAATGTAGGCACGATAATTGTATACTAGGCTTTGTTCATTGAGTAGATAGATATGTACAGAAAGAAGTTCTCAGCAGGGTCTACTACGATTTTATTTGGGAGGGAATAAATTAGCGAGCTGGGCTCTATAAAGAATAAATAAGTAAATAAATGTCGTTTCAAAGTAGAGACAGGTGTGGAGGACAAGGACACTTCTTCTATCAACCACCAACCAACAAAACACATCGAAAAAAATAGAGTCTACTCAAAAGATTCCGAGATTTGGAAGGACAGAATCCCAATGTCAATGTTTTAACAGTTGTACCTTGAAGTATGGTCATCATCATTCAGCCTTTATCAGTCCACTGCTGGACAAAGGCCTCCCCCATTCATCTCCATCTTTTACGGTCACCAGCTTCATCTCTCCATCTCTTCCCCGCAAACTTCTCCATCTCATCCATCCATCTTGCCTTTGGTCTTCCTCTTTTCCTTTGACCTGTGGAGGGTTTCCAAAACGTGGTCAGGCTCGTCCAGTTTTTCTTAGTCTTTCTGGCCAGGTGTCCTACCCACCTCCACTTTGACTTCTTTATATAAGTGCGTGAAGTATGGTAAGTTTGATAAACAGGATAAAGCCAAGAGATAACGTTAATAAGAGCTTGAACTCGTCGTAGCGATTAAAAGGATTATATTTATCTACAAAAAAATGAATTTTAAGTCGATATGAATGCTTATCTTAGTGTAAGACAAAGACGAAAAGAAAAAATTGTAGTTTTAGCTGATTTGGCTTAAACTTTTAATAAATAAAAGTTAATAAATTCGTGGAATTGATTATCCATCCAACAAAGTAGCTAATATTTTTAGAAGTTTGTTATGAGCTTTGAAATTGATAACCCTGATAGTGTATTAGATTTAATATGTTGTTGATTTCATAATTTTAATTTTGAAGGGAATCATGAATTAGTACGACTGGAAATAACTTGATTGACTCCGTTATCTTATAGTTCAGAAGCACTAAAAATAACTTAATTATTAGAATTTTATAGAATGAATTTGCTTCCTACCTAGAAAAATTCAGATTACAAGGATGCGACTGTTGCAGCTGGAATTCGGTCAGATTATTAAAGCTGGAATTCAGATAGAAATATTTCGTTATCTTACATCCATCCAAAACAAAGATCACTATCTGTAGAGGATTTTTTTTTTTCCTTTTTTTTTTTTTTCTATAAGAAAATATCAATAGGTGAAACCAAGTGTTTATATTAAGTGGATATTTTAGAACAGCTGTTTCACTCTCTTTGGCGATCGTCAGGTAAGATTAACCATTAGCAAATAGCGAGGTCTCAATTATTTACTACTGTATTAACCAGCCTTATAATAATCAATAAGCACAAAAGTTAAAAGACGCTTTTTTGCTTAAGTTAGTAAATACTTTTTTAACTTTATTAACCTTTTATTAATTTCGAGATTGGCCGCGCGGTTGGCGTTGTCGCTATGACATTGGCCTTTCACCTCTGAGTACCGGGTTCGGTTCTCATGTGGATTTCGTGATGGTGGACGATCCGCGCTTGGCAGGTTTTCTCGGGGTTCTCCCGTTTCCCCTGTACTTCTCCCACCATACTTTCTCAGTCTTTCTCTCCATCTGTCCATATTTCCGTGGGATAGTACAATAGACCTCCGGTCGCAGTGCTTGGCTTCTCTGCCACTCACATTCATTACATAACATAACATAACAATTTCGAGATTTATTAATAATTTATATAATTTTTGATGCGCTATGAAAATTCAATAACACTCCAGAATGCTGACACTTCAATTCATTAAGCTTCTTTTATCGTGAATTTCTTATTACCTTTTTAATTGTTGACGCACCACATTGATTCCCAAGATTGTTTTATTTAAGAAAAGCTGTAAATTCTATTTCTTCGCACTTCTGATCATTTTGAGATCAATGAAGTTATGCTCCAATGAAACTCAGTATTGACTATCTTAAATGTTCCATTTAGGAAACAAAGTGGTTCCTTTTTTCTTTTAGGCAGTCCTATTTACCAACTGAGTTTAATGTCCAGTTTACCATTAAATCTATTCCTATTTCAATGTAAACAGGTTGTTGTTTGGACGACAATGCAGTGAACGCTGTTCAACTGTTTCCCACTTCAACTACAATACATTACCAACCAATTTCATTCTTTTTTTTATAAAATAACAAGAAAAAGAATTCATTGCTATTGTTTTGAGAAAAAAAAAATAAAATGCAAGACAAAAGGGGGAATCTATTCTTCATTTTTTTTTTCAGTAACTTAGGAAAAAAAAGGGCAGTCTTTGAGTAAAAATGCTTTGTCATTTTAGTGAGAAATCGTATTGTGTTTTACTGAAATGAAAGGAAAAAAAGTAAATGATAAAATGAATTAAGATGGTGTTAACAAAAGAATGTTTGTAAAAATCAAGATAATAATTTAGAATCGATCTGAAAATTCAGGAGCTTTATATCAGTACGATTAAATTTAACTTGTTGATGTAGAAAGAGTGTAATCTTCCGCGAAGGTATAAATAGTCCGCACTGGAAAGAATTGTCAACAAAGTTAATAGTGGATTTACAATTAACGATAAAACAATTTAAATGCGTCTGTGATCTAGATGATAAGTACCATTGTATGTTGTAAGAAGGTGAAGTGTTTGGCGAAGATTATAAGTCCATTGTGTCTGAAAATGTAAAAAATAGCCAACATTTTGGACTTTTTTTGTTTGGTTGGAAGGACGTCGTTTTGTTTGCAAGGAAAAAAAAAAACAAATTTTTTTCTTGGTAGATTGACCAGAACTTTGGCCCATTGAAGGGGTAGGGGTTGCAACGGTAAACGACATGGCAGGTTTGTATTTGAACCGCTAAGATCATTATAATTCCTCCCATTCCAAATTCCTGAGCACGTTACTTATATATCATAAATATAATGCTAAGTAGATAATACGCATAATAATACGGCATCGGATTGCGAAAATGAATACGGATTTTTTTTTTTTCTTTGCTGTGCATCCTTACCGCGGAAGAACATTTTTACAAGTTGTTGTGATAAGTCATCCATAGGCAGGCGTTATTTTTGTAACAATTTTACGTTATAAGAATTACTTTGCAGCATCGTGCGGCATCAGTTAAAGACAAATTATGATGAATTAATATATGTACTTATTCATTCTTCGTACGTAAAGGGATCTACTAAAGATAATTATGAAGAAATGGAAGATTTGATAGTTCTTAAACATAAATTTCACAGCATAAAGATCTTCATTTCCATTAAAGGACTTCGAGAATGGATATTTATGAAAGAAGACGAAGGCTTTCTTCTTTTCAGATATAAAATGAAGTTCTTGCAAGAACTGAAAGTGTACTTTCCTTCAAATATTGTTCTTAAATTTCTTTTTTTTTTAATTTTTCTTTGATTTTTTTGAAAGTGTATGATTAATTTTAAATTTCACAATCTGTTCAATACAAACAGAATAATTGAAGTCAACAAGAATGTGGTATTTCCAAATTTAAAACAAAAACAAAAAAATACACATTAAAAACAACATAAATTCATCCTAGCTGATGAAGGCTAATGAGCGTGAAACAGCTATCCTGGGATGTCACTTAGGAAACACTACGTCTCAACCTTTTAATGTGTTCAGGTGCTTTATTCAATTGCGCATTAAAAATTCATTGAGGCCAGAACAGGAATTTACTTTAAACCAAATTCTTCAACAATCTTCTTCCTTTCCATATCAAAAATATTAGATAGAAACACACTCTTCCATACATTACATTAGTATTTATATATTTATTAAAATACTAATAAGGGAGACAAATTTTCAGGAATTGTACATATTCCTTTTTTCAAGTCAATAATATAAACATGTTACAAACAGAATTAAGAATAAGCTTGGCAGCAATTGATTAAAAACATGAACTATTAACTAATTTAATTGTTGTTACAATCTGCTTAAACATCAAAACGATTTAAGAATAAAATATTAATAATATTTTGGGAAAATTATGGATAACAATAAGTTATAATTGTAAACAACAATTAAATTTGTTGTATCACCATGGTTTTATTTATTTTTTTGTAACAACAATAAAATTAGTTAATAGTCACTTTTTTATTCTTAAATCGTTTTGAGATGTTTAAGCAGATTGTAACAACAATTAAATTAGTTAATAGTTCATGTTTTTAATCAATTGCTGCCAAGCTTATTCTTAATTCTGTTTGTAACATGTTTATATTATTGACTTGAAAAAAGGAATATGTACAATTCCTGTCTCCCTTATTAGTATTTTAATAAATATATAAATACTAATGTAATGTATGGAAGAGTGTGTTTCTATCTAGGAATTTACTTTATTTATTTTTAATGTGTATTTTTTGTTTTTGTTTTAAATTTTGGGGATACCACATTCTTGTTGACTTCAGTTTCTATTCACTTCCGTTTTGAGATCTTGGTGTTTACTGGTGACTATTCCCAGCTGATGAACACTAATGAGCGTGAAATAGCTGCCCTGGGATGTCACTTAGTAAACACTTAGTAAATTCAACCTTTTAACAAACCTTTAACGCCATAACTTCTCGAGAAGAATTCATATCGAAAAATCAAAATTTAATCAGAAATTAAATAATCTTTTGTCTTAAATATGCCTGACAGGTTTCAAGATCAGTCCGTTAGTTCAAAAAGTTTTAGAGACAAACTAAATGACTGGGATTTGATCAGCCTAGAAAAATGTGCTAAAAACAAATCGATTAATCGATTGTGGAAAATCGATTATTCCATATATCATATTTTAACTTTTTTTTTAATATTTTTTTTTTTTTAAATTTTTAAGTAAATTTCATAAAATAACAATACGTTTCTAACACTTTTCAGCATCATAGAAAACTATTGGAATCTAAACAATGGATTTATACCCTATTTCTATTAATATCTCATTGCCTTAAACAATCATTTTTTGAATCCTTAATCGCTTGCTCTTGGTTTGATACAATTTAAGTTAATCCAAATTAGAAAATTTCAGTAAATAATGGAAATTTACTTAATTTTTTTCGGAAAATGGCAAATATTTATTGGATACAAATTGGAATTATAAATGTCGGCTTTTTGTTTTTGTCTTATTTACGACTATATTAAAAAAAAGAAAAAGGAATAAACATTGGAAAGTAGGCTTTAAGTTCTCTCTAAATTCTGTTTTATTCTGTAAAAGATTTCTAAATTTGGGCTACTAAGTTTTTACATATTTTCTATTTTGTAATAAGAGATTCAGTTCATATATGTTTGTGTAACTGCTAAGTCGGCAAAGAACCAACGTACTGATGAGAGCTACTATAATTTATAATCTATAATTCATTTTTCTGTAAAGAAAATAATAATTATAAAACCTAACCTTAATATAAGCTAAGAATATTTCACTGATTTTTTTTTTCTAAATAAATTTTATTTCACATTTAAAATTCAGCACCGATTACAACAACATGAATATATAAATACTAAGCTGAGATTCTTAAAGATTATTTATGTATCTAAGGAAATATAATGACAGATTTTACAAAAATAAATAATATTCTCAAATTTTAAAAAGCGGACGTGTGTTCCTATAAGAAAGATGTTAGACAGGCCTTTGTAAATACATGTTTTATATTAGTTTCTTCTTGAATTACTACATCGTCATTCTGGACCTTCAGCTGTTGTATCAAGAACGCGTTTCACACAATCAGAACGATAAGGATCTTTTGAAATTGAAAGCTAATTTGTCAGTTTCTTTGGTGTTCATCTTTCCGTGCTTGAAGGTCTTATTGGAGTCAGAGAATCATGTATTTGCATCGCAGTTATTTTGGGAGCTTTTTCTTTTGCAATTAAACTTCTTACTAAGGAAATTATTAATCCAAATAGGGCTACGTAAGACAATACGATCTGCGGTGTAGATTCCTTTTACTTTGATGACAGTGATGTTATTCTACGGCAGTAATGTTATTAGCATCCTAAGGTAGGACCGGAGCAAAGACGTAAACTTGGTTCACGAAAATATCTTTGGAAGAAAGTGCGAACCAGTTGCAAACTACGTGAAGTGAATTATATGGGTATTGTTAATGATTTGATTATGCGAGATGAACGCATGGAAGGATATTTCAGGTCCATTCAGATGTAGGACTATTTAAAACTAAATTGTTTCAATGATCACTTTTCAAAATAATAAGATATAGACATTTCACTGCTTTACTATAGGTTTTCTTCTCGTTTTTTATTTCTTCTTTTTTTTTTTCTTGTCTTTTTCTTTCTTTATTTTTGAGTTGAGAGGCTTCGGCCCTCTTATTCCCCCCCCCCCCCGTGGATGCGCCACTTGGATGTAACACTGTTGTCCTGGCCTAAGCCCTCCGGACTTCTAGATGTTCTTGTACATTGTTGAAGTTATCATTCACATATATTAGTAAGGATGAATTGGTGCTTCCAGAAAAACGCTGTATTAAGACGGCTTTTCACGCTCTCGAAAACTTGCCTCAAACCTGCAAATGGCTCGAAAAGCTCCCATTTTCTCGAATAATCTGCCACTTGCTCTAAATAGAAACGGTTCTAAATTCAGGCAAATAATTAGAAGCAAGTCGACACCAGCGCTCATGGCGGCGAGAAAATTACAACAGTGATACTCATACTGGAATGTAGATTATTCTTTGCTCACGGTTTCAATCCATTTTTCTTTATCTCTGCTGTGAAATGAGTAGAGAATTAATAACAAAACAAAGCTGTAAAATCATCTTGTTTATGGCTTCAGCGAAGACAATTGCAATCGCGATCTCAACGAGAACAAAACGAGACTTTACATCTTCTCGTGTAAAACGATACGACAGGCGGCCAGCGACAACTGGCAAGTATTTGAGTTCGATTGAGGCAAGTCTTCGGGAGCAAGTTTTTAATTGTAAAGCAACCATTAGGAGTATTGGGATTACAACTGTTCATGAATACAATGAATACAACTGTTCATTTGCAGACATTTTCTTTGTGACTGGTGTTCGGGTTTTTGCCAGTTCTTTCCTATTTTTTTTTAGACATTATTAATCCATTTTTCTATCACTACATGAAATTTGAATTAGTTTCTGAGATTTGTGATTTATGCTTAGTTTTTGATGGGCAGTGTAGAAACAAACATCAAAGTGACTTACCTACAAGTTAGCATAAACTTTTATACAGAATTGGATAATTTTGAAAATTAAAAAAAAAAAAAATGGTGAACGTTAAGTTAATTTGTTGGTTCCGACTTCTTTCAAACGTGACACAAGCCCCAGTTTCGTGAATCCTATTTGTAAGAACACGGTAATCTTTTTTTTTAACTCTTTTTGACCTCAGGTTTTCGAAAAGAAGGATTAAGGGATATGGAATCTTCGACTCATTGCAAAAATAATCCCTCAGACGCTTCGTACTTCTCGTTTTTCGTTTTCTTTTTTTCTTTAAAAAAAATGAAGAAAGAAAGGAAAGGATAAAATAACTTAAATAAATAAATTAAATTAAATAAAGTGACTTTATTATGTTTTTATTATTATTATTTTATTATTTGTTTCTTGATAAGTCAGTGCACCTAAAAAGAACCCATAATAAAAAAAAAAATTATATTACTATACCAGTATGTATATGTCTGACAGACGAGTCGTGACGAACGAGATTTCTCGAAATCTTTCCGCTTTATAAAATAGTGTGTGTCGACATTTTGCGAGAAGCCTCGGAAAGAGGCTATTGTCTCGGATTTTACGTGAATCTCGACGTAATCTCGTCTGTCAGATTATAACTTATATTTAAAGATACAAACACTCTCTAAAACGCTTTTAACACACTTTCGTATACTGCTAACCGAAATTTCGATATATACCAACGGAGGAAAATCTGCGTAAACGGGAATGAGATACTGAAACTGTGATATGTTCGGAAAAGTGTTACGGTTTTAGAATAATCTATACAGAGCAGTCTATAATTCTTATACTAAGTCCTGTGAGATTAGCAATTGCCCCGCCCCATTACTTAAAAGAAATCTTACATTTTCTTGCTATAACATAATCACGGGTGTGATCTAAAAAAAAGGTATAGGATCCAGCGATCCACAGCTTATTAAGTGACGTTTCAACTTTTCACCCTACGAAACAAAATAGCAACAGAAAGAGTAATTTGGAAGAAATATAAAAAAAAACTTCATTTGTTTGGGAAGCTTTGATCTTATTTTTCAGATAAAAAATTAGTTTAAACTCGAAACTGTCCACGCGAATTTTTTGACAATCAAACTCACAGCTTTAATTGACTAAAAATTGTCAATGAAATATTTACTTTTTTTTTTAAGACAATACATAACTTAGATGCTAATTTTAACCCAAATTGAAATGACCTTAGCGATTTGCTAGGTTAATTTAATTGCCTCATTTCTTTCATAATGGCTACATTTAAATAGTCATTAAATGGATTGGATTTCAAAACACCATATCTAATTATTCATCATACAATCCTTGCAAGTTTTTATTTGTTTTGCATCAATTAACAAAAAATATTATTATAAAGTTATTTTGTCCCGATTTTCAAAAATAATTTTTTTCACTTTTTTCAAATATT
The DNA here is from genome assembly GCA_023159025.1 of Thereuonema tuberculata. Taxonomy (NCBI): domain Eukaryota; kingdom Metazoa; phylum Arthropoda; class Chilopoda; order Scutigeromorpha; family Scutigeridae; genus Thereuonema; species Thereuonema tuberculata. The sequence goes on from JAFIDM010014012.1 coordinate 46,126,469, forward strand.
TATCTTTCAATTTAGCTTTCATTGTTTTCATTGGTTTTTAGCGAAGAATAATGCTTCAGTGTCGTTATACATTTATTTTATATTTTTTTAAATTTTATGATATTGATTCAGAGTTAAAAAAAAATTGTTTTAAAATCAGTTTGAATTAATTGACTTTACAAAGAAATGATGTCTAAATTGGGACATAATCGTGGGACAGTGCTATTATTTAATCAGCTTAGTATAGTAACATTCCTATAAATGACTTCTCCTCATATCCACATCAAATATCGATAAAGGAGCAAGTTACATGTATTTATAAATGTTGTATAATAATTGTAAGGAAAATGGCTATCCTTCCATTGCTAAACATACAGTCTAAGTCTCATTCTAGATTATAATCCAACACATCAATTGTTTGTATACAAATTTCCTATTGGGGAAATAGAACTCCTTACAGTTCCAATACAGTGAAATGGATTAACAAGCAGATTTGGGAAATTCTATTTTGTGCTTATGCGTTTTCAAAATTTTCTCCCCCTTTTTTTTCTTTTTAATATTTAAAAATAAACTTTAGTTTTTCTATGGTAAGATATTTTAATACGTGCTAATATACCTAAGAAGTTTTCGTACTAAGTTCCGGTCTTCTTGAAAATTGGCATCCATATTTACAGACAAAACGATGATGACATATACAAGGTGACATAAAATTCCCCATTGAAAAAAATATTAGAAACAATGTGTGAGAGTAGTTTAGCATGCAATGAGTAGATATTAATAATGAAGGAAAATAAGAGAATGCACAAAGGTGGATAATAGGCTACTAATGTAAATAATACCATTGAAGATGGTCTCCCGTGGGAGATCGAAACTGTCGGTGGTAAATTGATTATATTTTTATATATATCTATATTAGTATTGCCCACCTTGTATATTCTCTTGTTTCCTTCAATTATTAATATTAGAAACAAATAGACTCTTTTGACTTCAGACAACGAACTTCTGTGGAAGCCATTTTGTTTTTTTGGAATCCATTATAAATTTGCGCATGCTAGCTTTGATTCAAATTTAAGTGATTTATTTCGGTTACTTATTTAAGAATTTAATCAGATTTTCAGCAAATGGAAAAAAAAAAAAAAAAAACAGATTGTGTTTATAAATAATTTACCAATACGAAGATTATGTTATTTTTCACAAATTTAAAACACACACATACACACAAAAAGAAAAATAACAATATAACTTATTAACTTATTGTATTTAGGCTACTTAAGATCATCTACGGAAGTTTCACGAATCGCTCGTTATTAAATCCATGTCTATCCCTTGTTACAATACTGAGGTATCCATTCTTAACGCGCTCGAGTATGACATTAAATAAGATATAATGTTGACATTATCATTTAAATTTCCTGTTTCATTGTTTTAATTCTATGATTATTAATGATGTAACTTTAGCATTGTTTAACTTATTACTTTTCAAATTCTTTTGTTCCTTTGATGTTCAAATAATTTACTCGGGACGGGTAAGTTCCTAAGTTTTATTTTATGTTGTAATCTGATGATGGGAGATTATATACTCCCGAAACATGTTATTAAATGCTTTTTTGTTGGTTTCCTTGTGTATATGGTCCACTTTCAATATTATTATTATATGGAAATACACATCATGAATAATTTAAAAGTAAAATATTTATATATATTTCTGTTCAGTTTATAAATATGCAAACATTAAGGAAAGTGTGCTCTTAGTTCCTTTCAGTGCTGTTTGATTCCCTTCTTAGTTTGAAAGAGACCTGTTGCTTGTATAATTAAGAGACTTCAGATTTGGTGGACTTCACCAAAAGGAACCACTGACGCCAAAAACGATTTTTTAAAAAAAGGAGTTTGAGATTGTGTTTTTTTTTTTTTTTGCTACGGAAGCAGTGCATATAGATCCTTGAAGCAATACTAATCTTCGTCTGAAGCAGTTAATCGACTTATGTGGGTGTGAGGTGTCCAATTCTTATATGTTGCCTTCGAAATGCTCGGCCGCAGGAATGCAGTAGAACCAGATTTTATTCGGCGATGAGTGAGACCTTCGACTTTCGTGGGAATAGCGTAATACTCATGGAAGCTCGCTTTTATCTCATGGCTTTTTTTTTTTCTTTCTTTCTTCTCTCCCTTCCATTTTAATACGCTCAGAGAAATGAGTTTTTAAGCAGTCATGGAGTACAATATTTTTAACCGCCGGAAATTTTTTTCTTTTTTTTTTTAATGCAACGAAATCTTTACGGAATTGCTCAAGAATAAAGGATTAGGTCATGGCATGTCTTTATTCAAAAATAAAAGCAAAAAAAATACAAATTTATATTTCAAATAGATTCCGAATTATTTAACAACGCTTGAAGTCTGAAGATAGCTGTGGCGTTCCAGATTGGTAGGGGTTGTAAACCCTCCCCCCCCGCCCCTTAATATGGAAAAGGACATAATGCTAATTAAACATAACCATAATGCACCTTTTACACATATATTAACAATTAAAATTAAAACAATGCGATGTTTCGTAATTCTAGTATTCGAATGTTTTTTTTATATACAATATATTTGTGGTTGAAAGACCGAGACCCTCCCATTCCAGGTACCTGGGTTCTCCTGTGATCTGTAAAATATATTTATAACTCACTAAAATCTTTCTCTTTTTTGTTAAAATACATTTCGCAGACATTGTATTTAACAATTACTTCTTATAGCAATAAGTAAATCTTTTTTATTATTATTATTTTTTTATTAATTTTTTTAAAAAGCATTTTTTATTTAGAAACGTAACACTTGCTAAAAAAAAATAATGTAATTACGTGGAACTGGTTATTATTTCCGCAACTCTTACATCGATACATCCCTAATGTTCCATTTTGTTCTGCTTCACTACCTTTTTTCTTTTAGTTTTTTTTTGGAAGCAGCAAATGTTGGAAAACGGCTTATCTATCTTCGAAAGAATGTGAATGAATGAATTTTCTAGTAAATTTAAAGCATTGAAAACCGATGAATTTTATTAACAATCATTAGTTTTAGGCATCACGCTTACACCAGTATTTCTTTTATTTTTATTTTTTTGGTTGGCTGCTGACGACTATAGAGGAAGATTAAGGTTCGGAACCTCAAAAGGAGACCTGAGGCCGGAAAAGTCGGAAACGAGTGATATAAACGTCTGTAAATGCTAGTTCTTTTAAATTAACTTATTTGAAAGGGGTTTTGTACTTATTCTTAATAACACTTACTTCGTCTAGATGTCATGTGATAATTGACCCCACAGATAACATTCAAGAGACTACAACGAGGGCCGTTTCTACCATTAGGCAAGACTAGGCGGCCGCCTATGGCGGCCGAAGGACGTATTCGTTTTTTTTTTTTTTTGGTTGTTAAAATAGGATTGTCGGATTTTTTTTTTTTTTGGTGGGGGCGGCATTTGAAAGGGAGGGGGGGGGCGGCATTTTTCAGTTCTCGCCTAGGGTGGCAGAACACCTAGATACGGCTCTGACTACAACAGGACCTTCATCACTCTTTTCACTGAATTTCACATTTGTAATTTTACTACAGAAGAACTGTTTCAGCAATCAATTATCAAACTGCTATGAATAAGACAAAAGATATTTCCTATAGAATTGAGAAAATGACAACATCCTTTGCACCATTCCGATTTAAATAACTTCTCCTTAATCACTATATCATTATTTGGTATTCACATAGATTTTTTTCTAGCTTCATTACGTACAAATGCTTGTTTCAGCCTGACATTCTTTAATAGATGTAAAATATTATCCACTCTTTAAGTATTTATTTACTAGCGTTTAAATTCGTAGACGAAAAGAACGAATGTGCAGCGAAAGTGTAGAATGAGTTTGTTGATGTTAAGGAAATGGTATCTTCTTGTAGACGAAGATAAGACGTCTTTCTGTTACTTGTTTCCTAAAAGTGGGAACAGATATTAACTCCTAAACGAGTTGATTAGCTTTTGATCTACAACACATTAGCGGATTTTTGATGTCCTTTGTTATAAAGCCTCGTTTGAAACCTGCTTTCTTAGGATAGTAGACTCGTGAAACCTTGATACCCACGGATGTGATCGGTACCTTAAACAAAGAATATTAATAAATGCTTAGCAATCCTATCAATGTCTGCGCGAGCTATAATATGATTAAAGTTAATTGGACTCAGACTATTTAAGTAAGCAACGAAGAATTTAATAAATTTTTTCACGTAACATTATTATTATAAATTATTATAGATTTTACAATTAAAAAAAATAAATGTTTTCCTTTATATTATATTTGCTATTTTTTTTTAAAAAAAGCAAGAAAAACAAAAAACAAAAACAAAAAAAGGAGCAGGAGTTCAAGGAAAGTTTTTTTTTTAGGAACTTGTTTTTGTATTATTGTTTGTTTTTGTTTTTTTATCGGAGATGTCATTACTCCATTTGATTCTGGCCACAAAAATTTGATTTTCGTTCGAATGAAATGTCGTTTCAATCTTCCATCTTAAATGTCAATACGCTGATCATCATCATCTTTGGCACAAGTCGTACTTACCTTTAATTATATAACAACAGCATTACTTTTGTTTCAACAATCAATTAAAAAACCATAATTATCTCAGTAATATCTCACGAAGTTCCTGTCCTGGGCTCAAAAATCATCGCCCTACCCTCTTTCCAGTTTTTGCGTCAAAAAAAAAAAATACTGTTGTTCATCCTTGTATTCATAGCAATTGAAGAGAGCGGCGAAGCAAGGAATCAGAAGGTTAGCGATAAGGCAGAAAATTCCCCTTAAACGCCCTCTCACTTCCGTTCCAGCTGCGATCTTAGGTGTCTTGTCTGCGATTGGCCACCATCATAATGGTACCACTTAGGACTGAGGTCCGCCTCGGTGTATCCGATGCCATAAACTGCGCTAAGGTCTTCCCTTCGGACCTCCTGCCAGTCCGACCTCCCGTTAATTTTCCCATTTACTTCTTGTGGCCGATCGATCTACGGCGCAATGACGAGGAATTAGAGAGATCTGCAACAACCAAGCGATGGACGGGGGAAAATTACGAAGACGCGGTGGTATATTAACCAGACAAGTGATTTCGCTTCATCCGCATAACAAGTAATGGTTCGAACTCCAACAAAAGTCTACCTAAATAAGATCTAATAGCTTATTGGAATATCTTCAGGAACTGACCTTAATTAAGTGAAATCGAATAAAATTTCGAATTTCATTTTACTTCTGAATTTCTGAAAAGGGAGCAATGAAGGAATTTTAGGTCTTCTCTTATATTTTTTTAACTTTCTGATTGAATTTTGAAAAGTAATATTAGATTTATTTTTTTAAGGAAACTAAATGAATGAATTGAATCTAAAAAACAAAACAAAAGGAAAACATACATATCAATTTCCAAAAGTAATTACAGTAGAACCTCATTATAACGGACTAATAGGGGCTGAAGGTTGTCCGTTTTAATGAAAGTCCGGTTTATAACAAATAATTCTTATAGGGATGTAATGCAGCAGGGTGTACATCAATGAAAGTACAATAGTTAACTATAAATAGTGGTTATTATATATTAAATAAAAACAGCCTTCAACATAGTAGGTTGAATTGGAAAAGATGTGTACGTATACACTGCATTAATCTTTAGAACAAGAAGGTCCAGGTTCATGTTGATTGCTTACATAATTGGTTTGAAAAAATAATTTATTTTCTGCTGGGTTTATTTTCTGCTTATTTCTTCAGTTAATAACTGACGTAAGTGTTCATAATATGCAAACACATTCTCAAACACATATGCTTGGAAATGTAAGACTCGTCAGATAAAAATAAGCATCCTTTATTATTATTATAATTTTTTTTTAAAACTGTCCATTATAAGCGACGTCCGTTATAATAGGGTCCGTTATAATGAGGTTCTACTGTATTATTATTATTAATTTTCAGGCTTTATTATTAATGTATATTAATCAGAAATATCTAGGTCTATCACTTTAATACGAAATCACATAAAAGCACGTAAACACACGAAGACACTCTTAATCAGACAAAAATTGGGAATTGGCTAAAACCCAGTTCAAAAATCACATTTCTGTTTCTGCAGGATTACGACCAATTAATCCCAGCTTCGTCAGCGACATCTAACGGAAATTTCAAATAATTTGGAAATTTAAACCAAAGTGCAATATTAAGCTCTTTTTAACTTAGGCATTTATACAAAAATAGTCATTCAATCTACAATCATATAAATTTTTTTAAAAATTTTATTTAGTTTTAGTAATCAATTTTTTCAATTTTTATACCGCAACGAAATGGTTTGCTCCAAAACATTTGGTAAAATAACTTTGGCAAAATAACTGCACGAAGTTGACGTAATTCTGAAACGTCTCCTGAAGAAGGCCCAAGGAACCGAGCCGAAATATAGAATGAATTTCACGCGGAGAGAGAAAAAAAATCCCTCATCGTAGAGTACGGTATTTGTATGTTTAATTATCAGGGCCTACTTCTCTTCAGATCAAAGTTAAACAAAAAGACCTATATTATATTTTAATTCTAATATCAAACGAATATAAACAAAACAACGTTTCCATTTTCTAAAAAAATAAATAAATAAAATAAAAATAAATTAAATCCTCATTATTTATTTAAATGATCGAAATCGGATTAATTTTTAGTGGAACCACCTGAGGATTAGTTTAGATTTTAACATTTACTTTTAAGATAATGAGATATTAATAGAAATACGATAGAAATGTATCCGTTGTTTAAATCTGTGGTAATCTTGGTCGCCTTCAATCGCTGATTTTTCGATAAGGACCCCTTTGCAAAAAGTTTCAAATATAGCAGTTAGATCTTCCCTTGTCCTTGAATGTATAGACCAAGTTTCAAGAAGATTGATACAGTAGTTCAAAAGTTATTAGGGAACACACGCACCCACATGGACTAGGTGTTTTGATGTACTTCATTTTCCTATTGGAATGGAAGCTAAAAAGGACTTTTCTGTGTCTGCCAACAACTACTAAACTTTTGAAACTGTGACTTTCCAAGTAAAAGACACAGAAAATTACACGAACAATAATAAGTCAATACTTCAAGCGCTTCACAATATTTAGAAACCAAATTGGAAAATAAAAAAGAGTACTAATCTTTTTGCTTGAATGTCGATTCATTATTTCCGTTGGTAATTTGAAACCCTGTTAGCCGTTTCTACTTAAATTGTCCAATTAGGTAATAGTCTCAGGAAAATTGTTACTACCAAATTCTCGTAAGCAACAAAATAGTTAACTTCTATCATTGCCAGCATTGAAAGAAATTTTCAATGTTTTTTTTTTTTTTTAAATAGTATAACTTTATTTATTATTTTCCCCCGGATCTTCATTAGTCTCCAACGCAAGGCCAACTGAAAATACAGGCCTGGACGCGGAAAGGAAAAGCATTAAGAAATTTAGTGCTACAGCAATACAGTTCAATCATAAATTGTTTTAATAAAAAAAAAATCCTTTTATACATACGCTGTAGCATTCGTACGTCGCACCATAGTTAAGTTCGTATTTTTCTTTTCCGCGCCTAGGCCTGTATCTTCAGCTGGCCTTGTCTCCAACACACTATTAAAAAACAAATTAAAAAGTTAAAAAAAAATTATATTAAAAAGTAATTCGCTGCTGCACTCCAACATTATATGAGCGCATTTCAACGTTACTAGACAGTTGGAGTCTCGTAATACTGTAAATTAAAAGCGTTTTCGAGAAAGCTTAACTACATTGCGCTTCAGTATGTGGCTGTATTGCATTTCTTCAATAATTATGTAAAAATGAAAAAAGAAAGAAAAGTAAATCTGAAAAGAACATATAAATTGAAACGTAAGAAAACACCTGTAATTATGACTAAAATGATTGAAAGCATGTACATTCGAAACACGAAAGAAGGAAATATCAATAGCAGTGAAGGACTTGAAGTGAACGAATACTTTGTAAGAATAGCAATAGTTTTTATTGAAAAGCTGTGTAAAAATTGCAATAATAAGGTCACAATAGAAGAATTAGCAATAATTAACAAATAGAAAGTTTTTTAAGAAATTGTTTTTTAATAATAGAAAGCTGTGATATTATTATTAACAAAATATATATGTAAGACATATAACATCATGTAATATTTTAATTGTTCAAAAAAATTTCGCTAACTCATTGTAAATAGGCTTGAGAAAGGGGGAACGACATTCCCTTGAAAATTTGTTTTTTCGTAATAAATGTAAATTATTACATTTTAATTTAGAGATGTTGAAGATCATTTATCACAATACATATTGTAGGAGAAAAGACCTACAAAGGAAGTATGGAACAGTTAAAATATTCTTATCCATTTAGTACTTATTTCCTATTATTATCTATTAGCAATAATTGAAATAGAAAATCTAGAATATTTTAGACCAGGAAACATCCAATGCACTTCACAAGAAAGTTGGGTTTCAATACAAATTTTAAAATTGCCCGTAAAGAAATAAAATTACAATTTAATTAGAATAGAGCTTGATGGAACTTAACATTATGAACAATTTTGAAATTTTGTGGAATTGAGGAGTAATGCCGTTACAAAAAAAAAAAGCAGCATTTATTGAATTTTTTCCAATAAGATGTGACTAATGAAACCGAAGACACAGGTCCGTCATTTTTATCTAGAAGGTTCCTTTCGCTGCTAAGGTATTTCAAAGAAGTACTACTTTTCTCTCGAATTTTCTGTGGTATAAAATTGGCGGTTCTTCCCTCCAGATGCAATTACTGTTTACTGAGAGTAGGATACGGTGATAAATACAGACAGATAATTACTCCAAAACCCTTTGAATTTGAGTGAGGATTTGTTTTTTTTCCCCGCCCTCAGGTTCCTCCCTATAAAGAGATAAAAGAATAAAGAAAATGAATTACATATCCAGTGGTCATAAACAAGACTTTTATCAGTTTTATTTCTTGATTCGTTGAAACTTGTTCTGTATTTTTAACTTTGAGACTAGTTCCCTGTAAAAGAAAAACTAGTTTAATAACTTCTTTATACTTGTTTATTAATCGCTACCCATGATTGCAATTCACATTAAATCCCTCGCTTCCGCTACAAAAAGAAATAAAGGAATTAAAAAAAAGGCAACTATTGATATTTTTAAAGATTAAAATCATTTTTGTAGTCAGTCATGCAGTTCCGAATGAAATTTCTCACCTACACTCCATTTCTGTTATCCCGCTCTTTCTCGGAACAAAGAGGGCCAATTATATCTAAATATAATATTGGATTCACGTCAAAATTGTATTTTCTCGCCAAATTTCGCAGTTTATCAAATTATTCTTCCAAACTCCGGAAGGTGGCGTTCAACTAATAATCATGCTTTAGAAAAATGAAAAAAAGAGCATCAAATAAAAAAATGGATGATGACAAAAAAAAAACCCCAACAAAACTGAAATGGAAACAACATATTTTAAAAATCATCCCCAAAACTAATAACATATCAGAACCACGTATTATAATTTATTTCTTCCTCCTGTATGTATTCTCTGTAAGGATAATTCTAACAGTAAAGCGGTAATTATTTAATACGTCGGGAAAAAAATACGGCCTAAAGCGCTTGTGAAACAGAATTCTGAATTACGTATACGAAAAACCTGTCTGTCTGCTTGGTAACATTTCGACGAACGATTCTTGCATATTTTAATACAGAATTCTGATAATCGCTCCCCAATTAACATAATTCCTATTTGAGTTAAAAAAAAAAATTGTTTTAATCCAAATAATATAAAAAGAAGATATCAAATAACAGGAAATCAAGGCTACGACAAAATAGTTTGTGATTTCAGAAATAAAAAAAAAAAAAAAAATACTTAACTATTTTGAACTGTTCTCAAACCGAGTCGTATATATTGTCTACTAACCTAGAATACTAGGATATAAACAAAATTACACGGATGTAAATACAGCAGAACAAACACTAATTCGTCTATATTTCATTGCAAAACAATAATTCAAAAAAAGGCGGGCTTTTTTTATTTTTTCTCCCCCATTTGCGAATTTCAGTTATTTTTTTCGTAATTTCTGCTGTAAGAAATTGCTCTTTTGTTTTAAGATTTTTTTTTTTTATTATTATTTTGAAATGGCAACACAAAGTAAAAACAGTTCTGCAAGCATTTTTACAGCTGTCTCATTCATTTTTTTTTTTTTTTTTTTTTACTACTACAGACGAAATTTAATCAAAGTTTTGTCCATTCATCGTCGACCCACTTAAAAATAACATCTGTCAAAATTGTCATGAAAAATTATGTATTTACGGAATATTGTACAGCACTTGTTTAAACACCACATGTAATCCACAAAAGCGTATATTTTTCGTTGTGATGGAGATTCTGTATCTGCAAAATTTGCTATTCCCTGATTTTGTTTTAGCCATTCTAGAAAAAAAATAAAATAAAAAGCGGATCATATCTTCCAACCAAAAAAAATTAATCGCGACCTTATTTTGACACCTGTTTCAAAGCATCATAGCAATCTCACAAGGAAAGGATGACTATCTATATTCATCCATCGATTTATTCTGTTTAATCTTTAAGTAACCAAAGCTTTATTTTTAATTTAGACTTTTTTTTTTGAATTGTTTAATATTTGTGTTTTTTTTTAAATCATTTATTATTTTTATAATTAAAAGAATGAAAAAAATGTTACATATCTAATTATGACCCAATTTTCATTATACAGTATACTCTCGATATGTCGAAGTCGAAGGGACGCTAAAAAAAATTCGAGATAGCGAGTTTTCGAGATAACAAGGTCATAACCAAAACATAAAATTTGACGTAAAAACACCAGATACGGAATAATATTCTAAAAATTAGTCTTGATAGATAAGAATAAGTATAAATATGTAATGACAGTTAACAATAAGTCTAAATACAGCAATGATAATTTTAATTTTTAAAAGTAGTCGAAAATAATTACATTAAATGAAAAGAATGAGTAAAATACAATGAACTTATATTGCTAGAATTTCTTTAAAAAGTCCAGTATCGTGGCCTGGCGACATCTCTTTTGAAATTGTTCTTCTTTCGCTTAACGCTCACTGTTTTCTTTTCTTTGGAACTTTCCATTTTTAAGACAAACTGGCGATTCACTGACACGTTTTATAACTTCCCTAACGTTTTTCGCCGACTAACTTAACCTTACGCAGTAAATTCTGAATAATTTAGAACAACAATGTATCACGCCTAAGCAACAATGTATCAAATGACTGGCGAAACATAGTAGCGCACACTCGCACCCTCCTTTCCCGAAATGGAGTTATCGACCAGATGGATTTATCGGAATCGTCCTTGACCCCTTAGAGAGATAATGAAGGGGGTGAGAGATTCTTGAAAAATATCTCTATTTGACAAAACAATAAAAACCATACTCGCACATAACTAATAACTAAAGGAATCACTGATCTGTTTTTGGATTTTTCGACACCGGGAATCCAGAACAGCTGTTTCTGGGTTCGTACCCGTCATCAGCTGGACTCGCCCAGTGTCTTAACAGTCAGTGATTCCTAGAGACATATAAAGGAAACAAAAGAGAACAAGAAAATGGCCCTTCATAATAAAAAACAACAATTAATAAAATAAGGATAAAAAAGAGCAGACCTTTAATCCCCGCTAGCCTCCGCTTAGCTTAGGATGGATTAAATTATAAAAATTTAATTGTCATTATTATTTTCGCACGTTAAAACTTGTTGTTGCACGTTAAAACTTGTTGCTTTTTATCTCTATTTGCTTCAACACAACTGAACGATGATTTTTTTTCATGAAAAATTCATTTTTTATTTCGAAAAATATTCGACATAACAAGGTTTTGAGTGAAAACTCTTCGACATAGGAATTAAAATTAACATTAGATGAATATATAATATCAAGGGGAAAAATAATTTTTCGACATATCAAGGTTTTCAAGATATCGAAGTTCGAGATATCGAGAGTATACTGTATGTATAAACATAAAATCCATTTTACCACTAATAAAAAATTTTTTTTTGAGTTTAGCACTAAAACATTTATCTTAGGGAAAATTAAATTTTAAGTTAATGTAAATATTCCTCGGTTTCTGAAAAATAAAAATAAAAAACTATTAAATCTGTATTTACTTTCACATCGAATTAATGTTTTTCTTTGGAAAATGTGTCAACTTCTGGCGCGAATTTATCGACAAGCACTCAATTAGAAAAAGATTTCAAATATCAAAAGTTAGATCGTTTCTACTCCTTAAATATCCATACCAAGTTTCAAGAAGATACAACCAGAAGTTCAAAAGTTATTAGCAAGGACAGGTATACACGCATATGCTCACATATTGATTGACTTGATGACCTTCACTCTTCTAGATTAAAAAAAAATAGAATTAAATCTAAGTGTGATATCTAGAAATTTTATTTAAAAAGAAAATTAAAACAAAAGTAAATAATTATTGCGCTTTTATCAGATTTCGTCTCTACTGTTCGCTGTATGTCGCTTTGTCTCTGACGTAATAGGCTAACGTGGTGATGTTCATTTGTTCTATCAATGGTGACTTGATCGTTCGTTGTCATTGAGCTTAGCAGGAACTTCTCATTCAAACCTACAAGGCAACCTCGATTCCAATCAATAACGGACAGAGATGTGTTGAAAACGGAAGTAACCACTAATAAAGATTTTTATTTGATTTAGCATTAAAACATTGACTGCAGGGAAGGATTCAAATCAAACATTTAGTGCATATTAGTATGACAGATTCGCATTCAACTTCCTAGTGTTAACATTTCAACTTTTAAAATCACTATTTTTAAAAATACTGCTTTTGCTGCGTTAGAATCAATGTTTGTTAAAGTAATTGCTAAAATTTCAATTAAAAACACAGAAATAAAAAAAAAAAAAATAAACAAATAATTTTACATTATTTAAAAAGTATAATTAGTTATACGTAAACATACTTAATTTCAAATAAGCAATCTAAAACAATGAGAGGATCAAGGATATATCATTGGGTGACGGAGAAACCCTCGCCATCTCCTCCCCTCAAAAATATCTCGAAATATATAAAGTAGTCCCTGTTTCTTTCGATATTTGTTATTAGTTGGATGACGGCTAACCAGCCAATATAAATTATCTCCCATCCAAATTTTGAATATAGCTTTTTTTATTACTATTTGTTGTTGACCAACTTCCTAACTTCGTTATCCCCTGAAACTGATTCATTTTAATTCGAATTTTAATTGTAATAATCCAACAGTTACGGATTTTAATTTAATATTCACTTTTATCCATTCTTATCCTTTGAATCTATATTCTCATCGCAATATAAATTCTTTAATAACATTGGCTACTTTTGCAAAATCATCTTTCTGCGAGCTTTTATTTATTCATTTATTTACTTGTTTTCTGTTTTTGAATTGCCTTCTTATAAGAGGGATTTGTACATTTGGAAGATTCGCATTTTATGTGATATCCAAACGCTTAGGAAAAGATGTGCGTCGACTCTTGTGAATAACAACTATTCTCGAAGCATTTCAGAGAATATTGAACTCCGTAAAGACTTTTGATTTCAATGAATTAGAAAATCATCTCAGCCTGTTCAATGGCGGCAGTTCAACGGCGGCTAACACATCTCTTTCTGACGGACAAGTGTAGATAAAGATTGAACTGTAGTTCTCATCTCTAGAATATTCGATGATTTTGTTTTTTAGATTAATTTCCTATGGAAAGTGTACAAGTAAACAGGTGTGTCCGTCTTGTGTTCTGCTAAGAATTTTTGAGCCTGGGCATGAAGTCTTCTTGAAGTTTAACAAGCATATTTGCGGATAGAGGCAAAGTTCACTTGTAATTAAAAATACTTTCATGTGGTTCCCTGTGGATTAATTTGTCCATAAAGGCGACAATAAAGAAAATCGTAAAAAAAAAAAGCATTAAACTTTTTATTAGATATTAAACATTTCGTAATTCACAGTCCTTTGGTACAGTCACGAATATCTCTATTAAGATAAAAATTCCAAAATATGACAAATCAGAGAAAAATATTAAACATAATTATAAATATTGTTACAACTACATTGTAAACAATAAAAATCCCATTGAGTTTTTTAACTTTGACCACTTTGTTTTTCAGTTTTCTTACAGTTGTGACAGTTAAGTGAATATAATAAAGTTCTTTTCTTTATAAAAAATTATTTTTTAATCCTTTTTGTACAGTATGTTCTACTAATTACTGACACATGTGCACATTATAAATATATATATATATATATATATATATATAATCCAACACACAAAACTTGAAGCTGGTGGTCTTCAAATTTCGTAAAGCAAAGATTTCAATTAATCATTTGCAATTTAGAATTCAAGAAGCGTAGAATATAAGAATAAAAATTAACTTATATTACTAAACCTGTAATAAGCCAGGCAGTGATATGTGATTTGAAATACCAATATCAAAAAAACTAATCACTGTTTTAGAAGTGCCAATATCAAAAAACAAATCACTGTTTCCATGGAGATATAATTTGAATATCCCCACTTCTTCAGTGGCGATTTTTGGAAATAATTTAGAAACTAAAGCGCAACGTAATAAGACATATATATAAATGTCATACGTATACGGTGTCTATTTGTGTTTGTGTGTTTATATTTTTTACTTGTATATTTATCAATAGTTAGTGGGTTTTAAAGTTTTTTTTTACAAAATTGGTGGTCCGCACAACTAAAAAGGTTGGGAACCGCTGCTGTAGAGTATCACATACAAGTAATACCAGTTGGCGTTGAGCATAAAGTTATATTAGTAAAAAAATGCTAAATAAATGTATTAGTTATTAGAAGGCATTAGTAGATCAGGAGGCTGGTATTCTACCATCTGTTTCACTTGTTTGGTTTTAATAAGTTTAGCAAATGTTAAAAATTGACTTAACTATCGATCAAAGGCTGTGAGTGGTACTGAGAATTATTGCCAATATTGGTATGGATAAATGGCTTTTTTGACATAAACAGGTGATAATAGATTAGCAGTGAAATACATGGTTTACTAGGGCGAAGTTGTTCAATCAGTTCCACAGTTATTTGTCAACTTTTCATCTAATTGCTTGTTTTTAGATATTGTTATCAAGAAAGACAATTAATTTGATAAATATTTTCTTTAGCTGAATTTGACATCTAGGGTGATTTTTATTATTATGAGTTTATTAATGACTAGATGTGATAATCATAGTAAGTTGTTCAAAAGTTCTTGATCTGATTTTTTCGATACTGTAGAACGACTCAGATTTCCACTA
>JAFIDM010014012.1:46161750-46186631 GCA_023159025.1 Thereuonema tuberculata
AAAGAGAATGTTTTAGTGCTGATCAAGGCAGCAATCTTGGCTCAAATAAGAAGGTTTTCGTCCTTGGAAATAATGTAGGAGTTTTGCCAAAATTGTCACTTATTTATTTATTTATTTTAAATTCTTCTTCGTAAGAAGCGAAGCAGCAGTAGAGAGTTTATAAAAACTTTTCAATGAGAAAATATTTACGTGTTACTACTTGAAATTCAACCTTAAAAACGACAAATTGTTACGACTGAAAAAGTTTGAAAGAAAAACAAACTGAAAAAGTTTGTTTTGAATTAATGTAATTCAAAATAATTTATATGTTTATAATTATAGTTGTTTTTTTTTTTTTACCTATTTTTATTATATTGCCGAGCAAATAATGGAGTTAAAAACGTAAACAATTCCTTAATTTGCAGGGTACCACTATGTAAACTCAAACCTTAGTTTTATTTTCTTGGGGCTTTTTTTTTTTCCTTAACGTTATCCTCGTTATTGCTGTGACATTAGCCTAAAGGTCAGGCTACGTCTGGCATTTTTTGTCTCTCTCTGGATCTAAGCCGTCCCTTGTAAATTTTGTAAGTGCTGTTTTTTTTTTGTTTTTTTGTTTTGTTTTTTTCTTCAAATCATCTGTAGAAATGTTCCTAATCTTCCTTCAAAATTTTATCCAATATTCTAATTGTCTATAAAAATAGGATCAGTCACAACCAACGGCGCTTCAACAAATTTTACCATTTTTTTTTTTATTATACCCTCATCAAGCCACTGCAGGATATTAAGGGTTTGATCTAATACCTGAAACACTCCTTAGTATGTGCACGCAATAGAAAAAAAAAGTTAAGATGATAAATTTAGTTTTGAAATGTAATTATGAGTTGAATTATTCTTATCCGTCTGTCCTAATACCTGAGATCATGGTAACTCAAAAACTACGCGTCTTAGAAAGCTGAAATTTTATAGATAGCTACAAAGGGAAGATCCTTATTGATTTCTTTAACAAATCGGACCAATAGACAAGAAGCTACAGCCAAAAAAAAACTGGCCATTTGGATTAAGGTAATTCAAGAACTATAAAGGCAGAGCAGTTAAACAGGACTACTTCGCTACAGAATATTTGCAGCCACATTAAACGTGAAACAGATTTGAAAGTTTCCTGAACCAGTCGGTTAAATGGGAAAAAAATCACTTTAATAAATGGGGGGGAGGCTAACTTATTATTAGAAATAAATAAACCAGTTCAAGATGTTTTATTATGGTAATTCATGCCAAGTACTTAGTACTATATAAATATAGTATTTTAATAGTGTTTTGTGGCATTAAGTTGACTGCAAACCTCACAGTAACATCATCTGAGACTTCAAGAACTTCCAGAACGAATTTGAAGCCTTTCTTAAACTTAACCCCCCCCCCCTTCCCGTTTTTTTAATCACAGAGCTAGTACTATTTTCTGTCTGCTGACTACAGTACAAATATCCCATTTCCTGAAGACAATAAAGCAAACCTATGTTTCTTAAATTGTTTGATATTAAAGCTCGCGCAGATAATAAGAGGATTAAAATGCGGATTAATAGCCATTATTTAAGACATCCATAGAAAACCAACGTTTCGTTTCTAATACGTTTGTGTGGGAATTTCTGTCACCTTCATAAACGTCATTTATCAGTGTCTTTGTAATGAAAAAAACAAAACAAACTTAAATGTGTGTGTGTGTGTCCGCCGTTAGACATATATGTTAAAAACCCATACGTGTAAATATACAACTCTACCTAGACGATGTTATGATAACGCACGCCGGAACTTCAGTGGTCTGCGTCACAATCATTGTTAGTTTATTTATAAAAATTCTCCAGATCTGTCTGTGCGTAACGTAATGCTCTCCCTCTGTGGTTAGAAAAGAATTTTAACTTCCTGTGAAAATAGAAATAATTTCTTCAATGAAACGTCCACGACAGGAATCGAATTTGCAATCTTCTGATCCGAAGTCAGATGCCTTATCCATTAAAGCCACATGGACTAACTTCAAATTTATTTGTTAATTATTCTTCATTTACTCATCGTCCATCCAAATCATTTCTATTAATAGAAATTATCTTGTAAATTTTTCCAGATTTGTCTGTGTGTAATGTAACGCACTCTCCCTGCGTTTAACGGAGGAGAGCTGCCCTGGAATCTCATTTGTACGACAGGGCAGATCTATCTATGTGTGCCCGCATTCGCAATCGTGGGAGGTTTTTTTTTGAGCGAAATGGTATTTTCTCATGGCCAGCTTTATGTTGGTTGGTCATGAAACAGAGACAAAGTCAAAGTACTGAAGGTCATTTGCTAAATGATGCTAGAATTTTCATTCGCAATGTGAGTTAGAATCAATCCTTCCAATAAACAAATTTAATAGTTATGAATTCATCTTAACTTGCTATCAGTCATATACTGTATATGACGGGCAAAATCTAGACTAAAAGCCTCCTATTATGATCCCGTCATTGTTGACGGGACATATAAGCTAGTAACTTAAAATTTTCCAATATATAGTACAGTGTGGCCAAGAAGTTCCCGTACCCCTTTAATGGTAGTCATATTTTAAGAAAATATTTACACATTAAGTGTCCAAAGCGTCTGTGTGTTCGCCATTATGCTGTATACACAAGTTCATACTTCGCTACGTCCTACTTGACATTTTTTGGAGCAGGTCCGGTGTGATGGTTCGAAATACGTCCTCAACTGTATTGTGCAATTCTTCATTTGTAGCATAACGACATTCAGACACGTAGGCCTTGATGATTACCTCAATGAGTTGTCAGGCGTCGTGAGGTCAGGACTTCGTGGTGGCCATTTCAATAGAGCTGGCAATGCTGGAGTATCGCGACCAATCCAGCGTCCTGGAAAATGCGCATGAAGAAATCCAGTAACAGAGAAGTGAGCAGGTGCCCAGTCTTGCTGTAGTCATACGCATTCCATGATACCCATGTCTTCAAGCTGTTGGA
Source organism: Thereuonema tuberculata (assembly GCA_023159025.1). NCBI lineage: Eukaryota > Metazoa > Arthropoda > Chilopoda > Scutigeromorpha > Scutigeridae > Thereuonema > Thereuonema tuberculata. The sequence goes on from JAFIDM010014012.1 coordinate 46,164,717, forward strand.
TTAACCATGTTTGTAACATGTGTAAATAAGTTCCGCCATTAACACGACCATCAAAAAAATGACGTTTACATCTATTATTACTACATAATGAGGGGCACGGAAACTTCCCGACCACACTCCTCATTTTCTTTATATCTAAATAGATATTTTCATGGTTCAAAAAAAAATTAATCGTTTGTATGTGACAAGGATCTATACGGGGAAAATATCAAAAACAAAAGTTAATTCGTCTTTAAATGAGCATATCAAGTTTCAAGAAGAGTCAGCGGTTTAAAAGTTATTACGAAAGGACACCCATACAAACCCACAGACTGATATGATGAATCTCACTTTCCTAGTAACATAGGCTAAAAATGAATATATTTAGATTGACTATTAAATTTAAATCACTTACTATCTACATTATAGAAATTTTGATGTAAGACAACCTATTCAATTAATTATTTTAATTTTCATATTTTTCTTTTTCAGTTCCTTTATTTTCAATTTTATTTGTACTAGCGTCTAGAAATAAAATGCTTAAATCCCTCCAAACATCATTGCTATCTTAAATATCAATAAAATCGTAATAATAGTTAATTAAGATTAGAGAAATATTATTGGGACTTTTATAGGGGCAAAGAGAATCAATGAGTTATGTTGATCGATTTGAGATCCCTCGCCTAACGATAGTTAGTTACGGATTTTCTTTCGTAACTATGTTCGGAAACGGGATTTATTGCTAATCAAATATTGCGTTGGAGTATTAGCCGAATCGTACAAACTCAGTTTGATTTAAATGAAAATTAATGATTTAAGTATCAATTTATTTTTAGCAAGTAAGGAAGTATTTATCAATTAATGTTTCTTGTGTCGCTAGAGGGCATCCAAACAATTAATTTACAATCTTCAAAAAACATGAAATATCAATTTAGATATAAAGAAAATGAATAAATATCATCATCTACTTTGTATTCAAAAATATTAAGCTATTTAGTAAGTTAATTCTATTATTAAATTAACAAAACAACGATGGTGACGCAGACCACTGAAGTTATGGCAGGCGAACCTTCGAAGATTTTTACTTTAATCCCCAGACAAATACATATTTTTTAATTAATTCTTCCATACAAAAGCACTGGAATCTAAACAATGAATTTCTACATTATTTTTTGTTTATATCTCATCGTCTTAAATAATGAATATTAAGTCCTTAATACATTCCGCGTGGTTTGTTACGATTAATTGCAATCCGATTTAAGTAGACAATTTGAAGTAAATAACGAGAATTTACTTAATGAAAAAGGAAAATTTGTTTTTAGTTTGTATTCACTAGATATTATAATTGGAATAAAAATGTAGACTTGTCATTTTTGTTATTTTCACATCTTTAAAAAGAAAAAAATTGAATGAATTTTGTTTACAAATTCATAAATTATGAAATGGTCGTTTTTGAGGAAAATGTCTGTCGTAATTTCTCCAACAACCACAATACATCGAACTTGTTGCTATTTTTCATCTAATCCCTGCCTCTGTTACTTGAATGTGTTTTGCATTTGACTAATATTTAGCCTTATTAGTATTAGTGGTATTAATTTTCGCAAATCGTCTTTAATACAGCATTGTAATCAAGGAAATCAAACTAGTTCGAATGAGATCGATGACCCACAAATGATTTTTGCTTACGGATTTGACAGTCGAGGAAGTACGAGTTTAAGAAATGAAAATATTCCACAGGTCAAAAATCAATATTTCTAATACGCACGATCTCCGCTGCTCAGACAGGGTCTTTCGTAATAGACGGTTGTCAAATTTATTATAATTACTTCCTATTTCTTAAAATAGAATGAACAGGAAGTCACATTTGGAAGGATTAGTTTGAAAGGATTTTTTTTATTATAATTACGTTAATTTTAAGTAAATTATCTGAAAAATGTGAACATTTCTTACAATATGAAGTTGAATGTCTTGATCGTCTTTCGTTTTACAGAGGTTAAAGTTAGGTTATAAAAGCGCCTTGATAGAATTATTTTCAAATATTATTTTTTGTTCATTTGTGCCTTTCGTGGTTACCATTTTGTTCAATTATTAGGCACGTAAAATTTGTTAATTTCTTAAACCGGTTAGTTTAAATGCTTTGTTTTATGCTAAAGACAAATTCCTTTTGAATACTATTATGCTCTTATTATGTAAGTTAGACGGATTGTTTAGTTGGAGTAAGTGTTTCAGCTATAAAATATAAAGCGACTACTTGAATATATAGTTCTATGCAAATACTGTTTTTTTAAAAAAAAAGCGCCAAACGCTTTTTACATCTATTTTTATTAAATATTTTGATGAATTAAATATATTAAACTATAAATAAATATTTATAGTTTAATATACACTAGCGTTCACACACAAATTTTTAATGGAGAAGGGATTTGTGAATATTTATTGCTGAAAGATCCGACATCCCCTAATAAGAAAAGAGACAAAACCTAACATACAATTCTTTCTTTTTTCCCAGGTTACAGTGAAAAGGTTACAACTACCTCTTGGCGGTCTAGCATTAATAGCTGAACTTATAACCAATTAATAAATAAACAAAAAAAAATCTGTTACTATATTTAAATTTTTATTTTTGTTTTTAAATATAACATCTTATTTTTTTAACAGGAATATTTTGTATCTGGGATTATCTTTCATATTAACCTTTCTCTCATGAATTTATTAGTATATTATTTATAACTAATATTAATAATTATTCTGACACTGAGTACGAAGAAATGAAATTGCTAATAGGCTAATTTACGCAATTTAGTTTTAATAGCAAAATATAACCAAAATCCGTAAATTACATGTTCAATAAATATTTGCGTAAAATAAACCCATTGAAGTGCATTTCTTGTATTTATGATGTGTATATTTATATTTATATTAAATGGCATTTTTATTTACTTATTTATTTATAAATTTATTTATTTATTTATTTATTTATTTTCTTGAAACAGTAACATTTACAAATGAAATAATCTCTTAAGACACTTTCCAATTGATCATTTTATTATTTGCATGCTATGTTTGTTGAGTGCCTCTTTACGATGCTGTCCACGGAGGCCATAGTTTTTAGTGTTGAAGCTCAGGATGAATAATTGCGTGGCTGTGATGCTGTGTCCAGGCAAAGCTGACACATATAATCATTATCATCATCATCATCCCAGGCTGTTCATCCTCTGCTTTCAACGCTCTCTCTCTCTCTTGGTCGATCGCACTAGTGACAGTCATGACGTCTTGTTTCGTTGCAGCTGCCGCCCTGCCCCCTGCTGCCGCCCGACTCGTTGCGAGGGGTGCCCGGAGATGCTTCTCATTCTGGGGTTGTGGTCAACCTGGACGTCCTGGATCTGGCCACCCGCCAACTGTGGAACCACTTCAAAGTGCGAGGAGGTTTCACCAACGACAGGGACTTTGTGCTCCACTTGCTGCGCAGGGAACAGAGCTGCACGGACTGCGGTGCCAGGTGAGCTTCCCCCGCCGCCGCCGACGGTCACTCACTCACTACAGCTTCCCAATGACTCGTTGCTACCAACGAGAAGCGCCATTACCCACAGTGCGGAAGTTGAAGTGAGCGAACGACCAAATTATTCGAGCCCAATTGTCCCCGTTCCTAACTGTTTTACGAATATTCATGAACTGAATCCACACCATTAAAGTTTAATCCATTTTTTTGCCAAAATTTTAGGCCTAATAATCAAAATGCAATATGGATTTTAGTGCTAATTAATTGAAGATTTAATATTCCAATGAACACCATATTTCATTTTTGAATTTAAAGCATTTTGCAGAATTTACGAAAGATTCCAACTCAGGATTCAAAATATCCCTTTTGCTTTCATATTTTATTTAAAATAATACAGATAATCAGTAATTATAATGCTTAGGTTTTTAGCCTTATTGATATCGTGTAGATACTGCTTGAGCCTAAAAATTCAAATAAAAAATGGATTTAAAAAAAATGCTTACAATTAAAACGCATTAATTAAAAAAAATATTTAAAAATAAAAAAAAAAATGTAATTATCATGTTTTAAAAAAAATGTGGTGTGTGTTTCATTTCAAAGGACATGGGGAACACGAAATTACAATTATTATAATTTATTACGGCACCAAATACAGAATTGTCGTACAGATTGAATTAAGTTCTTGTGTTGAAGCGATTAATAATAACTGTTTTGTCTGAAGAGCTCCACTTATGCAATCCATTGATTGATAGGTCAAAGAATTCCTGCGCGAGCACCAGTCGATGAGAATCTGTTGTTCACTTTCATAATAAATCGCATCACACCAGGATCAGCTTTTTACAAGTGAGACCACACTAGGATTTCCGAAAAATAAAGGATACTTGAAAATTTATATTTTAACTTCAATGATTTTTTTTTTTAAGCATTTCATGTTCAAATATCATTTCAATTTTACATAATTTGTTGTTGTTTTTTTGTTAAATTTATGACCTAATTTTATGAGTGCACAATTTTTATTTACATTTTGACTCCGGAAGTAGAAAGTTCTTACTACATTTTCAGTATTAGCCATAATTTTAGCTTCATTTGTGAATATTCATCGACTAAATAAATTATTTATTTTATCTTGTAGATGTGTTACGCATTCTTAACGATCATTTCGTTTTGAAAAAAGCACTACTTTTCGTAAACTTCACCGACTTCCGGAGTCAAGTTGGTTTGTTTACACCGGAAATGCATGTAGATTACATCCACCTAAATCGACCTTTTACCATAACGCCATAATACCATTACTTTAATACAATAATGAAAATTATTTCTTTTATTATTACGCATTTAAGATAAAGAAATTTACAGATTATTAAAATAAAAAGAATAATTTCCAAGTATTTTTTGCGTGCACAATTAATATAACTTCAAAATTAAAACGTAATGAAATTTGAATCACTATGTAAAAATAGCTCGTCAGTTAAAAGACTTTTCGGTGGACCTTTGTCAATTTCCAAAAATTAATCTCTACAGTTTGATCTTATATAGTGTTTAATCATATGGACAGGCCTACATTAATCGAGTGTTTTTTGAAAATATAAAAGAAGTCACTTAACGTTAGGTTAACGTTAGGTTTTTACCATATTCCATAATTTTTATTTTTTGATAATTAGGTTGATACCCCGGGTAAAAGTGCACTTTACGGTACCGGGTGTTGGGTTCTTTTTGTTTTTCCCCCGTCTTGGAACTATTTTGAGAAACCGGAAGCGGAAGTTGATTGATGTGGGATATCCAAATTCCGGTGCGGAAAGTTGTTGTTGGATGTAGGATCGATGTTTTTGAAGGGGAAATTGTTTTTTTTCAAAAGTTAGCAATAGATACATCCTGCAGCTGACGATGCCTCACATAACTTCAAAGGGTGAATCCTGCAAATGTATCCTTGCGCGCCCGAAGCGGTAAGACGCTCGTCAGTGCTGAATCCTTACGAGCATTTCTATTGGCTTGTACCGGATAATGCACTCGAGCCATGCCCCGTATCCAAAAAGTGCTTTACAATATTTGAACATTCTTATTTTTTTGTTCAAACATTAAAGCATATTATTTCCGTCTCTTTTACAAATTCTGTGACGTCGTACCATAATAACTCCTGTTACAACCCTTGCATGGAATAGCATAAACCAAATTTCTGTTTTCTTCCAATTCCTCAGGCGTTAACTTATCTTTATAATGAACAATTTTATAATTTTTATTAACAATATTAATAATAAATGGTTTCAATAATTTCTTAACGGAGTTATTTAGGAACGTAAGGGGTAATACACATTATTTTTAGGATAATTATTCGTTTTTCTTACTGCAAATTCATTTTTGGCTTTATAAAATGCACTAACTAATTTTCAAAAAATAAAATTATGGAATGTGGTAAAATTAATCATATGATTAAACACTACATAAGAACAAACAGTGAAGATTAATTTATTAGAATTTTTTAAATCCTTCTAACGTACTAACGAGCTATTTTTACTTGGTGATTCATAATTCATTGCGTTTCAATTTTGAAGTTAGAAAAAGAATAATTTATTTCCACAAATATCATAATCAATGAAAGCAATGAAAGCCATCTTTCTATATTTCAAGATTTTTACTATACACTACCTGTAACATGCCGGCGTTGCAATGCCACTCAAAGAAAGAAAGTGTTTGTATTTTAATTCTGTTTATTGGAGTGCTTTTGGATACACAATATTTTTTGTTTTTCCGACTGGTGCATACACGAATAAATTAGAAGGTTTTCCGACGCGTGAGCAGGCCACATACAGCTGTCCATGTGTGAAGCATGGATTTTCCAAATTTAGTCCACACACTTGTAGCGGTTGTCCCTGTGCTTTGTTGATGGTCATTGCAAATGCGAGTCGCACCGGAAACTGCAAACATTGAAACCGGAAATACACTCATTTGTAGAAACGACTCGGGCACCAGATATTGTAAAATGGTTCTACTAATTCAGAAACCTTCGTGGGCGTGCGCACAACGTCAATGATTATTTAAGAGGGGATATGGGATTGAATTGCTCTCAGCCCCATCTACTGAAATGTTATTAATTTGTCTTTCGGTAGAAAATCCTTTTTTAGTTGGATTTTACTCAAAAGATATAGGTTCGAAATGTGTAATTTTAATGTATTTACATATTATAATACTGTCCTTATTAAAATCTAGAATTCTTCTCCCTTCTACCCCCCTAATAATAATAACATTGTAAAATGCTTAGTAGTCATCCTATTAGCTAGCTGTAGATCAACTATAGTTAAATTTAATACCAACATCGTTCAATCGTGTAAAATAGAATTTAAAAAAAAAAAAATAGAAAAATCGTTAATGGATTTTGAAGAATCACATTTCCTTTCAATGTTAGTAAGTGCCGTGATTTTAAGAAAACCTTTCTTCCAAGCTGTGATCATTTTGACTGCCTAGTAATAATTTAAAACTATATATTGCTCAGTTCTTTGTCTAATGTCAAGAAGTTCGATCAACTGCATATTTCAAGCGGAAGGGGCGGGGGCCAGGGGTTGGAGGCCGCGTGCGTCTCGTGTCATCTGCGTCTGATATCGCGGGAAGAACTTATTCACTGAAATTGTGAATCCTTCTGTTGCCTGAGGTTGAATCATCGATCGAGTCCTCTTCTTCAGTCGGTCATGGAATCTTATCAAGTCGTTTGCAAGACGTCTCTGCTATATTTATTTATTAGGAAAGGCGTGGGGTTTGTTTGTAAAGATTAAAGGTTTTCTAAAAGACAGCTCTTTGTGAATTTGTAAGCATCTCTTCATTTTTTTTCATTTTTTGAACATGGCAGTGGATTTGAATCAATAATGAACAGTTCTTCCATCTATCAGGATCTGGGCATAGGAAGGCGAACATCCAAATAACTTTCTCAATAATTGGAAAAGGTACACATACAACTCTGAATAGAATTAAAACTAATTGAGATTTTTGCTATTTATATTTTTATAATGTCAGAAAAATGAAGATGACTTGCAAAACTTATTTACCTATAAAAAATAACCGATATATACAATATAAAGATTTCTAAAACAAACCCCATTACACTGTTCCAAAAGTCAGTGTAAACTTGAATTAGAAAATACAGCAATTGAACACGTGACCGATTGATTGGGGAATTACTGGGAGGATATATATTTGGATCTGCGCATAGTAAAGAACACACTTCCGACATCGAAAAGAAGAACAGAATGGAATAGATATTTACATTCTGTAAATTCAAGATGTAATGGAAGAGGACAGAATAGGTTTCCTAAATTGGAAACCACGCAGAAGAATAGGAAGATCAAAAAGAAAATGATTGGAAGAATACAGTCTAAAAAGATTAAAAGTATTTTGACTGCAGTGGTTGTCTCAATGCTTAAAGAGAAAAATGTAGAATATTTTATTTACATTTTTCGTATTAAAGAAAAAGCAATAATGAGTTTGAAACACTTTAATCCATCAGCTGTTTTTTATCCGAGAGGTCTGCATCAAACTAAAGCAGAGGCAGTTTGAAAACATTAGCCTTTTCAGTTTACAATAAAGCTACCTGACTTATTCCCTGACTTATACCTGACTTATTTAGAGCTACATTCTCTAAATGTAAGACCACGTGTTGACATCCTACACACATACCAAAACTTGGAATGTAGCTGTTATGAATCCACTAGGTGCCGTTTTCTGTCTTGTATCAAGGTCCTAGGCTTCTTATGGTAGCAGACGCCAGCTACTCGTATACAAAGGACTTCTAATTTGTAATATTTAACTATACATTAGGATCTACAATAATAAATTATGTAATCATTTATAGTCTACACGGGCTATAATTGTACTATATATTTATATATACAAGGTGTACTGAAATGTGCTGCCAAACTTAAAGGTTGTATTCAATCATGCAAAACAACGAATAAATGTCATTTAAACATGGGTCTGGAAATCCGTTATTTCCAAGATACGAACGATGAAACATTCATTTCAGTCGTACAGCCCGACGACTTCTGAACCAACGTTATCCTGACCGTTGGATTGGAACAGGGGAACCAACAGGATGGCCTCCTCGTTCCCCTGATTTAAAACCTCTGGACTTTTTCGTATGGGGTTATCTTAAATCATTAGTGTATACCGGTTCCTGACGCCCATGCACTACATGATCACATATTGGATGGGTGCAATACAATTCGACGTGCCTCTGGGATCTTCGACCGAGTTCGGCAGTCGATGGAACGACGTTGTGTTGCGTGCATTGCGGCCGGTGGAGGACATTTCGAGCACTTTCTGTGAAACTGAGCGATTGTACGGCCAACACCTCTGTATTGTTGCATCGTTCATATCTTGGAAATAAAGCATTTCTAGACCCATGTTTATATGACATTTATTCGTTGTTTTGCATGATTGAATACAACCTTTAGGTTTGGCAATTCATTTCAGATTCACTCTCTCTATATATATATTGTATGTATATGTTGTATGCTATTAACTATAGCAATGCTGTCGGCGACAGAGGAAACAAGAATGATCTATATATCTTTTACTTTCAGGGTTATTTCTATCCAAGGCGTCGCTGTTATATACAACAAATATAGCTGTATTTACACGTGATCTACTTGTTTTAACGAAATTGCATAGAAAGGAAATATAATAGAGCCTTCTTTGATTAACTGTTAATTATGGTTTGTTTGTTTGTTTGTTTTTTTGTTTTGTTTTTTGGGGGGGGAGTGCAATGTATTGCTACATTGATGAGTCACACACTTGCTATGACGGCACTTTTTTATTATTACAATGCAAGTCTTTGCAATTCTTCACAAACACCAAATAATTTCAGTTTAAGTAAAATACCTAGATGAGATAAATAGATCTTAGATATCCTATGCTTCTAATCTCTTCTATTTTGGTGTAAAATTCAAGCTAAATTTATTATTGTAAGAAAGAATTTTATTTATTTTTTTCTCCTGAAGAAAATACTCGTTGAGAGTACAGAAATATCGAGAAGTCATAAAGATGTTTTGAAATTTTAAGGAACGATGTTTCATTTGTTTAAATATAGAAGAGTTAAGATGTTATAAGTTATTTGAATATATGTTGGTCAGCTTCAAGTGAAAATGGAGTCTTACATTTTAAACAGAAGAGAAAGAGAAAACAGGAAAGAAAATAAAATAAAATGAATATATATAAATATATTTCCATAGTCTGAAAAGAAGCTCAATATTAAGCAAAATCACAACATCTGCAAATGTTTTTTTATAAAACCTGTCTTCATATTGGAAAAACAGCTTTCCGAAGTGTTACCTTAAGTCTTGCAGCGATGACCCTTAAGAAATTTCTTGGTATAGAAGAAAAATGACATTCGCCTAGGATGATTAAAAGGATGAGGGAGTAAATTAACTCTAGTTAAATAACCCAGCAATCGTGGACATGGCCACTGTTGCACCTACATTTACACTTCCCTTTGTATAGTTGACCCTGAAGGAGGTTTCCACAGCTTGCTTCATTGAGATACCAACATTAGTCTAAAGGTGGCCTAGTTTTTTCGAAACAGTACATTTTTAAGCCTTTAGCTTGGGAGTTGCAACCTAACAATGCCATGTTTTTAGGAATACCGATTTCTGAATAACAGGATTTGTGCTACGTACGCTAAATTATCACGAGGATGTTTCACTGGTTACGAAGTTTTGTAAGGAAGAATCCACTATTATGGGTGAATGGGATCTAAAAGCACTTCCGCTCAAACAAACGAAACTGACTTCAGAGGAGCGACAGTTTTGGTAATATATACATAAGGCGGAATATATCTTAAAAATACGTAACACTTCTATAAAAATAAAACAAGTAGTTTATTTAAAAGTTCAAAAAATGAAGCCTATGCACCTGCAGTTTATTTATTTAACGAAAAATTCACAAATGAACTGAAATCCCAGTACTCGCCAATTTGGAATCGAAATGTAAATAACAAATTGGGCATCCACATTGATCTCTCCATCTCGCATCTAAATGAAATATTCGACCCATTAACGACGCATCAATTTGAACATATCTATCCCTAAAATACCTGTGAAGATATTTTTTTACTTGTCTTCAGAAATGATTGTTTCCTTAGCAGTTAACAAACGATTGTAAGTATACAGAATATGCCAATTGCTTGCCGAGTTTGCAGAGTTGTGGTGGGTGAGGACAATTGTTTGAATAAAGGATTTAATAATATCTCTAACCTGAATTTTTTTAGACTGATTCTGATTCAATATGTGAAACTAATTATGGCATATTTTTTTTTTCTTTCTACGTTTCTATAAAAAAAATTCAAACATATTAATTACTGTATATCTTCACTGCTAACTAGAATATAGAAGTCTTTGTACTAGAATATTATTAAAAATGTTTAGTTCTAGTAAATATATATATTTATATATAAGGGAGGGGGCCCATATATCGCCTACGTTCCTAATACCGCCCAGGGCGATGTAGGACAGGATAGTGATGCTATCACACGGGAACCGATGGAAACAATTTGCCATTCCTTCCATTAGCACGCTGTGTTCGTTTGGTGGTGTTAGTTCAACCCGATTATTTTTTATGAATTCTTGAAGTTTTTTCGTTCTGGTAAATTATGAACCTACTGTTTCTTTTAGTGCTGCAGCTTATGAATTATTCATGCCATCGCAACCATCTAATATCGTGAAGTAGTGAAAGAAATAACCTATCTGTTGGTAATGTCTGTAACTTGTTAGAGGTAGCCGGTTTGTCTGTAGCGTCCCCCAAATTGACAAGCTAGAGAGTGCCCAATATCGCCCACCTCGTTGTTCCATATATCGCCCACTGTGCGATATTTAATTTTGGTTTATTACAGATGTCTCAACGTAAGACATGGGACAGAGAAGTTGTCACAGCTGTAAAAAATTAAAAAAATGGGTCTTCTGAAAGCTTCCAAAACATTTAATGTCCCAGTCTTGTGAGTGGGTCACCATTCACAATTGCTCTAATGAATTCTCTCAGCAAAAGGAAACTAAGTCCTAAGGGGCTGAACTTAGACGATCCAAAGAAAAAGAAGCTCGCAACACCCATAAAGAATTGCGAAAAGATTAAGAAAAAAACAAAAAAATGCAAAGAAGTGCAAAAAAAACAAAGTATTTAATGGTGTGGGCGATATTTGGAACACTTTCACAAAATTCAAAATATGAGGTTTGCCTGAAAAAAAATTGAGGAAAAATACAAAATAATAGTTATATCTATAATTGGTTCAGGAACATGTAAGTGAAGGTTAATATGATACATTGTAATTGTTTGCAAGCAACCGAGACGATAAATGACAAGAATATGGGCAGGTTTTCTTAGATGGGCGATATTTGGGCCACCTACCTTATATGTATATATATTTCGCAATTGTTAAATAAAAACTCAAAAAAAAGTTTTATATATATATAGGGTGTTGCAAAATTCGAGTGTAATATTCAAATCACGTATAGGGGCATGGCTAAGGATCAATATATTCCTAATGAACCCATGTCCGGAAACACCCCCTTAAGGCCCTAGTTGGTCCTAAAGTGAGCCCTTCCGAGAGAACATATCCTTTGTCACACTATCCGAAATGTTTTGCAGGCGAGCCACACATTGATCTGGGGGTGCTATTTCTGTTTGTTACAATACAAATGCTTTGCAGATGAGCCCACACATTGATCTGGGGGTGCTATTTTTGTTTGTTTCAAAACAAAATTAACACCTCCAGATCAATAAGTGGGCTGGCCTGCAAAACATTTCTTATGGTGTCGCAAAGGATATGTTCTCTCGGAAAGGCTCACTTTAAGACCACCTAGGGCCTTAATGGGGCGTTTCCGGACATGGGTTCATTAGGAATATATTGATCCTTAGCCATGCCCCTACACATTGGTTTGAATATTGCACACGAATTTTGCAGCACCCTGTATATGACCAACACCAATCGTACATCATTTAAAAAATTCACAATTTTTTACCAGTTCTAGCTTCTATGGTTATCAATAACAATGATTAAGATTAAAAATGGATCAAGCTGTTAGATGCCGTATTCTTCGTCACAACTGATTCAATCACTTCTCAGTTTCTAATATAAATTAATTTTTAAGCTGTGGGCATTTGCTCAAGAATTACGAATCCAAATTAATGTTCAGTTTAAACTATAAGTTATAAAGCATAAAAACTGTTGAATTCATTTTTAGTGTAAATCCTATCTCGTAACAATTGAGAAGTAAATCACAGAATAGACAGTGTTTGAAATTCTGGTATGAACTCTTATAATCTATGAGATGACAACTTTGAACTTTGTTTTACATAGTGAAAGAAAGGCCAAAAAAGGAATAGATATTGTTATATTATGATTTGAACTTTATTAATTTAGAATTACTAAAACGGACATTGATTTACATGTTTTTTTAACTTTTTCTTCAAGAAACCAAAATGGCAGTCCACGACCGGGGAGCCCTCTTTGGTCAACTTCCAGCAACAACAAAGTCTCGATGGCAATCACTGATCGGTCAGCTGCAGAATCCAATGGCGGTGGTATCAATGGCAGGTAAGATATCTAAGAAAGAGATCTTTTGTTTTAACCAAATATAAGTAATGACAGTTTGTTATTAGATAATCAGTTCAAAAAAAGTGAAAAAAGAAAAAGGGAATGAGAGTTGGCCTTACAACGAAGCTGTGATGGCTACAAAAATAACAGCATTGAAATATATAAACTTACTGATTGAGCTTATATAGTACGAGCCTATGAGAAAGAGGCTATTTTAAAGCATTTTTCTTCATTTGTTTGGACCTTCATCACTCTAAAACAATGGATGGATTTCCGTAAGTTTGGCACATTGTTTATTCAACCTAAACCATAAGCACGAGTATTTTAGGCTCCACCCCTCAAATGTAACATCAAAATTCCACGCTAAACGGGTGGACTGACTTCTTTAAAATTCGGTGCGTTGCGTATTTAAGGTCAACTTAAAACATGCAAACGATTACTTTGGTCTCCTATCTATATTAAGGACATATATTAATTTGGTCTTCCTCTGCCCATCTCTCAAAATTGACCACCACCCGCTCCCTCCAACCACTTCATGATCAGTAACAATAAAGTGATGAATACCTGAGTGTCGGCTTATTATTTATTCCAAAAATAATTGGTAAAGAAAGAAGATTATATTGCAAGTTTTAAACAGCAACTAACAGAAGAACTTGCAATTAAAGAAATCTAGTTGAAGTTGTAAAACATGCTTGCTGTAACCAAACGTATAACACTTGCGGAACTTCAAGTAAATTGGACTAACTAGACAATTTTTAGAGTTGAAATCGAGGGGTTTAACACCACCTGCTTAAAATTTGAAGACTAGTTTGAAGTTATTTATAAAAAGGCTGTTTGAAGTTTAATCCTGGTGTGATTTTAGAAGTGTGGTGAGGCATTAGAACATAGCGTGGTCGGTCTTGAGACCAAACTATTTTGTTAGTTTGAGCATTTGTTAAACTTTAGTATCTGTTAATTACGTTTGGAAACTACCTTTTTTTAACTTTAAAACACATATTTTGTAATACCCCTCCCTCCTGTAATTTATTCGTAGATTTCACATAAAAATTAAGATTATTATTTTTTTTTTTAAATACGATAAATGTCTTAACAAATGAGAAAAATAATGAGTGAAAAAGCTGCAAGAAAGATGAATTTACAGATTAATGAAGAAAAAACTAAGTACATGCCCGTAACTAAGAAAGACAACCCTAGTGGATCTGCATTCATTGAAATTGGCTCGTATAAGTTTGATGTTGTACGTAGCTTTACTTACCTTGGATCCGAAGTCAACTCCAGGAACAATGTTAGGTCTGAAATCCAAAAACGTTTACTGTCTGCTAACAAGTGCTATCATGGCCTCGGGAAGCATTTGAAGTCTAGGCTGTTGTTTAGGAAAACTAAAGTCCTAATGTATAACGTCTTAGTGAAGCCTGTACTAACATATGGAGCTGAGACCTGGACACTCTCAAATGCTGATGAAAGACAGCTGGGTATATTTGAAAGAAGGATTTTGAGGCAAATTTTTGGACCAGTGGAGGAAAACGGTGTCTGGCGAAGAAGATATAATTATGAATTGTATGATTTATATAAAGAACCAAACATTGTGAATTGTATAAAGATCAGAAGGTTGGAGTGGGCTGGACATGTGCTCCGTGCAAAGGATAGAATGATAAAGAAGATATTTGATGCAAAGCCAGAGGGAACTAGGAAGGTTGGAAGACCAAAGCTAAGGTGGGAAGAGGGTGTGAGAGAGGATGTGAGGACAATTGGAATCAAGAATTGGAGGAATGCTGCACTCAATAGGAAAGAATGGCGAAAGCTTCTTCAGAAGGCCAAGGCCCACACAGGGCTGTCATGCCATTGATGATGATGATGATGACATATAATTTATATCAATACAAATTAGTAGTTAAGTGGCAAAATATAGAATATTAAGTAAACATTTAAATTAATGAACAAATTTTAACAGAATGAATACACACAATGCACAATAAGATTAGTGTGGTCGGTGTCAGAGACCGATTTGTTGTGAATTTCGTAAATAATGAATGCTATGAAACTGAATCCCCTACCGGCAAATAGTTGAAACTATTTCACAAAGCTACCGTAAAGAAGAATTACTGTCATCTATTGTTGTTTAAAGTTTAATTATTGTTTAAAGATGTAATTAAAACAATTGTATGTGACGCTCTGGGAGACCGAGCCACAGTAATGCAGGGTTAAGCAATCTGTCACTTAAGGACTTAGGATAAACGCAATTAAGTCCGAATGTCAGAACTACTTCGACAGTTTCCTGCAAAAGTCTTCTGTGAAGATGCGTAAAGAACCGGTACCCAATCTAAAGGGCTAAACGCACTTGTCCGTCTTCCGTTATGTTTCCGTAACGTAATTGCTTTAGTGACATGGTTAGGTATTCAGGGTCACCAGAATTGAGTCTCGTAAGACATAACGGAGATCTTCAAATTAACGAACATAGCCGTTATATTTATACAACATATGTTCGTCGATTTGAAGATCTCCGTTACGTCTTACGAGGCTCAATTCTGGTGACCCTGAATACATAACTGCGTTACTAATGCAACTACGTTACGGAAACATAACGGAAGACGGAGAAGTGCATTTAGCCCTTAGATAACGAATCAGGCGCTAAACCACAAGGATTAGGTAATCGCGCGGAGTTTAGCAAAAAAAAAAAAAAAAAAAAATTGACTTTAAATTCGTCTGAATGTTATTGAGTCTACAATGCATTCTATACAGATATAAAACCGTTTTTTTTAGCATATTTTCCGAAGAAAGCCAGGCTTAGAAATCAAGTCAGTCTGTGTGTGTGTCTGAATATTTGTTACCGCAATAACTACTAAATCGCTGTATGAATCTTCGTGAAACTTGACATGTCCATTTAAGGACAATGAAACTTTTAAAATTTATATTTATTTATTTATAAATAAAAAAAGGTCTCTTACTCGAGGCCTTTCATCGAAAAGATAACAAATTCCCAGATAAAAATCACTGAAACCAAAACATTGATTTTCTTTCGATGCCTTAAAATAAGTGCATTAATCTTCTTTTCAATCCTCTTAAAGGCTGCGCGAGCTTTAAAACTAATGAAAATAATCGAATTCAGACAGTTTAAGTCAATAATGCGATTTTTAATTACTTTTTATCTAAAAATGAAAAGTTCTCTATTTGTTTGCATTTCTCGTTTGTATTATTTGTTTGTTAAGGACGTTTAATAAATAAATTAAAATGCAAGAATTTAAGGAAGCAGGCTTCAAGGTTTTGCAGGAACTTCTTTGTTTTGTTTTTTTAATAATTTTCTTTCTATTCCAAAACGGTTTTGAAAAATTTGAGAATTTAGAAGTTTGTTTTTTTTTTAGATGATTACATTATCTTAAAAATCGAAAATAATTATAGTTCAAAGTGGTTGAAAATACTTTAAATTACATTTACCTATCGTTCTTTGTGTTAGGTTCACAATGAAAAACTGCATTTTATAGCATATTAAGAGTTTTATCTTCTTTTTTTTTTTTGTATTTTAATGGAATATTTTCTAGCTTATTAATTTAATAAATTTATTCCAATTTATTATTTGGCAAATGTTGTAATTTTAGAAGAAGCTATCATCATTATTATTACCTTTCCATAAATAGTGCAGAAAAATATATTAAAGAAAGAATAATAAAATGAAATAAAAAAGTATAAATTTGATCTTAAGAATTTAAAATAAGGCAATAGAGATTGTCCCGAATTGAGAAAAACTGGGGAAAAAAAGGCGATGAGTGCAGGTTTTGATATTAAGTATTAACTAGTCGGCTACCCGTCGCTTCGCTCCGGAAGCCTCGCTTATGTAACGGAAAACAACTTTTTATTTATTACAAAAAAAAACACACACACACACAAATTACATCAAGTAAACTAAAACTAAAATTTTTTAAAAGTTTTTTTTTTTTTTTTAATTTAATTTTTGATGTCTATATTCTCTTAATCTATGACTGCTTTTAGAACCAGCGTGTAAATCATATATCCATGATATATTTTTATTTTTTATAGATATTAGAATGTAGGCCTCGTAGTCTAATGGCTAAGACATCTAACTTCTGAGCAGTATTATACCTAATAGAAATAGTGCATCTTTCTTTCTTGTCTCTCTTTTTTTTTTATTCCTATTGATACTTTTCAGTAGTTTTCGAGTTAGAAATAGTGATGGTTTTTGAGTTACAAATAGTGATTTTTCAGTTACAAATAGTGATTTTTCAGTATTCTACCTAACAGAAGTACTGCTTCTTTCTTTTTTGACTCTCATTTTAATTGTAATTGTCACTTTTCAGTGGCGTTTGAGTTACAAATATTGATGGTTTTTGAGTTACAAATAGTGATTTTTTCGGTATTCCACCTCAAAAAAGAGTGCTTCTTTCTTTCTTGACTCTTGTTTTCTTTACTCCAACATCTGCCTTATACACGCACTTATTTTTCAATGTCACATAGAATTTGGTTATGTAAGAATATTTAAAATATTGCAACGTTTCGGCAATTATCGTTCTAATTGTCAGTTTCGAATTACAAATAAACTGACGGATGGGAAATAAATAAACAATCTTGAGATTCAAAAAAAAAAGATTGAATACATTCCTTATTGATGGGGGAAAGGAAAGGAGATATAAGTCAAAAAACCATATGAAGAGAGTTGTAGTCCCTATGGCCTAATGGATAAGGCATCTGACTTCGGATCAGAATGTTGCAGGTTCGATTCCTGTCGCGGATGTTTCATTGTAAAAATTATTTCTATTTTCCATTCTCTCAGAAAATTGCGCCGGACAGACACACAGACAGACAGAGAAATAAAAGATTTTAGTAATATAGATTAAACCTCTCCTAAGCATCGGAAACAAACAGCAAAAATAAAGTTATTACGGATAGAAATTCATGATGAAATCGGGCGGCGAAATATCCACAGAAGTTAAGAAGAAATGTCTTAACTGCTTCCTGTAGGATTAACACTGAAACAGAGAAATATAAGATGTCATTTATTAATGTATATTGATAGGCTTAATAAATACATTTGAGGAATGATTTACTGAATTAACTGTTTGACTGAACATGCGAATTGCTGCTATTCCACTTGAACACTTTTTGTCCTAGGTCAGTCCATTTGTCTGTTTGCATAACGTCAAAACGGCTGGAAGGATTTCGATAAAAATTAATACATAGCTTATTTATACTTAACTTAAAATACAGGCACATGTACTTTGGTCTCTACTCCTCCCATCTCTCAAAACTGATCCCCGAAATCTTTCCATCTTTCCATTTAATCCCCGCTAAAACTACTAGATCGATTTCTTTAAAATTTGATTCGATGTTTCGATGATTCGATTTTTAGCCCAAATGAAAATATAAGAACACTATTTTGACACTATTTTAATAAATAATAACAGATAATAAATGACGATTAGTACCAACTAAAACTTATTTTCTTTTATTTGAATTAATTTTAAATTTGGCTTTCTGTTTTATAAAATAATAGTGTTGTTTGAACAGATCAACGGCACAGTCTGTATTTGTTTGTTAAGGAACATATTCTAATTTCCATGTCATTCATATTTCAGGATTGTCTCTATTAAGATTCTACGTGTTCATTTCGAGTCCCGTGCATTTACAGCCCATTCTTCAGATACCAGGCTGCCAATAAGATCGGGTATTGATCCTCGGCTTAGTCCGATCGTGGATTGGATCGGGAATCTGGAATTCAGGGTTTTGCAATTCATGTCTCCCAACTATTTGATTCGACTGCAGATTGACTTTTGCTTTTTTCCTTCCGCGATTTAAAAACAGCTGAACTGATGCTAAATTTGAGTAATGATTATTAACTTTTTAACTGAGTAAAAATAAGTTCTTGAAATATTTTGAAGCCTACTGTCCTGAAAACGCAAAAAAAAAATGTTTACGTTTACTTCTGAATTAAAGTCCAGTTCACGAAAGAAAAGCTTTCTATGACGTAATATGCCTATAGATTGATGTTTCCAGGACGTAACAGCGACATCTATTGCTCAGCTTCGCAACTGACTCTTGTAAACATAACGAAAACATTCTGGTTTTTGTAAATTCTACAGTTACGAATATATCTATGAATATTGCGAATATAATTAGGCCATTTCTACGTTTGACGTCATGATTTCCAGGAGAAAGCAAGTGATTATAATTTGCCAAGTAAGGAAGTTTTCTCATTATTATTTAAATTTTTTTAATAACTTGGCTTGACTATATAATGTCGATGTAGAATTTCCTCATTAATTCCGCCATACTTTATTCCCAGCTCCATTCCCAGTTGTAAAAATGTTTTGCTTCCGTTGAATTCAATTTTTGATTGAAATTTCGAATGAATGATATCAATCCTTAGGTATTCATTCTAAAAAAGAATAATTTCACTGATAGTGGCTATCAGTACATTGCTGGACAATTGCTAAGGTCGGATCACAAATTGCGATGTATCATAAAATTACGCGCGGGGTGGAGGCCCAGCAGGATACAGTATTGTTGCCAAATATGTTTTGTTATCAAACGAACACTTTTGTCCTTTTAGCTGTTTCACAACCTTCTGTATTTTCCAGAACAATAAATGATCTTTATTCTAATCTCCCCACTGTTCGGACATTAGAATAAAGATCATTTATTGTTCTGGAAATACAGAAGGTTGTGAAACAGCTGAAAGGACTGAAGTGTTCATTTGATGCTGTGTACGGAGAAATGGAAAAATGCATATGAACGACAGCAGGCACCTTTGAGAACGGTGTCAATATGAGATATGTCCATCGTGGAGGGTGATGCAACATTCCACACGACGTGTCATGCTTTGCACAACATTATCCAGCAGCTGTTGAGGCAAGTTATCCTACTCCTCTGTCAGTGCACGGATGAGGGTGGTTTTGTTTGTTGGAGAATATTGTTGACCTCAAAGCCTCAAGGCGCCTCCCCAAAGCATCCCAAACATTTTCAGTGGGGTTTAGATCTGGAGAACGTGCTGGCCGTACAAGGCGTTGAATATCCTCGCTGTCTAGACAATCCTGAACAGTGAGTGTTCGGTGAAATGATGCGTGATAGTCCATGAGCAGAAATGTATCACCGACAGCATCGTACCGAGAATCTGGGACACGTGTTTCAGTCTTATTATGCGTCATCAGACAGATTTAGTGTTTGATATGGTTTATTTTTTATTGTTGCTTGTTTTGTTGGGTGCCACTCGCGGGTGCGGAGATGGTCTTCTTAACTTGTTTCGCACACTGGGTCTATCATCACGGATAAATCTGGCTGATGATGCCTAATAAGGCCGAAACAGCTGTCCCAGATTCCCGGTAGATGTTTACCTTAGTTTTTCTTGAGAAAAAAATATATCTGAAAACATTTATTAAGACTTCAAAAAAGCCTATATTAGTTTTTTTCCCCCTTATTTTTGTGAATTTCAGGAGAAATACTAAAACGACAAAAAAAGCTGTATTTATACATATTTTTGAGGTTCTGACTGTCATATATCACAGTGCATCCGATGTCGAAAGCTTCTGATTGGTTAACTCAAAAGTCACTCTTCAATAGCAAAGGACCGATCTGACGTTCTGAACTTCATTCAGAAGTAGGATTACAGAGAATAAATATCGTTAACTAAATAAACAAACTATTTAAACTCAATGCGGACATCGCTTAAAATCGTACTTGATCCTTGAATTACAACGACTTGAATAAATACGTTTTACGCTCCAATCAGTAATAATATTCTTTTAGCAACGCAAGCGTTTGTCAGATTGCAAATTTAATGGGGATTTTTATTTTTTCGTTTGTTTGTTGGTTTATTGTTGTTGTTTTCTGTCAATTTTGAAATATTAGAACAAGAAAAGTAAGCAATTTGTTTTAAATAAAAAAAAGAGATCTAGATCGGCCATTAAGAATGGTTTGCTAAAGATCCAAAGATGCCGAAACCGAATTGGAAGCCGCCATTTATTGATTTGTAGTTAACGATCGTGCGTGTAGGTGTCAAGAGAGAAAACTCTGATTAACCAAAATACACAGATGATTAGCAGCTGCTTTTTGCAGGTTCTCGGAATTTTCTAGAAGGCAATCAGAATTATTTAAAAACCTCACACTAATTTAAATTAAGTATACAGTAACCATGGTTGTGGGTTATTAGATTTTAATTGTTCCCTCAAAAATATTCTGTTAATTCCACTAGATAATCGTTTGTTGCTCTAAAGCTCCCAATGCTGGGTTAACCAATTTGTTCCCACTCCCCATTTGCCAGATTGTTGAATCACCAGGGCAGAGGTTATGATGGCCGTAACCGTTCTTCCAAACTACAGAAAGCTTAATTTGGATACCCCTGATTAAGAACCTCTGCTCTACAGAAAACCGTTTTTAATTGGTGAAAATTCACTAACAAACGACGATGTACCAATGAAGTTTATACCAATCACTTGTAGGGGTGTAGGAAAATAAAAGTTTTTGTAGAATTATCGAAGACTCGCCATTTAAAACAAAAAGTTCAGAAGAGCTTAAGCCTAATTTCCATTACTTGATTTTTTTTCTCCTCTACATATGCGAGGCAGCTTAGTGAGTAAATAAAAATATACTTAGAAGCTTGGCCTATGTAAACACAATCGTGATTTTTATATTTTAAACCTAGACTACATTATTCTATTAAATTTCTTAGACCAATGTAGTCAACGGTTTATAATATAAATATATATATTGTCACGTGATCACTGATAACAGCTCTGTTAATAAACTCTGAATAAGAACTATTTTTGTTTGCGGTTTTATACAACGCAGTGAACTCTTACAATGCAGTACCTATAACTATTAGAAATTTTCTAATTCATACAAAAATGATTGTCACGTCTCAAAT
>JAFIDM010014012.1:46186641-46197926 GCA_023159025.1 Thereuonema tuberculata
ATTAGAAATTTTCTAATTCATACAAAAATGATTGTCACGTCTCAAATTAAAAAAAAAAATCTTCTGATGAAGAGTATTTAATAGAA
The DNA here is from genome assembly GCA_023159025.1 of Thereuonema tuberculata. Lineage (NCBI taxonomy): Eukaryota > Metazoa > Arthropoda > Chilopoda > Scutigeromorpha > Scutigeridae > Thereuonema > Thereuonema tuberculata. Next base: position 46,186,728 of record JAFIDM010014012.1, read on the forward strand.
AATTGTTTGCGACTGACGAAATTAGTGACTTTCTTAGAAGAGTAAAGAAAAAAAAAAGAAGCAATTGTTACTGCATTTTTTTCTTCTTATTGCTGTAACGTTTCTCAAGAAAATGTCCAAATGCCTTGAGACGTTGACGGAAGGGCGGTTCGTGTAGGTGACTGAAAAATGATGGACGGGGAGAAATAATTGTAGTTGTGGATTTAACTAGAAATGAAAATCAAACAGCCCCTCACTCCCCTTCATGTAAATGTTCACTTGACAGACACAATAAATGACAGTAATTTGTTCTTAAAAATAATAAAAACACCAAAGACCGGTTTGATATTTTCATCTGTATAAAATCAACGTAAATCTGAGAAGCCCCTCCGTCTTCTTTGTTCAGTTTTCTAATTTTATTTTAATTATTGTTATTAAATTATTAAAAGCTTCCATTTTATTAAATGATATGACATTCTTTGATAATAACATTAAATGGGCATAAAAATTTTAAAATATAAAAATATAATGTACAATATTAAGCTTCTTATAATTATTATCATATAAATTTTATAAATTATATAACGCTTATTTAATATTTAATATAATTATGTATTATTTAATACATAAAATTAAAAAATACTAATTCGTATATAACTTAATATTAAATTTACATCGTGTCCACTATCTGTCAATGTAGTAAATCTGTAGATTAATAAACAATAATTCTCACACGTTATTAAAATTCATTGTATGTTACTTCTCCTTCATCACTATATACAGAGTGATTCATAAAGTATTGGAAAAATAGCCCTAAAAAGAACGAAAATCGAAATATTTCTCTAAGTCAAATTTGGTGTAAAAAAAAGTAAAATAGAGCATGGAACACTCCATTTAACTTAGCCTATTATAATCTCGCTTCCATTTCCTTGCTTTTCCCGGTTGTGAAGGGTGCTAACTAGACCATTTTTTTTCCTTGCTTTTTTTTCACAGAAAAAAGGTTAAAATGGGGACCCCATCATCCGACTCAGAACCGCACGTTCGATCCGGAATTCCATGCCCTATTTTACTTTGTTTTACACCGAATTTGACAGAAAAATATTTCGATGTTCGTTCTTTATAGGCCTATTTTTCCAGTACTTTAATGAATCACCCTGTATACAAGCAAATAATTATTAAAAATTTCATTTGTAAACTGTTATTTATTTCTAAATTTTCGCCTCTTAACAACAAAACACTACGAAATTATCGAAGATCAGAATAAGTTAGAAATCTGTAATGTTATTATTATATATAATTCCTATGTATACGCTCGATATCCATCGTGAACTGATTCATTTTGAGGACTGGAAGGCAGGTGGAGGCCAAAAGCAATTGTGTCTATTTTGAATCACATTTGAAAGAAATCACTTCAACTTTTTTATTGAGGGATTTCAGAACCTATTTTTGAGGTAAAGGATGTGGAGACAACAGACAAATGTACGAAGAAAGAATAAAACTCACTAAAGGTTGAGACATATGTTTTGAGATGTCAGTAGTAAACACCTCGTCTCAATTTTTGTGTGTTTATACATTTTTAGGCGCTTTTTCTTTATTTAAATGCGCACAGAAAATTCATTGATGCTGGCGGAGGCCAGCGCATGAATTAGCTTGATTTTATTTTTAATGTGTATTTCTTGTTTTTAGTTTAGATTTGTGCAGTGCCACATTTCTTCCTAAAGAATAAAGCTGTTCAAGTGGAATAGTGACACTACGCCTACTCAGTCAACAATGTTGTACTACAACGAGTATTATAAACTTTTCAAGAATATTCTGGAAGCAAGACCTTATTTTTAATATGCAAAAAATACCTAAAAAAAATTATCTATAGTCGATTTATTATATCTCTGAAGACACGTGACAACTCCATATATATGGTAAACGATTTAGTATTAGTTATTCCCTGTACTTCCGTTTTGAACATGGCGGCTACTGAACACATACCGTTGTTCGTTTGGGCCAACAAAAACCTTGAAGAGTCAATCGACAGGAATCATTTGGAATGTTATTTTTTATTTCAAATCGTCTATCTCTATCGTAAAACGGCAGCAGGTATTTCATCTCATTCACTATTCAATATTGTTAAGGAAACCGCTTACCACTAAGCCTAGTCCATTGTTGAAACACCAGACAAGAAAAGAGAGCAGCCAATAACAGAAATGGACGACTAAAAATAAATTTTCTAAGAAAACGAAAATAAAAAAAAATATATTCTTAATATTGAATAAAAAACAAAAAAAAAAATTAAAATTAAACATAGTAGCGCGATGACGAATTTGATGTCAACACCGGAAGTAACTTACAACGACATTCCAGACACGACCAAGCAATAACTCGAGAGAAGAAAGGAAATAATAATAATTGGTTAACTGAGATCACGTGTCTTCAGAGATATAATGAAAGAACTGTAAGAATCAAGAAGAAATTTGAAATTCTTAAAATTTTAGTATCACGAGTGCTATCAATTTTAGAAGAATATTCTGGAAACATGCTCTTTTAGCGCTTCTCCTTCCAGATTGCTTTCTTTTCTTATAACCTTCTCCTACTGACTACGAAACTTTGTATCCACTTCTTAAATATTAGTACTTTTTTTTTTTTTGTTAAAACGGTCCAAGAAATTAGCGAAAACAATTTTGGCTGAGTGGACAGATTCCTATCGAGAATAAGTTTAACTGATGAGTCATCAAAAAAAACAGACTTAAAAAAAAACCTAAAAGGATTCAAATATTCTGCAGGGAGACAAATGAAGAAGAGAAGTTTTTCTTCGTAAGCATTCAATCTGTACTTATTACAAACCCCCTCCACCCCCAAGAACGACATTCCAATCTGCAATTTTGATAATGAAGATGTGACAGTGGCTGTCGACAACTGACAAAAAGGGAGGGCATTTTTTTTCTTTTTTTCCTTCAGTGAAGCCTCCCCCACTAATTGTTTTTAAGTCAGAATAATCTCACTACTTGTACAAAAGGAAAAACATCAAATAAAAAAAACTAATGAGAAAAAACAAGCTTTTAACTTTTGAATTAATTCCTGTTTATAACTTAGGCAAGTTTTTATTCAGAAAGATGGTTTTTAATTTGCTAGTATTTTCTTATCCACTAAAAATTTTCAGTCGATATTTTCTTTTTTAACTATATTTAGGCACGTAGCCAAGATTTTATTAGGGGGGGGGACAGGTCCATTACATTAAATTTTTTTATAAATGACTTTACTTCCTTTAAATGAAGGCCGCGCGGTTGGCGTTGTCGCTCTGACATCGGCCTCTCACCTCTGAGTACCGGGGTTTGGTTCTTATGTGGGTTTCGTGTTGGTGGACGATCCGCGCTGGGCAAGTTTTCTCGGGGTTCTCCGTTTCCCCTGCACTTCTCCCACCATACTTTCTCAGTCTTTCTCTCCATCTGTCTTTATTTCCGTGGGTTGGTACAATAGACCTCCGGTCGCAGTGCTTGGCTTCTCTGCCACCCACATTCACTACATAACATTCTTTAAATCAAAAATTTTAAAGTAAAATGATATTAATACTAAAATCAATGGCGAGAGTAGTAGGTTCTTTGAATTTTATCATTTACACAAACACACTTGAACATTTACACTTGTTTTCTTTTTTTTTCTTCTCTGAAGGGGGTGGGGGGGTCAGGACCCCCCCCCCCCCATTCCTGGCTACGTGCCTGCTATGTTCGTAAGGTTTCAACTTATCCCTTATCTCTGTTTTCTAAATAATCATTTTGAAAAGGTAAGATGTACTACACGGTAGTAGATCTTTAATAAATATTGAAGAATATTCCTGTAATTTGGAGACTATTACTATGTTGAGAATATTACTTAGCTTTCCATTGCATAGTGAGTAGCAGCTCTGGGAGGGCCCATTCCGGTAACTGGGAGGAGGGCAACATTTAAGTTGAACCATAAATAAAATTGGTATTAAATTTGGTGGAAATCCATCCATCCGTTTTTATGTGACGCACGTACAAACAGACAAATGGACAAAAATATGTAATTGGACTTCTCATGCTCACTAACGAGTTTATTTTTTTGGTTTTTAGCTGGGGAATATTAAGTTCTTAGTATTTTTTTATCCGTTAAATCTATACTTTGTAAATCTATTCGGAAAGTCTCGACTTATCAAACTGTTACCTACAGGATGTAAATGAATACATGCACTTAAACTTCTATGGCATATAGGGTTGTAAATATGGAACACTTTGATAAGGAAACACACCGATTCTTTTTTACACCTCCTTTTTATATTTATTTTGGACGGTTTAGCATGTTTTACGAAATGCAGGGCAGTAGATTGTTGCGTATACCACGGTTGTCATTAGCATAACGCATATGAAATCAGTAAGCTTTGTGTTACGCTCATTTGCCTGTCATTATTTACTGAAGTTCTATTCAACGGCAAAATGACTGCGTTTACGCTTGCAACATCATTGTCAGAGGGTTCAAGAACTGGACCGGCTGATTTTACAGCATGAGTTGTATTCTGTCACTGCTATTTGGAGCGTTGTTTGGAAGAGCCTTTGTTTCCAATTATGATTATGTTTAAACATGAACAAATAGCTGAATGTATGTCTGAATTGATCTGACATACTACAAAATAAATTTAAGAATCCAAATATAAATTTAAGAATTAATAACATCGGAGCTTTTCATTTGTAGTATGGTCAGGGCCATGCCAAACGGGGGTGCAAGGGGTGCACGGCACCCGGGCGGCACATCTTTGGGAGCGCCGGACGGCAAATAGTTTAGTGTAGAAATACTAATGGAAAGGAAATACATGCAAAATATGTAATTATATTTACGTAATATTTGTCTTATTACGAAAAATATTAAATTTAGGCTAAAATAAATTTAGCTTATTAGGAGCGGCAACTTTTGCCTGGCACCCCGGCGCCAACATACCTTGGCGCGGCCTGAGTTTGGTTTTCTCGTATAAGCCTTCGTGGGCGCCAAAGGCACAGGCTCTGATATTTCATTCGGCACTGGTTGAGATTAGATGGTCAATTCTCGCCCTCCTTTATCCCTGGCTAAAACCCGAGGCTGGGTGAACGCATATCCAGGGCTGTTCTAGGACCTGTGACTAGCTTTGACGGAAATGAAGCGAAACGAAAATTAAACTGATTATTCCTTTTCTCCATTTCAGTAATGTCAATTTCTATTGCATTTAGAAATATCAGAAAATTTTACTATTAGAAACGACTAATCAGAAAATTATCATCAACTACTTTCGCTACTGTTAATGCTGCCCGTTATGCAGGAAAGCAAATCTTCTTGCTGATGAAAACCTATTGTTTAGTTGACAAGTAATGTCGTTAACAGAATTGAAATTCTTTTGTTTTTAAAACGATCAACGTTAAGAATAATCTCCCTGGATTGGCTGTTGATGGCTTTTCCTTGACGAAGTTTTAAATGTGAAGCATCGGCCGCCATTTTTTTTTTTTTTTTCAGTCTGTCATGCCGAGCAAACTGTCAGGACAGTATAGTCAATGATATGCGTTGCAATCTGGGAGAACTAAAAGACCACTGAAGAACTGATTATAGGGTGGTTTCTTTTTTTTTATGTTTATCTCCATAAGCTACAATGAAGTGTACATCCAGAACCCGATGTAGAGAGGGTCTATTTTTTAATTTCAGGCTTAAGATCAATTTAACTCCCAAAATTAAGTAATCGAAAAACAATTATTACATAAACTAATTTCCAAGGTAATTGTCTCTATTCGCTCATCTCACTTTGATGATCGCTGTACCAGTAACTACAGAGTAGTTATCAATTGCCACCAATTTTGCGACAGCTGATTCACCGATACGACACTTTTGCTGCGTGACGCTTCGAGATTTTCCTGACAGCGGATGAACATGGCGGACTTGTGTGCTTCACTTAAATATTGGAGGAGGCCAAAATCTGAATGTATAACGTGGTATATAGTAACCATTGCCTCAGTTGTCCCCCCTTACTGTTATAGGGAGGGTTGTAATGTTAGTTTCTGTTGGCTCGGGGAGGGGAGAGTGAAAACCCCAACAATGAGTACCTCTAAATTCGGGAAGAGACTGGGACGGACCGTTTCGTCCTTATTGGGACTCCTCAGCCAGCCAAACTCCTCCGATGACAACTCAGAAAGTGCGCGAGGTGTTAGTATCCCGGTTCTCGCACCCCAGAATGGGACCTCCCACCGAAGAAATCATAAACAAAAATTAAACAAAATATAAAATACAAAAGTTCCTTGTCCTGCACTCGGGCAGGCACAAAAGGAATTTAATGGCGGCATTAATAAAGTAAAAAAGCCATAGGCTTATGAATAAAAGAAGTTTAACGTGCCCAAATAATTCAAAATTAGATATCAATTCTTTTGTGCCTGCCCGAGTGCAGGACAAGGAACTTTTGTATTTTAAATCTTGTTTAATTTTTGGTTAGGATTTCTTCTGTGGGGGGGGGGGGGCCCATTCTCGGGTGCGAGAACCGGGATACTAACACCTTGCGCACTTTCTGAGTTGTCATCGGAGGAGTTTCGCTGGCTGATGAGTCCTAATAAGGACGAAACGGTCCGTCCCAGTCTCTTCCGGGTGACAACTCAAGGTGCGAATCCTTCCTTTAGCTTTGTGCCTCTGCTTGATATCTAATTTAGAATTATTTGGGCACGTTAAACTTCTTTTCTTTTTTCTTAATGAGTACCTCTATAAGCTAAACCACGGTTTTAGGTTATCACGTGACTAGTTACTATGATAAATGACTCGGTCCTGACCAGAACTGGTAGATGGTGGTGTTACAATACTTACGAATAAGAAAAACAAATTTTAAGTTTAAAAATAATAATAATAAACCAAGTAACTTCGCTGCCTGAAAATCTGCAACATCGTCTCTGCATATTTAAGCGAAAAATTGCATTACTGTAGTTAAAACATCACTTTCAAATCATTCATCACCTTACGACGCCATCTTTAATCTCGGGCAGTGGGTTTCAAGCAAACAACGTGGTTACGAGAACCGGGTTTGCTCAAAGTTTGTAGACGTGGTTCCGGTTACCCGTGGTTAGGCTAGTTGTGTTTATAGACGGCGTGGGCACGACCACTGTAACCATGGTATAGAGACATCCAATTTCAAAGTTCGGAATGACCCTCGTTTCAAAGATATTTCTCAACGACCCTCTTTTCAGCAGTCGGTTTCCGCCATCTTGTATTCATCCGCAATCCTGCAAAAAGTGCGCTACGTAAATTCGTAATTTTCTTAAAAAATAAGATAAAGAAACGTAGTTTCCCGTGAATACGATATTAACTACGTGGTTTCGAATTGTTTGCTTGGAAAATAACAATTATTCTATAAATATTCATCTTGCTTTGAATGGTTCTGCGTTCTGCATAATGAACGAGCTAGGTTTAGAAGAAAAATCTAGAAAAAGTTAATGAAATAAAAAATGGAGCTATCAAGATGTTCAGTTACTTAACTATACAGATTATTTTGGAGTAATATAACTGACTTCGTATTCATTTGGGGATTATCGATGAAAGTGTTTCACAAGAGTAGTAAAACAAAGCATAAGAAAAACCAATAAAAACCTACATCTATCTTTGCATACATTAGCGACAGATGTGGATGTTTTTTTTTTTCTTTTCATTTCATTGGCCATTAATTCATTAATCGATTTTCTCAATCATTTGGAAAATCAGAATCGGACAGACGAGTGTTTGACTTTATTCTAATAATTTTAATAAGGGCTAACGAAAGTGCTCGTTATTAAAGAACACAGAAAAAAAAAAATAAAAAAAAATAACTTTCGGGACAAAGGTGTTCCATTTGCGATTCCGTTATCAATTTCTTCGAAGTTAAAAATGAAGATAAGAAGAATATGCAAGGTAAACCGTAGCATTTAATTAGGCACGTTCACTTTTCGTTGTTTCAAAAGCCCTCTCATGGGATCGAGATACATTCTTTGTGGTCGAGAAGTTATTGATAAACCTAAATACTCGTGATCCAATCTGATGAAATTTGTCATTAAATTGTCTACCAAGTTTCATGAGGATCGGTCACGTGAATTTACGGAACAGACAGAGAAGCAGACCAATCATTGATTACTGGTCGATTATGTTTTTGTTAAATGTATAATTTTGACTGATTGTCATGTATTTTTTGGTGCCAGTTCCGAAAAATGAGGTCAAAATTGTCCTAAACTTTTTTTTTTTGTAATCGACATACTTGATTTTAAAAAAATATAGATTTGAGCCCGTTGTGTGTTGTTTTTTTCTTTATTTTTTTAAAATTATTTTTATTTCAAGCGTTTAACAAAGAGCAAAAAGTCATGGTAATTGCAGTAGCTGTTCCTTTGTGAATCAGATAAATAAATGTCTAAACAGAAAAATAAAATAGAAGAATCTGAAGTGTATGATTAATATTGGCTGAAAAGAACCATCCACACTGGAAATATGGAAACCCAATTAAGTCAAGATAGTTAATTCAAGATAAGAAAATCATACATAGTGTGGTTTACTAGAGCTTCATAAAATTGCCTCGTAATTGTATCAATTGCCCAAACAATTTTTTGTTATGTTTGTGGTGAATTAACTTTCAAAGTATCAAAGAAGAAATATTACTCTATTGGTGAGAAAAATCATATGAACACTACTTCTGAGTGATTGGAGATAAGGACAAATCTTGGACCCCTCCAATCTTGCACCTTGCTAAGCAGTAACTTTGCTTAGTAGTTGGTTGAACGGAAAAAATCTCGTCACGTACTAATTTCCAGTTCCCAAGGTTATGGAGAGAACCAAAGGACTTATTTTTGTATCACAAAGCAAGATTACAAATTTAAATAAATATCCTAATATTCCTTCAGCCATCACGTGAGCTTGTTCCTCACAGTACACGGCTACCAATTTCCAATTCCTCCAGAAGCATGGAATTCAGAAGAAGACGTTTGTCTCGCCTTATAATGCTCGCGGCTAGAGTTGAAACTCCCAGAATGCAACGGAGATTATAGATTTTCCTTTCCTGGCCGTTCGCTAACATTCAAATAGGAGAGAAAATGGCGGTCGCTGCTTCACATTCAACATTTCGACGAGGAAAAGTTCTCAAAAGTCAAGCTAGGGAAATTATTCTTAATGTTGCTCGTCGATTTCCCTAGCTTGACTGTTGAGAACTTTTCCTCGTCGAAATGTTGAATGTGAAGCAGCGACTGCCATTTTCTCTCCTTTTTTGAACGTTAGCGAACGGCCAGGAAAGGAAAATCTATAATCTCCGTTGAATTCTGGGAGTTTCAACTCTAGCCGCGAGCATTATAGTAGTGTATCTCGTCCCTTGTTGAGCCCTAACAAGCACATCAGTTGCTGTTGGCTGGAACCTCCTTGAAAAAGGTAGTAAAATATATCATTTCAGTCAGGACACATGCTTCTTCATTGCAATTGTCTACAATGGTGTGGATTCTTTATTAAATGCATTAGGACAGCAACACAAATCTGAGAAATGAAGAGTTTTAATAGATTCTTCAAAACAAGTTTGAAAGCCATCAACTCCCTTGCTTATGGAGAAAATGACAAAGTCCTATGACATTACGAAATTTTTGTTGACATGATACAGTCTGAGATGATTCTTCGCACATTTGTGAGATAGCTCTTGTATTTAGGACTTCAGCTTAGATACACAAAGTTTTGTTGCATTTTATGTGAGTGGAGACAGAAAAAAACCACTTTATCAAAAAGCAGTGACCAAAGATTAAAAAAAGCCTAACCTGGGAAGAAAAATATCGTTTGTCAGCCTTTTGTGAATCCCGAGAAAGTGTATCTTCCACCATTACATATCAAATTTGATTTGATGAAGAACTTCGTCAAAGTGATGAACATTAATGGTGAAGGTTTAACGTAGATTTAAATGGGAGGGTTATAATGGTCTTTCAACCAAGAAAAAAAAATATTAATAAAAGTTGTATCCTTTTCCGTACGGAGGATGGGGGAGGAGGCAGTTTACAAAGCAAAGCGATCACTTTCCAATTAAACAAAACAAAAACAAAATGATACATTTCTTCCCATTTACGGAGGTTATTCTTTTTTTTTCCTTTACAAAAATTAATGGGGAAAAATAAAGCATTAAATTAATTTTTTTCTATATATGATAAGGTCTTATTTTAGGTTTTTTCCTCAACTTTTTTCCCTTTTTTATTATCTTTTTTTCATACATTTAAAAAGAGAAAGATATTTAAATAAGTAATAAAGAAAACAAATCAATCTTTCAGCCAATAAAAGTGAAAATTATATCGCAGTACAGATTACTTTTTTGAACGTTTCTGTTTTCGATTAATTATTTTTTTCGTTTAATTTTATTTCTTTTACTTTAATTCTTAGTAATTAGAAAAGCTTTTATTGAAAAACAAAAAAAAAATTGAACAATACTACTCATTATCACAAACAAAGAACTGAACTTCTTCCGCGGTGACGTAATGCTCAGATAGAAAATATCGTGTTACCTACTACGCAACCACTCGGTTCCTGCTGTTGCCTCACCGCACATCATGGCACTTACAGGGTGATTTCAATTAAAGTTCAATTTTCAACATGGGGTAAAAAAAAGGAACCACTGCTCAGAATAACCTAAAATTTAAACTGAATATACTCGATGAAAGGGGAAATGGTATGACATAAGAAAAAAAAAATAGTTCCAAATGTTATCAATAGATGGCGCTTTAAGATTCATAACGTAAAGGGGTTCGGCTACAAGTGACATTTGAATCGCAATACGACGGCTATGACGTGAGTTGCACGTTAACCAACTTTACTGTTCAATGTGCATGACTGTATCGGGTTTTTACTGAAGAAATGACTTCCAAGTCATTCAACAGTTGAGGCAGTTTTAGTTTAAAGCCTATCCACCACGGCAAGGTCGTATCACATCGGATGGGAAAAATCGGTTTTTGATTGTCCTGAGGCATAAAAATCGAGTTTTAATTATCGCGAGATTTGCGCAAGACATGTTCAATATGCTGTCCACCGTTTTCTACCACAAGTTGAAGCCGAAAAACAGCATGTTCCACAACAGATCGGAGAGTCTCAGGGGTCACGTTGTGAATGTGTTGCGCAATGAGTGTCTTCAATTCAGCTAAGTTTGCAATCGGACCACTAAACACAACATTTTGCAGATAACTCCACAGCCAGAAGTCACAAAGATTAAGATCAGGTGATCTTGAAGGCCAGACTATTGGA
>JAFIDM010014012.1:46197936-46212414 GCA_023159025.1 Thereuonema tuberculata
ACATGCACGCTGTTGAAGTGTTGGAATGACGTGGTTGCGCAAAAGACTCTCATAGCGTTTACCATTGACGGTACAGGTAACAGGACCCGCACGACCCATCCTCCTTGACAAAAAAAAAATGGCCTACGATATAAGCTGGCGTCAACCCGCACCACACAGTTATCTTTGCAGAATGAAGAGGTACTGGTTCATGTGCGAACAGATTTTCCGTTGCCCATATTCTGCAGTTCTGAGTATTGAAATGACCTTGGAGATGGAAATGGGCTTCGTCTGTCAACAAAATGTTCCATGGTCATCATTGTCCACTTCCATGCGAGCAAGAAATTCTAGAGCCAACCTTTCTCTTACTGGCAGGTCAGCAGGAAGCAACTCCTGAACATGGATAGTTTTGTGTGGATAGCAATGCAGAAGGTTTCGTACAATTTTATGCAACGTGCTAACAGGCATGTTTAAAGTTCGGGCAATTCCCGTGTACTGCACGTTTGCAAACCACCCCTCGTCTCTGCCTGGATGCTATGGCCATATCTTCCACTGACGTCGAAGCAATTGGTTTCCTCCCTCTGCCAGATTTCACTTCAAAAGAACCTGTCTCTTCGAATTTCTTCATCATTTTCTCCAGACCTTTGGCAGACGTCGGACCACAGCCTTTTTTCATATCCTTTACTGTCCGGAACTTCTTCAGAGCTACTGGCGCACAGTCACCTTTCTTGTAAAAGAGCTTCACAAGCAGAGCGCGATCCTTCATTGAGAGAGTCATGACGAGCTTCTCAGAAGCAATATGAGGAAAACGTCATTCTACCAATCTATCGTGCGCATGACACGTCTTGTATTTCGCATATTATGACGCTTAAAGCGCCATCTATTGCTAATATTTGGAACTACTTTTTTTCTTATGCCATATCATTTTCCCTTCTTCGAGTATATTCAGTTCAAATTTCAGGTCATTCTGAGAAGTGGTTTTCTTTTTTTATAGCATGTTGAAAGTTGAACTTTAATTATAATCACCCTGTATATTGAACGGATTAAACCAAAAGAAGGCTAAGAATTTCACCTACTGCGCCATCTACCCGTCGGTTTAAAGGATTCAAAGGTATTGCTATTTGAGACGCACACTCCGACTGTTAAAGAGGCTATTAACTTGAATGTGATACAATTTTTACGCGCCGAAACTTCTCCTTTTCATGAAACATTTTATTTTGAAAATCACACGGAGCCAGCAAATAGCTAGAGGAATCTAACAACAGTGAGTGTAAAAATATATAATTGGTGACATTTCGATTCCCTGGATATTCGCCGCACACCTAGCACACGCCGAATATTCGCCCCTGTATACGTGTACATACGTTTGTATGTATTACATAAAGACATAATATATCCTGAAAATTCTATTATTTTGCATAATTTAAAAGCATGCCTGTAATCTTCTTAGAACCTTCATATCTTGGTATGTATATATATATACTATATAGTATGGTATAGTATAGTATAGTATAGTATAGTATAGTATAGTATAGTATAGTATAGTATACTATATAGTATATACTATATACTATATATATACTATATAGTATACTATATACTATATATATACTATATATTTTCAGGATTCACGGCCTGCTAGCTATAAGTGGAGATGTTTGCAATGCTACAGTTCTTTATAACTTGGATACCCAAAGCGATGTTCAAAGGAAGACTGGGTCATAATAATTACATTTTTAAATAATAATATCTTTGATGAGGTTTTTTTTTTTTTTTTGACCAGTGAAATTGATTCAGTATTTCGGCTCGGTTCCTTGAGTCTTCATCATATGTTTTAGAGTTACACGAGTTACATCTTCTGACAAAGGGTCAAAAAATAGATCCGAAATTTTGAATCAACTTCACCCGGAGTGGGAAAAATCCCTCATATAAGATTATATTATTTAAATATCCTGCGATCTTTATTTCCTAATCGTTTCATTCCCGTTCCCATCGTAAGCGTGCCGGGGATGTTAGAGTGGGGAGGTGTTAAGCACAAATATCAGGGAAGAATGGATTTCAACGGTCTTCAGTGGCAGTTTGTGACATGAGACGAGGAGAATTTCAGTTGCTGCCGCCGAAGACTGTAGCCTTTAAAGATTAGCGGCAGTGGAATCAGCGGTAGACCAACCACATTGTCACGTGAGAGCGGCGGGAACAATTATTTTCAGGCAGCCAATCACGAAACACTTGCATTGCTTAAAAGAGGAATCGGCAACCATTTTCTCGCTCGATTCATATTTTCTTTTTTTAATTTCTAAGTGCCGATCAAAAAAAGCGTTTAATTATCAGAATATAGTTATTTAGTAAACATATGTAAGAAAATGTATGATGGGCTTTAAGAGATATAAATAAAAATAAAGAAAGAAACTGGAATCAAATCGGTGAGATTGTCGTCTCGTTTCTCGCCGAAATGATCGCAAAATCACTATCTACGATTTCAAAATAAATTCTAATTCTACGTTGGATTTATTCTTTGTTTAATTTGTAATGAACTGTTTATATTGGACTATACTGATCTATGAAAAATAAAAAGGTTTACTATTAACACATGTTTTACATCGTGTCACCGTTCCTAAAATATGCACGCCAGAACATACAAGTTCGCCCAAGATTTGAGAGTGGCGACAACGGAAATATATGCGGGTTATTCGGAAATCACCGCAAGCCGCGCATGTCAGTTCCGCAGCTTTGACGTTAACAAATGGCGTCCAGCTTTACGATGCTCTTCACGGTTCAACCAAAAAAGAAAAAATTGTTCCTTTTCCGGGTGGGGGGGGGGGGGGGGGCATATTCTCTCCAACCCAAAAATAGAGTAAAAATTGTGGTTTTTCTTACTGTATAGGGCAGAATTACTGAAAAGTTTTGAAAATTTTGTTCAGAGTCTTTATAACTTTGTGGAGAACCGTGGTTTAAGATACACTAGAGGGGCTGCAACCCCCTCAACAGTCTCCTCCCCTCCCAACTTGATACGCCACAACTACGTTAAAGCAGGAATAAAAGGGAAAAAAAATTAACATCGTTTTCAAATTTAATAGATTGAATTTATTTCAAAATGGAAGAATAGCGGTCATTTTTTTATACATTTTTTTCTTTCTTTTCTCTGATGGAAATAGAGCGAGATAGAAAGACAGACAGACACTGGTCTTTAAATAACACACTCGAAACTTCTAGAACAGGGAAAAGGTTGGCGAAATGTCCTCCATTACTGAATGCCACCTTCTTCTTGAATTCTGTCTCTCTTTTTTTATTATATAACTGCTTCTTAGTTTAACTGACCATTCCATTTACTACCAAATTAGCCGTCAGAAGAACAGTTCTTAAAAGAGTCTGAAAAGAACGAATTTATTCTGTTTAAACTGAATAGCATTCATTCACTGGACCCTGGTTAGAAAATAAAAAGTTGTTTGCCGCTGTTTCTCATGACCTTTTGCCTTCTCAGCGTGTGGATAAAACTATTCAGGCTTTGTTCGGTTTCATCAAAGCATTCACATTGTCGAAACACAATTGGCTTTGATAAAAGAACCGATTCGACTCTAACATACGAACAGAACTTGTCACGACTAATTTAAACCACAGGGAAAGAAAAAAAAAAAAATCAAGAAACGAAAGTTAGGTGAGCAAAGATTAAGGAGAGAAAATGGCATTTTATAAAGTAACTGGTTACGCTCTATTCTCCAGAAATAAATAAATGTACAAAATAAGTAGGTTTTTTTTTGTTTTTTATTCAAAAAAATTCTTCACGGTAGAAGCATGTTTTAGTTTCCGTTTTTCGTTGAAAAAGTACAGCATTCCTTCAAGTGTTTAGCGAATGTATCAGAATGGCCTTCAAGCATATTTCAGTAGCCATTGTTTCCTAGTTTGTCCGCGAAAGGAAATGATTTTACGTGATTGCTATTCGTTGTAAAGTCAAGCGGGCTTAACATAGGTTAATGATCATGAATTATCCAGTAACCGAATTAAATTAAAAAGGTAGAGGTAGTAGCAAAGCAGCGAGAGTAACATACATACAGCGATGTATAGTGTACATAAAACATTCTATTTTTAATAGTAACATATGATTCGATACTCAATTTAAAAAAAAAAAAAATTATTACATAAATACGAAACGACCATTTGCACAAAACATTAGAAACATATTTAATAAGAAAATAAAAAATAAAACAAGTTTCAAGTTTCGTAAAAACACAGCGATTTTTCTTCATCGGACTTATAAATCCAAAAAAAAAAAAAAGCAAATTTAAAAGGATTTTAAATGCTTTTTAATTTTTTTTTAGTTGCAGTTCGATGAAGAAAACCGACACAGGTCTTCGAAACTTGTAACTTGTTTTTATTTTCTTATTAAATCTGTTTCTAATGTTTTGTGCAAACGGTCACTTCGTACAGTTGCAGGGTAATACATTCATCATTAAAAAAAAACAAACATTACATCTCGTTTGATTTCCGGAAGAATAAAGACAGAAAAAAGTAAAGAAAATATCCCCCAATATATACATATAGTCTTCCGAGTAATAAAATTAAAAATTTTAAAAGCAATTATAGAAACGTAAAAAAATATAATTTTTATTTTTCAAATCAAACATATTTGTATGATTTTTGAAGGTACTTTGAATAAATGTGTACTGTATATTTAACAGTAAAATTAAAAAGAGAAAAGTCAGGTAATATTACGTTTTAATAATAATATTCACATTATTGGATGCCGCCAGATGCCACTGATAAAGCAAAACATAGGAAAATATGGTTTTTGAATTAGAGTTGTAACAATTCCAAATTCCTTTCCGGCTATTAAAACATGTAAATCAGATGGAAACGTGTATTTTCTAAGTTTCCAATTTAAATTCCAGGATTCGATTTCTACAATGACATTTAAGAATTTACAATAAATCTACAATTTATCAAAAATTGCAAAAATTATCATCGGTAACTATTTTTTTTTTTTTTTTTTAAATTTAGACTAAAAGGCAATATTTAAGGATTTTGTTCATTTTAATTACACACACAAAGATAATCTATATCTATATATGCAGTATAAAGGAAAAATTGATTTGTTTTCTGGTCCTTATCTCCTCCGAAACCATAAGACATAGAACTACAAGTAAAGGTACCCTTAAGGTGGCAAATGTTAGGTATACTATTGAGGATGCCTACATTTTCATTTTTCATCGATGTCACGTGACGTACGATCAAAGATGAGGTCTCCTAGTCGCGGTCACGGTTAGTGAGAAAATTATCTCAGAATCCAAGATCACGTGATCTCAGGTTTGCTAGCAGTACATTAAAAAAAAAAAAAAAAACTCACGGGAAAAAATTTCGGAATTTTTTTTAAAAGGCTTTTAAAATTTTTTTAAAAATATATAAAAAAAAAAAAAAAAAAAAAAAAAAATTCATCACAAATACACACACATGTACATGCGTGTGTTGATAAATACCTTTTTTTTATATTTCTGTTCCGCTGCTTTTTTATCTTAATACTTTTTTATTAAATTGTGAAGGTAAATCAACAACTGCATAATTCAAATTCTTGATTCTTTTTCTTAATGGAAGACTGTCTTCGAATTGTAAAGTTCTGAGAAAGTTTTGAAGAAACTCGAAGTAGGCCTACATTCATGACTTTCGTTGATGGGCTACCATCCACTCCATCCAGCTGACGTCCAAGTTCTTTTCTATACGAACAGTCGTTCATGTGTGTAGGCAATAGAAATTGACCCATTCTTTTCGAAGTTTGGTTTGCTCAAATAATTTTCAGTCTACACGTAAAAAATATGCACTGTCAGATAGTTCTTCACAGGAAGACATTAACCAACCAGAACATCACTGCAATCCTCGCATGAAACATCCAAATAGCATCTTCTTATATTGAAAGTTCCAAAAATATTACAATTAACTTCTCAATTAAATTTTTTTGTTTTTAATATTAAGATCGCATATTTTTTTTTTATTATTTCTTGTATAAAATTCAAATTTTAGTTTTCGCAAAAAAAAAATAAACAAAAAAGAATTGTTACCGTACGAATATGTTTGTGATTTATCAAGAATATTCCGTTACAATAAAGTTCACTCATTTCTTTAACTACATTTTAACAGGAATAAACACGAATTAGACTGACTTACATTAGCATCGTATTCTTTGTCTGCGATTAATTAGGATAATTGATTTTCAAGACCTGCTCCTTTCTCTTCTCTCCAATTTCTACAAAAAGAATGATTTACACGAACGACTGAAGAACTTCTCTACATTTATTTTTTTATTTAATTATGTATAGATATTTTTAATAGTTTAAAAATAAAGAAGAATTTCTTTTTTTCATTTACATTTACAAAAAGAAGGATTTGCACGAATGACTTAAGAACTCTTCTAAATATATTTATTTATTTATTTATATTACTGGTGTTATTTGCTCAAATTAATTTAAGTAGGCCTATATATCATATATATATATTTCCTTTTTAAAGATTTGGAAAGAGACCACTGATTTATTTTTATTTTTTATAATCTGTAAATCTCGGAATTTCCCTCACCCTTAGGCCGGATTAAGGCCCTCCACCGATCGTATGCAGATTACATTTTTAAATCCATAGATTTATAATGGTATTAAAAAAAAAAAATGAGAGAGTTGAAAATCTACTTTCGTTTATGTTGTCATTTGACATTTTTTGTTTTCTTTCTTATAATCGTAAAAATTAGACACAAACGAAAAACTATGTTTATAGGTGCCTGTCTAATATAAACTCTAAACATTTTCCTTTTTCTCTGAAAAAAAAAATGGTTAGCTTAAATGCTTTGTTTTTTGCTACAGACAAATTCCTTTTGAGCCTCTCAGAGGAACGCTAGGATTGACAAGAATTCGACGTTTTTTCTATTATTGTGTATTTTTGATTTTGTGGAGTCCTGCTTCTGAGAGCAAGAGTGGGGTTCTTATGTGTTCACACCTTCTGAGCCTGTCATCGATGGGGTTTGGCTGGTTGATGAGTCCTAAAGAGGACGAAACGGCCGTCCCAGTGTCTCCCCGGTGACAGCTCGAGGTGCGAAAAGATTTTGGTTCCTTTGTGCCTTCCGAAGTTACCGTTTTATCTGAAAAAAAAAAAAATAATAATTAATTAATTTCTCATTACTTCCTAAAGTTGTCTAAATCAGATTAATTTCAATCTTAACAAATTACGCGCAAATCCGTGGATTAGCTAAAAGGATTAATATCCATTGTTTGGGAGATCCATAGAAATTTGTTCTGATGTTTTTCTATGGAAGTTCCTTATTTAAATTAATTTATTTATAGTAGTTTTTAACGAATATTTATATTATAAGTATCGTAGAGATAAATTGCAGCCTTTTTGCAAGAATACCCACTTGGGAAAAGATTTTAAATATAAAAGTTAGATTTATTTCTATTGTCCTGAAATATGCATATCAAGTTTCAAGAAGAACCATACAGCGCTTCAAAAGTTATTAGGTAGAGACACACACTCACATGCAGAGTGATTGATGTGATAAGCCTCGCTTTCTAGGGAAGTTGTCTAAAAATGAAAAGAAAACTAACTCATTAAATTAATAATTTCTTATAATTAAAATAAACCATTTGATGTAAAACGGAAGTCGTAAGAAATCGTAAAATTCCCAATTCTTATAAGAATGCCTTTTTGAGTCGAGCTGATACTCTTGGACGGCCGTTTCGAGCTTGTTGGGCTCTCCTCAGCCAGAGCTAATCAGCCAGCGCAAAACTCAAATTATGCAAGCTTACTTTTTTAATATATTATCTATATATACTCAGGAGATAATATAAATCTTCAAAAATTCCTTATTTAAATTAACGAATTATTGAATATTTATAATATAATGTTATTGAAAAAATAAATATGGTTTTAGTAACTTTATATGGATGAATACTTTTTTGTTTCTTTTTTGTGGGACGCCTGACTCTCTTGAGGTCGGGGCTGCTAGCGCGTGGAGGGAATTGGATAAAGGGTATTAACTCTTCTCCCTCTTCAAACAAATGAATTTGCATAAAGAATAACGTAATTTATATTACGTCAACGTACAAGTCTGATATAATTGTATGTTTAATATATATATGTAGTATTTTTTTTTTTTTTTTTTCCAAATTTGCCTTAACGGACTAAGTTCTTTGTAATTTGTTTTTAAACTTCTGCTTTACGATATATTTGAGAAAAACCAAATCATTGGCAATGTAAACAAATGAAGAATGAAAGGTTATTATTTATTTGCAAAAATAATTGTTTGGTTTCGTTTTTAAGTTAAAAAAAAAATCAATTAAATTTTCATTTGTTGTAAACTGTTTCTTTTCATTTCATTGTATTTGTAGAAATGAGGTGTTGTGTTGCTAAAGGTGGTAGCCATTACATTTGTCAGACATTAATTATTTTTATTAGTAAATGTTTCTGATTGTCGTTTTCTTACGTGTTTTGCAGCTCGGCACCGGGCCAGGCGGCCACGAGCAACGGCAGCAGCGACTGGGAGGAGGGTCCGCCCAATGTTCCTTCCGACTTGGGAGTTAATAACGCCATCGTGTCAGAGGCCGTCACTTTGTTCAAAGGTAAGGCGGGATTCCGAGTGGCAGCAGCTTTTGTCAGATCAATTTCCGAAGCCCCTTTGAGATGGGGAGGGTTCATTATGCGAGGCAAGGCTGATCGATTGCCAGCGTCTAGTACAAGCCCCGGCTGCTGGTGCATTGTGCAAGAACAATAGGCCTCGTGGCAGGCGGCGCGTTCTTAACCAGTGGGCGAAGCATGCTGTTACCTAGGCGACTCCCGGCTCTAATTAGCAAACGAGAGCTTCCGAAGAGCCGTGCAAAATAGTTGGGGCTGCATCCTCGATGAGGCAGCGGGGGTGGAGGGGGGAAGGGCAGCGGCAAACGAAAGGGGGGGGGAAAAAGAAGAGCGCACGCACAAAGGAGCTTTGCATGAGAATTGTTTTTTTGGCGAAGCTACATTCGGATTGTGGTCGTTTAAAAACATTACAGATATTAAAAACAATAAATAAGATACGTCAATGAGGTAAGACAAGCAACGCTTCGATCAATGGACTGGGGTTTGGGCAAGATTTCATTTTGAGAAAGTTTAGGATATATTTCTCAAAATGAATATTTTCTTTCACACTTAAGTACATTTTAAATATTCGTTTATTGTATATTTTTAACATTAAAAAATCAGATAAAATCAATACGGATGAAATCGCATAAAAAACACAATATAAAAAAAACAGTTTTTTAATTATAAAATTTAAATTAATAAATTTAAGCAAAAAAAAAGATTATAAAATAGAATAGTGGCAGAAAGAATAGTAAAAAATATGGGTGAAGTTTAATTTACATGTATATATTAATCGAAACACATTGCAGTTAGTTGTATTATTCATGGTGGATAGTTGTTTTAAAATTAATTGCAATATTCCGATCTTGAACTACATTCTAATCTAATTGTTTCTTGATATTTTTTATGAATTCCCCCTTAACATATGACGTTAACTTAAAACTTCGACATCTGCGTAACGAAATATGATAGGATTCGGCTCCTCATTCATGGGTCATTTCGGGATGGCTTGACGCTCCAACTCCGCTTCGTCCTGTTTAAGTGTTAATCATGGGATCCTCTACTTCTGTAACAATAATTAAAAGTTGGTTATACAATAGTGTCCTAAATTGCTTTATAACCAATAATATAATTCTTTTAGATGTACTTGTATTAATTACAAGCAATTATATCCTGATTATATTAATTAAACACACTAAAAAATAAGTAATAATTTTACAATAGTGATTTTTTTTTAATATCTAGTTAAATGTATTAAATAGTATTTAGGAATGTGTATTATTTAAAGTTATTT
Source organism: Thereuonema tuberculata (assembly GCA_023159025.1). Classification (NCBI taxonomy): domain Eukaryota; kingdom Metazoa; phylum Arthropoda; class Chilopoda; order Scutigeromorpha; family Scutigeridae; genus Thereuonema; species Thereuonema tuberculata. The sequence continues at coordinate 46,207,796 of JAFIDM010014012.1, forward strand.
AAAGTTTATTTAAACATACAGATCTAAATTTTGCTCGAAGTTGAAACGGTTGCTTTAATTATAATACATGTTATTACACAATGTTTGTTTATAATATAATCCTAAATACAATATTTCAATTCATAATTTATTACTGTTATTATTTTAAGGTTAAAAGGACAAATGAACATAGTTCTGATTCTTCAATTGCGTTGGGTTCTGTATTTTTTAGCTTTTGTTGTTCGGCCCCAATGAACAAAAGATCATTATACAGCACTTTATGTCTGTGACTTTGACGAATATTTCTGTCTTTTTTTTTAATAATTTCAGTGTAAGAAAACTAATTGAACAGAGCTAAGATTATAAGTAATAACACAAGACAATTAAAATACAACAGTTTTGGTCCTGAATAAAAGTCATTATCTAACATAATTTTCGCGCTTATATGTAAATGAAGGTAGGCTATATAGCGTAGCATTGCCTGTTATTCATATATTATATAGTGCATGTGTGTGTATGTATAATACAAATTAATGTATTGTAACTATCAAAACAGATTTCTAGAATTTAGTTCGAGTAACTTCAGCTGTTATATATCTATATACATTTCTAATTAAGAAAAATAAATCTGAACTATCGACAAGAAAGCAAAGCTAGGTATTTTTTTTTCACAAAATAAATATAGGCCTAATAAATAAGATATTAGGGGCCGTTCAAGTATTCCGTAAGCACGTTTTTAGTTCTTTCAGACCCCCCCCCCTCCCATCTTGTAAGCAAAAATAAGCAGATGTCCGAAAGTAGAATAATAATAATAATAATAATAATAATTGTGCTCGTTTATATGATACTTTGCTATTTTTTCATAACATTTCATAAATGACACTTATTTTATGTAAAAAAAAAGAAAAACATTAATAGCATCAATTTTAAAACGACTTGGATTATATTTTCTTTTTCCTCTTTTAAAAAAAAAAAAAAAAAAAAAAAAAAAAAAAAAAAGACTAGTAAAGGTTTTTTTTTTTTTTTTTTTTTCATCATTTTAGTTACAATTATTGTTGTCTGTCGCCATGTTAATTCATTGTCGTTGTAATCAGTTAGCAAAATGCTCGTGCAACATTAGAACAATGAAAGGGTAATGAAACTACTTCATTTTTCTCTTTTTCTTTCCCTTTAATGCAAACTTTGGTAATAATGGTTTGGTGGGAGTGCGCGTGAGGCGTTGGTAGATAACAAGAGGCCTCTACTCGTCTCCGCCAGATGGCACTTGAATCCGGGCAAAGAAAGGTAGTAGGGAGCTGTCAGTGGGGGATTTAATCCCCTCCTCGTGCGCTCGGGACAATAGGGAACCCTTGAAAAATCAGTCCGCCGAAGGACGAGCTCATTGGTTTTTGGTGTGTGAAAGGATTTTCGGGTCATTTCTCATCCTTCACCGCCACCAATCGATCGCAGTTGAATTGTAACGCCACGCTTCGGCCGCCATTAACAAATTAAAAATGGTGTCACGGTTGAGAAGAGAAAAGGCGCTTTGGCCTCTCAGCACTTTGGCAAATCTTAGCAAAACCAAAGAAGCACAAAAGACAAGACGAGCAAATTAACGCCAATTTTAATTTACTCTTTAAGAAATCGAACGTAGTAAATAAAAAAAATCCAGTAATGAAATATCATTATTCAATAAACATTAATTATTTCAAACAACAACAGAAATAATATTCAGAATTGATCACAAGAGACAATGGCGACGAAAGAATGTTTGTTATTTAGATTTTCAGCAAATAAAACCGTTACACCGAAATACAGAAATTGTAACAGTTCTAATACCGTAAATACGATATCTAATTGGTAGTTTGGTGAGTCATTGTAATTATTTATAATTATCACAGAGACGAATCTGACAAAGTTTGGACCTTATGGGCATTTAGATGTTACAACATTAACATTATTGGAAATATATTCTGATTATTGATATACGGATAATTGACATAAATTTCTCGTCGATTCATTTGTAAATAGACAATAATCTTACTATCTATTACGTCTTCTGCGATCTCACACACTAAATTTAACATTAGAATAAATCGTTAAATTGTTTAAAGTTACTATTTTTTTCTCCCATTTATTCGTCTCCAACGGCATCGAATTTCACAAATAAATATATAATTTCCCTGATTAAGGTTATTTGTGCATTATTAATCCCCTTAGGTAGCCGTAATTAAAAATCAACGCAAATTAATATTTGCTGTCCGAGCCCTTCTCTATTTAATATCTCTGCCATCAGTTCTTTGAATTTCTCTTACTATTTTTCCATTACTTAGTCAGCAGAAATTAAAAATGAATAATTGATTATTTTTAATACGAAGATAAAGGCATTTGCAACACGATATTTTGTCCAGCTAAAAGGTTACTGGTAAAAATGATAGGAATTCATTAAGAACTTGAAAATAAGCATACTGAGTAAATTTTGTGTTGCTAGTCTTTACGAATTGCATGGTGAGATAGAAGATAACATGATATCAAGATTAAGATTTGAAAGCCTATCTCTTGAGTATCCATCTCTTATACAGTTCCGGTCTATTTTTCATCATAATGTTGTACAAGCATTTGTCGACGATTTTGTTGAAGGTTTGGGTTCGATTCCTGGATGATTTATCCTGTAGACGAGCCCGAAGGTTCACTAAGCCCTAAGTAAACTGGGAAACAAGCCTTTCGAGCATTCAGTTAGCGATTGTCGTCGGATTGGGGCTCGATTTCCATTGATTCTCATCCGAATAAAGTTGCTGATGTTTTTTTTAACTTATTTGAACAATATTTAGATCACTTTGTACAAACAGATGGTTGGCTATTTACTTTGTCAGGCAACCTTCAGTTAATATACAATAATGAAACTAAATTATCAACTAAAGTAAAAAAATAAAAAAGAATTAAGCACGATGACTTATCCTTACGTACTAATTATATAAAAGCTATTATCTAATATTTTTAGTTAATAGATACACAGTTATATCAGATCTTTATTCTTAACGAATCGTAAGGTCCTTTGGCTATCCAGCTGAGTGCTCTCAATTAAAAAAACAACAACAAACAAAACAGGGTAAAACTGTTCTAGCTTGTTATAATATTGTAAGGGTGTTCACGGAAGAGTCTTTGGGATCTAAAGACAGTGGCGAATACAGAATATATTTGGGGGGGGGGGGGCAAGATTAATGTAAGGTTAAGTTAAGTAATTTTAAGTAGAAACCCCATGAAAAGGAGGACGCAAAAAAAACGTTGGAAACCTATCTGTTTAACCAAAAAAAAAAAAAATCTATTATTCAGATTACGGTACTTATTTTTTTCTTTATATTCATTATTTCGGGGGAGGGGGCCCTCGGCACCTCTCCCCTTATATACGCCCTTGTCTAAAGACAACGAGTCAAGTTCTGGAGCTGCAACGGAAAAGAAATTAAAAATAAAAAGAACATCAGTAATTAGGAAATGCAAAGGAATAAATAATAGGTTAAAGATAAAAATAAATTCAGATAAGAATAAAAATAAAAACAGATAAATAATTTCTACAAAAATACAGATAAACAAATGATTTCTAAAAATATTTATATACAAACTGTTACAATATATAAAAGGGAATGGGGAAGCCCTTAAAAATAATTCTTCCTTTTATTGCTAAAAGGCTTTAAAATCCCAGTCATACATGATTACTGTTATTGTTCAAATTCGAAAACAAAAACAAAACAAACTGTTACTAAAAGCATAACGGGCAAAACTTAGTTAAACTGTTAATTAATGTTAATTAAGGAAAAAATTATAATTTTATTCTTATATCTTGATACAATTTTGTAAAATTTTAACGCATTAGGTCTATTTGACAGGAGCTAACTTTTCTAAGGACTTAATTTAATTTTCGGAAATTGGAATGCTGACTGTTTTTATTATTATTATTATTATGTTTGTATGTTTCAAACCTTGGGTTTCCCCAGCAAAAACAATATGGCGGGTCAAGGACCAAAGCACATACTGCCAAATGTAAAGATGTGTGCAAGAATGATTAGGGATGTGTGCTTGTGTCCATAAATTTCCTAACTACGCGTGTAGTGTTGAGTACCACAGCCTTCTGCAGTTGTGCATAAGTGTTTTTGTGAAGTCCTAGTGTGCTGAGACTGTGGTGCAATGTGTGAGGCACCAGACCAGTGGCAGACAGAACGATGGGTACAACACGTACTCGATCCTGCCTCCACTGCTTCTGGAGCTCGTGTGCTAGATCAGTGTATTTACTGATCTTGTCTGCGTGAGTTTTCTGCATGTTCTTGCTGATAGGCACTGCAATATCAATTAGATAGGTTATTATTATTTAAAAGTCTTCCTGACAAAACATAATAATAATAATAATAATAACCCCTCTGCCTAACCCCCGAACGCGGGTGACTTTATCCTGCGCCACACCCGATGCAGCATGATCTATATTAGAACGTGTTCTCATTATAAATGGTTGGACCCTTTAGCCTACCCTAAAGCTAGTGTAGTTCCCGCCCCCACCGCGAGGAGGTAGGGTCCATGGGGGCTTATTATTATTATTATTATTATTATTATTATTATTATTATTATTATTATTATTATTATTATGTTTTGTCAGGAAGACTTTTAAATAA
>JAFIDM010014012.1:46213473-46257978 GCA_023159025.1 Thereuonema tuberculata
TATTATTATTATTATTATTATTATTATTATTATTATTATGTTTTTTCCAGGAAGACTTTTAAATAAAATTGGCGCCTAGCCTCTCACTTCATTTTTTTTTTTTTTTTTTTTTTTAATAGTAGTAAATTTTTTATTTGAAATTTAATAATTAACTTAAATGCACACACAATGCAAAAACATTTGTTCAAATAAATATTATACTCAAATAACAAATAGGCTTAGCCTAAATACAATTGTTTAGATTCAGTGAATTTTAAAACAAGAAATTGTGCTGGTTTTGAATTTGATAGAAAAAATAAAGTTTAATTTTTTTGAAAACTGAAACTGAAATTTATAAATATAATTTCTTAATATATTATAATCTCTGACTTTTCTTTTTAATTTCTAATTTTTTGATAGTTTTAAAATTACTGCTTAATACAGTAATTACATCACTGCATTGACTTTAAAAAAAAAAAAAAAAAAAAAAAAAAATCTTTTATTTCATCAATACAACATTAATCAAATTCTACGATTTGCAAATATAAATAATCTGTTACAAGTCATACATTAATAAAAACATTTTAAAATTCCTAAATAATTTTCATTAAGATTTTGTCATGTATTCTCAGACTAACCTCTAAGAATATTCTAGATTCTAATTTTATTCATTATTTATTCTTCTTGTATTTATGTTTTTTTCTATTTATTTACAGAATGGCTACAAGAGAAAAACCTCTCAACCGATTTTGAGAAGTTCAGCAAATGTGAATTGAATGATTTGCTCTGTCAGTATTACAAGGATGTTTCTCAGGAGTATGGCTCCGAGTACACGTGGTGCGTACATCCGGGTGGTGCCACCCACATTGAATCCCTTTTTTTTTTTCTTTCCCTTCATTTCCCCTTCTCTTAACTAACTTTTTCCATACACACGTTTTTTTTTTGTATAAACTTCCCTCGTAACAGCAGTTTAGGATAACTTATTCTTGACTGAATACATACTGGCTGCGAATTAACATACAAATAGTTAATACTTCATTAATCTTGCTTACATTAGAACTGGTGTCCTTAGCTGACTTCTGTCAGGACTCATTGCCTCGTTCGATGCTGAGTCATGATTTTTCACCTTGAAATCATATTATTCTTAGGATGACTAGCGATTTTGAACTATTGTAATTGCTACAATAAAACGCTTTGGAGAACTAAAAGTCTCGGGTTACTGAATACTTCTGCAGTTTGTGGGTTTAAAAATAATGATCTCAGAAGAAAGGAAATGATTCATTGAAGTGAACTGTGTAATGAAGTCAGTGGATTTAGTAATTCAAACATTAGAATCCACTGGACATGATATTAAACTAGACAACATTGGATTTTTGTCTTCGAGAGTAGAATATTTGAATATCGTAAATAAGCTTTAAAAAAAAATCGCCATACTCTCATATTCGTTTCAGCCTTATTATAGGAGAAAACGACCTTTTGGGATGATGTTTTCCCATTTAAGTTTAAAATGAAGTTAACAGATTGGCTAATTTAGTCATAAGTCAGTGGTTCTACAATTTTTATTGCTGAATAGGATCTTTAATTTTGAATATTCTGTCTCTTTACGAAAAAGATCGCTTGATAAGTTATATTTAAACAGCAAAAAAATAAAATTATGACTAACGACATCATATTAATATCATGTAGTTTCTATGATACAGATGGAACTTTAAAATAAAGATGACATTGCAGAACTGATACTATATCTGTGGATCATAAGTTTAATATCATTGTTTGACAATTTTCCAAATAACTTATATAGTGAACATAGTTGTAGCACGTTCTTTGTTTGTAATATCGCATGTATGAATTCTTGAGGTGTATTATTATTTATTTGGAGTTTAGGAAAGAGGGACATGTTCTATTTTCCTTAGAAATTTTTGTACTCAGCTTGAAAAAGTCTTGAGATAAAACAAGACGAAGTATTGCCGGAAGTTGGTTATTAATGTAAGATAAACAGTAGATTAAATTTGATTGACACTCTTTGTAAACTTTTTTTATGGCATAGTACATATCGTTAACACATGTCTAACATACATATTTTAGATTTTGGTAATCTTTAATAATAGTGCTCTTTACCTCGCAATCATATTGGTACATATGTCGTTTCCAACTGGATAAATCTGTTATTTTTAGGCTTAGGACACAGTACTTTGTACCTCTGAAAAAACAAAAAATATTGCGTAGGACACTGTTAAAACCTTAATTTCGTAAAAAATGGACATAGTACCTTTTACCTCCGATTCACAGATATAAATGTACGTATTTAATATTTCATGATACAGGGCGTTTCCGAACTTATGCTGTAGAAGAATATGGTAGATAGAGGGTTCGAAAACAAACAGTTTTCATTAAGTAAAGTGTGTTCGGTCTTGCATCCATACGGTTGGCCATTCGCAGGAGAGCGTGATTGTCCCATAGCCTCCATGATCGCCGGATTTTAATCCGATTGAAGTCTTTTGTTGGGGCCATGTAAAGAGCTCCGTGGACGCCAGTCGATGATACAGTCGATGAACTGTGTCAACGAATTGTCGAAGCCTGCAACACCATCCTTACTACACCTGGCATTTTTGAACAAGTGCTGCCGTCAGTGCTCCGACGATGCCACTACTGTGTAGAACAAGAGGGCGACACTTGAACATCTTCCCTAACACCCCATGCAGGCAAGTGCAATGACCCTTCCATGAATGATTGTCTACCAGCCACAACACTAAAAGGACTGTAGCGCCGTATCGGTGCAAGACCGGACACACATTACTTACAGCAGTGGTGCCCAACCTTTCGTAATATTGGGGCCAAACTTGACTTTGCTGTGAATCTCGCGGGCCACAATGTGGCGGAATCTCCTATCCAAAAAAAAAACAAAAAAAAAAAAAGATCACATTAATACAAATATGTACGTGAATATAGGAATAAAAGAGCGGGCCACATGTAACACCTTCACGGGCCGGATATGGCCCGCGGGCCATAGGTTGGGCATCACTGACTTACAGAAAACTGTTTGTTTTCCTGACCTCTATCTACCATATACTTCTGTAATATAAGTTCAGAAACAACCTGTATAATATATGACGGAAAGTGCGTTAAAGAATCCTAAATTATAAGAGAAATATGTGACCGTGCCCTATTGCTAGATGTAATGGTCTCTTTTGTTATCATACTTTATTTTAATAAAGTGGCCAGTACGAGAAGAACTAGGGATCGGAATAGGCATTGACTTGAGAAATCTCAAGGTGCGGGTGACTTTTACTCCAAAAACCGATTCTCAGAATAAAAATCAATTCTAGAAAATTGTCGCTTTCCATTGTGGATTAAGTGCAACGTCTTTCCATAGCCCATTATCTTAAAAAAAGTAACTTTTGAATAATAAATATAAAAAAGGAAGAAATATGGCGAATAAGTCACTAATTCAATAGTAATATTTGAAAAAAAAAAAAAAAAAAAATATCTTCATGAGTTTCGAACTCCGGAAGTCCGAATTCGGACTCCGGAAGTAGCACTTTTTTTCACTACAAATTCAGCTTCAGTGCAGAATTTGAATCAAAGAAATGAAATATTTACTTTGTTTCATGGAAGTGTTGTATATCTTAACAACACGGGAATTTATTTGTCTTTAAGAAAGCAATAATTTACCAAAATTGACCTTCTTTCGAAGTCAGTTTGCAGTTTACACCGGAAGTACGAACAAAGCCTATAAACCTACTAAAGACATCAACCTAACAGACCATATTCCGGGATGCATTAAAAATTCGTTCTTTTAATTTTAAATCTTGAAGCATCCCAGAATACCCATCCTTTCGAATTGTTATCTTTGGACCATTTGAAATAAGTAAATTTACTACAAAAGTTGTTGATCTGAAATAAGAAACTTATTAAAATAACCCCCCCCCCAAAAAAAAAAAAAACAAACAAAAAAAACAAAACAAAACAAAAAAAAAAACAAGCCACCCAACGGTTTTTTTATACCTAAAATTTACTCCCTAAGGTATTTGTTATTACTTTCATTGCATTGTATTCATAACATTATTATATTATGTATCTATATCTTCTTTGTTTTGCTTTTTAACTTTTAGGCAAGTTTTAGACAACATCCGGGCCTCTTTACAAAGGTATCTATCTTCCCCTCCTCGGAGTCGAACCATCGATCTGGTGAGGGACTCCAAATTCCATACGAGTAACTCCATCTTACGGGGATTTGTGAAACGACGGCGCTTGGACGACACGAACCCAAGTCCAGCACCTTCGGGAACTGATCGAAGTGTAAGTTAATAATAAGTTCTGTTCTTGTAATCTTAATTATGGTCACTGAATTCAAACAAATTATGAATAAACTAATAATAATAACTAAGTAGAAAACGAATTGTCAGTAGACTCGGATTTATCTAGAATAGATGAGATAAAAAAAAACAACAACCTTATAATCGAAATCAAATACAATAAAATCTAGAAATTAATCGAGAAATCAAAAAAAAAAAATCAAACTTATCATAAACAAAATATAGAACTGACAAAATATACTTATATTTCAGTATGTTTGAATAATATATTCAGTATTAAATTATAATTTGCAAATATAATTCTACTTGTTGATCCGTGCGAATAATTCGCAACAAAAAACCACCTTTGAGAAACAACTCCAACAGCTGTTAGTGCATGTTTGTTAAACACATTGTCAATGGATGGCGCCTTCTCCATTTTTATAAAAAGGTTTTTAAAATACAGGTTTTTCAACGAAAACATTAATTTTCAACACTTTGTTTATTTTTCGTTATTAGCGATGAACGTAATCTTCAAAATAATGTCTCAATCATTGATTTTGATGAAGTATTAAGGGAAGTATTAAGGCGTACCGACACAAAAACACCTTTGAGAAATAATATATAAGGATATAAAACGTTGAGCACATTGTTTGTATAAGCATGCTTCATTAAAAAAATATGTATTTTCTTTTCTTTTAAAAAAAAAAACCCTCTTCTTGGCTTGGAAAGTAATCTGATTACAAATATAGTATTTTATTTTATTTATTTACGGTATTTATTTATTTATTTGTACTGAAGGAACATTCTAGTTAATTCAATGCGATGATGATCGAGAAATTGACATATTAAAAACCTGTACTGATCGAAGTAATTTAAAAACTAAATGTTGAATGAAAATATATTCTTATATATATATGAAGCCGAACAGTGATGTGGAATTTGAAAAAAAAGCCAATACAAAAACCATATCACTGTTTCTGTGAAGATACGGCCAATTTATCTTCGCATCGTCAGCGACATAAGCGGAAATTAAGTAACTAAATTTAGAAACAATTTAGAAATAAAACGCAGTATTCTAAGACTTTGCTTTTTTTTTTTTATTCATTTATTTAAAAATTATTTATTAATCTAAAAATAATTAGTAATGTTAGTTTTTTATGTAAAAATCTATTTTAACTATTTTCATTCTAAAAAATAAAATAAATAACGGATGATAGTTGACAAATCAAATTCAAAACTTCCTATAGTACAAAAATATTGAAATAACTAGATTCTTGATTTTTTGTTTCTTACTTAAATGTAATTTGTCCTTTTCCTTCCCTCCATCAATAATGTATTCGACCTCCTTTTTGAAGCTCAGATTGTTTATTTATGTCCTTTCAGTCTGTTATTCGATAACTTGAAAATGGCAATTGCAGCTATAATTGCCGAAACATTGTGTTGTATTTTAAATATATTGCTTACTTATCCAAATTTTGTGTAATTTTTTATTATCTGTTTAGATAATTTGTCCTTGATTACACGTTTTAAACTTTATAAACAATGAATGAAGAGACATTAGCAAACAGTTTCGCAGTTGAGAGCGTTTATTTTTGTGGAAAGATAGAAAACTGCTATATTTTAGTTAGGATTGATATTTAAGCTTCGATTGCAGGAAGATTTATCGTTATTTGATTACGAACATTGCTTCTAATTCACGAGAGCAGGTGAATCCTACCAGGAAACGACACTCCACGTGGCAAGATTGAACCAAAGATTATTAATAAAAAACATCGATCAGGTAAATTAAAACGAGATTCATAAATAGGTTGTTATTTCGCCGATACCCATCATTAAATTTAAAAAGAGGGGGTGGAAATCCTGAAAGTTCAAAATTTTTGTTACTTTTTTTTTTTTTTTGCTTTTTTGAAAAAAAAAACCAAAAAAAAACCTAATTGATTTTTGAATATAAAGTATTAATACATAGAATTCTCCATTATTATTCTTTAAGTATCTACTTTTAATAGCGTTTTAGAATTAACCAAGTAATAAATTACTTGTTTCATCAACCAAATTAGTTAAGTCTAAAAAATTTATATTAGTAAATAAATTTGTTAGTAACCAATGGAACTATTAAAATCAGCAAACATAATCTAAACGACTAACGAATTTTAAATTAGTTTGCTGTAAAGGCCTTTTTCATTTAAAGAATACATAAATTGAATATGTTCAATAAAAATGCTGTGATAAATATTTTAAAAAATAAATGATTAATTATCATGGCTTTAATTAGTCACACATAATTTCCGTTTTTTTTAAGATAAAGAAAATCCTCAAGCATTTGAAATAATCAAGTCTTACAGACTACTATTTGTATTCTTATACTATCTTAAAGTTGTCCACAAACGTTTCTTTACTTAGGCTTGACCTTGCTGATCAGTTACGCCTGGATTACAATGCTACGTTCGAATATTTGAATTGTTGTCGATCACCCATGGTCACTGTATGCAATTCTGTATTCCAGAAAGAACAGTGCTGGAATCATGTGCTATTTGTACGTGCAGTAATTATGTAAATAATGTAGGATAAACTTTTGATTAAAAACCCTTTTCAAATATTAGTTAAACACTAATTTATCTTCGTAAATATGTAATTTAACAGATTTATATATTTGTCTTGCAAAAATCCTTTCGATTTTTTTTCCATTTATGAAACGTAAATTTTTGAAATTGTTTTCAAATTGATGAACTTTTGATTAAAAACTCGCTTAAAATATTAGTTAAACACTAATTTGTCCTTGTAAATGTGTAATTTAAAACTTTCATACATTTGTCTTACAAAAAAATCCGTTCGAATTTCTTAATCTTTGTGAATTTTTTTTTAAAATTGACTAACTTTTGATTAAAAATCCATGTAAAATATTAGTTAAACACTAATTTGTCCTTGTAAATGCGTAATTTAAAACTTTCATACATTTGTCTTACAAAAATCCGTTTGAATATCTTTCAGTTTTTTGAAATGTCTTCATTACTTGAATATAATAATTGTTTGTTGGGTTTGAATAACACGTTTAAATCCTTCAGCGTAGCATGTTCGAAGTTTTTCTTCCTCCACCAGTTGTTGACAATTCCCTGACATTTTGTTTTGTCATTAGTAAAAGTTGTTTCTATTTGGTTGTCATCAGTTGATTGACTCAATAAATGAGAATCAACCCACTACCGCCTCTTGTGATGAAAATAATACATAAATTATCAACATAATAACCTTATTTTTCATCGATTTATGATTTGTTTTGTAAAGCTAAGTCCACACTTGGAAACATTTTCAGGAAACATTGTTTGGAAATTGTTTGCAAACATGTTTTTTTTGTTTCCTTTTTGTTTTTGAAGATGTTTCGGAATTGTTTGCAAATTGTTTGTAAACAGTTTGCAAACAATTTGAAAACAACTCGGAAACACTTTACAAACAAATTCGTGTTTTTTTGAGAAAAAAACAGTGTTTCTTGTTTTCCATTTCAAATGGAAAACAAAAAACATTGTTTCTTGTTTCCCATTGGAAATTGCGAAACACGAAACAAAGTTTCCATGTCTGGACGTGTTTGCAAACACAGTTTGTAAAACATTTCCCTCCCCTGGACAAAAGCCATTCTTCCTTGGTATGTGTTGTGACAACATCTCTGCTCATTTCTCCTTTATTTTTATCTATGGGTCATTCCACGTCAAATCACCCGATGAGTTCACCACACCAGCACAGATTTTTATGAAAATTTATTTATATATAAAGAGTCATAAGATCATTCTGCAAAATATGGGATTTTTAGGTCCAATATTTGCCGAGATATGAATTTTTGAAGTTTTTTTCTTTTTTGTGCCACGCCCCTTTTTTGACGTATTTTCTTGAATATCTCATCTCCTAATCAATCAAATGGAACCAAATTTGTTTTCCCCATGTATTTTTTTATGCTGAATCCAAAAATTCCAACGAAGTTAGTCTAGGACTAATAGTTTTGTAGTAATAGACAGCATCTAAGCATTTAGGAAAAAATTTAAATGGCCATGTGGGACAACATTTAAAAATTTGAGATTTTAATCCAAGTCTAAAAAAGGTCTAAGGTAACTGATGAAAAAAATCAAGATGGTGTTTTGCTCCTTAGCTTAGAAAAAAAAATCGCAAAGTTGATACTCTTTTCGAATCGCGTAAATGAAATATTCAAAAATTATTACTTTGTCACTGCATATTTATTTAGTAAATTCAAGTTATCCCTTGCTTTAGTCATAGCTCTGTAAGCAGTAAATCTCACTTATAACAGGTAATAACCCAGGTAAAACCCATATTTTCAAACTGAATATAGTTTGAAAATATAAAAAAAAAAATTCAAAAATTCAAATCTCCGCAAATATTTGACCATATTTTGCAGAATGTCTTATCTTATGACTCTTTATATGCAAATAAATTTTCATAAAAATCTGTGATGGTGTGGTGAACTCATCGGGTGATTTGACGTGGAATAACCGCTATTCTTTTTTTTTTTTTTATTGAATCCGTTTTCTTATATTGAAATGTGACGCAGGAGAAGATCCTGCAGCTCATTGAGGAGTTTCAGTCTCATAGAATACTTTGGGGCATTGCTTACTCGGAGCACAAAAATAGGATTAAAAAGCACGATGCTTTGAAGGAAATCGCCGAAATATTTTCTCTCAAAACGTTGAAGGCTCTCCGTGTCTAGTTTCGTAGGGAGATATAAGCTATTAATTCGTCCTCCTCGGCAAACATCTCTACCTCGACTGGCAGGTCTGTACGCAAAACATTGAAAAACAATCTTGTAGAAACATGTTTTAAAAAACATGTTTCCAGTGTTTTCAAACGATTTGGAAACTGTTTTCAAACAGTTTGCAAACTGTTGGGAAACAAAGGAAACTGTTTGGAAACAATTTCCAGAAACATGTTTCCAAGTGTGGACTTAGCTTTAAGCTAACAAAAAATAATCTCTGAAGCAATTCACTTATAAAAAACTTACATCAGTAATTTTTATTTTCTATTCATTTAATTGTTGTTATTCTGATTGCTTTTTTTTTTTTTTTAAATAATCTTGCAGTTTATAACAAGAAATTCCCGAACGAACTTAATCTATTTTTTATTAAATCTTGTGTTTCACTTTTTCTTTTGTTTGAAGTCGTTGAAACAACACAAGTGAAAAGCCGTTTATTTTTTTTTAAATTATAATATCTTCTGAGTCTGAACAGTAGAATTCTTTTTTTTTTTTTTTTTTCATTTTCTTAAGGAATAAAAAAAGAGAATTATTACTTAAGTGTCTTACTTCAATTCAAATTTTAATGATGAAGCTCGCGCAGTCGTTAATAAGATTAGTAAGCAGATATCTTTTGTATAAGACATCCAGAAATCCATTCTTTCAGTTCTAATGCTGTTCTGTGGGAATTTCTGCCATTTTCGCGCGTTTATTTTCTCGATAAGACGTAAGTAAATCTGAAATACCCAAGTTAGATCTACTCTTATCCTTATTAGAAGAATCTTTTGTGTTTGAAGGTATGAGGACGGAAAAAGGCCTTATCGTCCACTTTAGATGATCTAATAGAGAGGATATATTATATAATGTCCCTCATGGAATAATTTTCCGGGAATTAAAAACAAAATATAATGTTTAATTATTTTGATGATTACGAAAACATCAAAGTAATTTTGACTAATAGTACACAGAATTGTAACAAATTATTTCTTAAAACATGAATTTCTTTTTATCACTATTCTAAAAATCTTATTAATTCTCTTTTCTTAGTTTTACAACAAATATATTTTTATTGATAGGAATTTTTAGATTGTTTAAAATTTTGTTTTGGTTCTTGTTGATGATTCAGTTTTGCAGTGGAATAAAAGAGGGGAAAATTGTCTGGAAAAGAGAAGATCTTGTTCTGGTGATATCTTTTGGTTGAATATCATCACTTTCAGAGACATTTTACTACTTGAGTTTCAGTCGTAGCAGAATACCTAAATGACTACTTCTGTTGTTCAATTTACGTTTGTTGGATCTGATGGATCAAACATTAATACATCTATGACCCGGAATGTAATTGATTTCAAATCGAAGAAATTGATTTAGGAACATGCAGTTTCACACATTTACAAAGCACTGTACAGGTAGTGGTTTTAAGAATTGGTTTTTAGTGTTATCTATATTTCTGATGCATGACTATTAAGATACATGACTGCATTACAATAGAGACATCTCTGAAGGTTCCAGAACGCCATTTGGTGCAGCAAACTCAAAATATGTGGTTTTCCATACATTTGTCAACTGATCGATTGCCTGAGCAGTGGCCTACTATTAAGATATGTTCTGGACAATATACCAAAAAGATGGTTAAATTAACTGAAACACTATGCAAAAGTTGTAGGACGATTGAAGAAAACCAACAACGATGGCTGAACTCTGTAATTTCCAATATGTGATAAGAATTCATTTTATGCACAATACAGTGATTTAGGTTAGGCCTACTGTATTAAAAATCGGAGTTGTATCTTTATGAAGCAATATACGAGGGTTGATCGAAAAGTAGTGGTAACAGGTTTATAATAGACAAGTTCTGGTAGTTAGATATGAATTAAACATCACTGTCCCTCAATATAATCACCGGCCATGATGAATGATCTTCTTCCAAATCTGTGGGAGACGGTATTTGCCGTTAGGAGATCCGTTGCTATTGATAGCTGCAATAGTCCGGTCTATTGAGTGAAGTATCTCAGCAACATCACAGAAACGTTGTCCTCGTATCGGTACCTTCAATTTGGGAAACAGATCACAGGGACTCATGTCAGGGGAATAAGGTGGGTGCTCCAAGGTCCAATGCCTATCACAATCAATTAAAGATTGAGAGAGATGTATCTTTCTAATGTGGGATGTGAGGCCGCCCCAATTGTGGATTATCTGCTGATTCTTCTCGACCTCAGCGAAATGCCTTCACTCATCGTGCGACTGACCGATAAGGTAGTGTTTTTTTCCCACCTGCATCCCCGAGTCCTAACCGACATTCCTTTGCGTTGCAACCACGTGCAACCTCAATTTTTATCCAACTTCGTTGTTCTACCTTCATAAACATACTTTAGCCCGCCTTCAAACAACAGTTATATTTTACGTGTTATATTTTCGTTCCAAACAAAAACTAAATTACTGTCCACGTTGCGAAAAGCTTTCTTCTAACGTTTTGTTTTATCAGCAGAGTGCGCCACGATCGTCGCGGCTGCAGTGTTACCATTACTTTTCGATCAACCTTAGTAAATTCATAAGACAGATACCTCTTTGAGTAGTCAGGGCTTCCTTGTTGTGTGAGACAGCAATTTCGAGCACTTAACATGTCTTCAGTTTATGGATTTCGTATGTAGTACTATATAATAGCATTGAATAACTTTTTATTCAATTTATGTGGGTTTATTCTTTTTTTTGTTTGTTTGTTTCCCTTATAATTTCCACGACTGCTTTCCTCTTTCTGTAATATATAAACCCCTATACTGATAATATATGTTGCAAATCGCTGTAGCGAAGTTATGACGCTACCCCACATTTTGTTTTGGGGACTGTGTTTTATTAAATGCTTTATTTAAAATTAAGATCCAAAGAGAAGCATTAAATAAAAATAAAAAACGGGTCTCAGTTTAAAAAAAAGAAACAAAAACAACAACTTTGATATGCGATACACAAAATGATCCACCAAAGCCAAAAAGAAAAAAAAGTAGAAAGTAAATGACATAAATGATACAAAACCTATTGAAAAATATTCCATTTTTAATTTTTTAAAAACATTTTGTACATCTTAGAAGAAATAATGTTACTTGCACATACATAATATGATTAAAAATAAATATATTTACAATAAAAAAAACCGCTACCGGTTTCACTGGTTTGTAGGCCACCACTTTCTTCAGGTGAATGACAGAAATTACACATCTCAACGTTTTTTACACAATCTAAGCTAGAAAGTAACTTATATAAAGAATGTAATACGGCATCCCAGAATGCTTTGGACAGACGGTTCCAATTAATGAAGCAGAGGGTAAACAGGTGGACATCCCACAATGCCTTGGATGGAGGAATCCAAAGGAAACAGCAGGGTTGCTTTGGATTTGCAGGTTCTGGAATCACCTTGAATCTTCAAAAGCATTTTATACATGTTTTTAAAATAGGATTTTATTGGTCGTATTACTAAATAATATTATAGTTACTGTTCTGCAGACACTACGACAAGATTGTAGTATTCTTATGGGGTTTCTAACATGGTGTGTCATCGATATGTTTATTTGTTTGGAGACGGTATTTAGCTTCATGAAATGCATATTTACGGTTTAAATATAAATTTCCTGTAGCTAAACGAGTTCTCCAAGCAAATAAATAACAATGTGACAACATGTTAAAATTCCTTCCTGAATACCAACCATATCTTCAGTGCCTTTCCTACAGTATCGAACATCAGAAATAAACTTTACGAGCCCGAAGTTTATTTTGTAACAGCTTTCGGAAGACGTTCCTCCAGTGTCCCTTTAAAGATTTCTCAATTTCTCGATATTGGACAACGACGATTGGATGGCGGCTGTTTTGATCATAATTGTCATTTTAACTAAAGAATGACTCTCTCGAGTGTCGCTGTGGTTACAACTAATTAAATTTGCACTGAATTCGAAGGCAAATAGTTGAATTGCACCCGTAACTATGAGAAACTCGATTTCCTTCGATCGCTTCCTATTTTTTTTTTTTTTTTAATTCACTTCCTAAAAAACTCTATTCTTAATTTTTTTGTTAGAATGAGCGAATAATAAGTAGAGCGGAAGACTCCATGTTGATCCTGAAGATAAGCAGCTGGCAACCAATGGTTAGGCACTATTTTGCTGAAGTTTATTTTTCGAGAAACGCCTGCTATAAATCTGACCCAAATTCTAAATAAAACCTCCTCCTTTTTATTTTTATTTTTAATCTTATTCCAAATGAAAAACAAGACTGCCATTGAATTCACGCTTCCCAATGGTAAGGTCAGCCTGTTATTCGGAATTTTTACTTCCTGTTTTAAACGTGGATTTTTTGTGTGTTAATTCTAGCTTATAATTTCAATAATCAGAAGTGATGCATTTCATACAAACATACATTTTTTTTTTTTAACCATTCGGTGATTTGTACAAGCATCTGCTTTTTGTGCCTTGTGTATACGACAGATTTATATCTGTCAATGTAATACGACAACCAGTCAAAAAGAAATCGACCTGTTCAAATCGTAATTGAGAGGGGACCACTTACGATCCAGAAAAGCGTAGACCTGCAAGGACCTTTTTTTTTAAACTTTATAGAAAAGCGATAGATCCATTTAACTCATATCATCGAAACAAAAAAAGCAGAAAAAAAAAAAAAAACACTGACCACTTTTTGAACAAGCCTCCTAAACTACGAGGCCCGAGGCAAGAGAATTCCTTGCCTACCCACAATCCACCTTCTGTCTATCCCCCCCTCCACCACACCATATTGTATCAATAAAGAAAGAAGATAATAAATAATGAAGTGGACATTTTTTCTCTTTTGATTTGGACCCCCCCCCCCTTTTTTTTAACCTCCTACATCCCTCCAAATACGTAATACTAAAATCCATCACTACCTCTTACTCAAAATTCCTGCACACACGGTACTTTAAAAGGGCTATTTTTTTTTTTTAAAAAAAAAAAAAGGGCAGACATGCTTTTAATTTCTGCACGTTCTTGATGAAAATTGGGACTAGTTGATAAATGTACGAATTATTTACCAATTTCCTGAAAATTGATTAAGAGACAGTCGAGTTCCTAAATACAGATAGATAAAAAGAATTAAAGGCCTATATCAGGGTGTCTGCCAACCGGGAATCCGGGAAAACCGGGAATTGTACGGGAAATTTGGTGTGACATGAAATGTACGGGAAAATCGGACTTAAATTTTAAGCATGATGTCAGAGTTTTTTTTTTGGTTGAATAGATACGTTTACAGGTTTTTTTTTGGTTGTTAAAATAGGATTGTCAAGGGCCCCGCAAAATTCATCTTGTACCACCCCTTAAAAGATTTCTCTTGGAGGCCCTGATTGGGGTATTTTAAATATTTTACGATACGTTACAAGTTTTAATGTCCTTAAATTTTTGTGAAAATGTCCTTAAATGTACGGGAATTGTCCTTAAATTTTTTGTTTGAGATTCAGTAGACACCCTGTATATGCTTACGCGAAAACCGCCTAAAATGAACATCAAGATAAAGTTTGGCTGCCTACTTTTGCTATTTCAGTTTAATTGTATAGGCATTTCATAAGGATAAAAATTTACAAAGATTTTAAGAAGCCAAAATAGCGGTTCTAAATCTTCATTGAAATAGTCAAAGCCCCTTGCTTTTATTTATTTATTTTTACGAAAATACCATTTCGTCAGATAAACATAAAGAAAGGTAGAAACTACAAAAAAAAAAAAAGCAGTCTTCCTAATATTTCCAGATATATTATTTTGGTTGCAAGTATATAACTGCGGTATACTTGCAGTTATCTAACTATAACGCAGTATATAACTGCTTGAGAGCGCAATTTTTAAACACCCTGTAACGCATTGTTTTCCGACCACGACCGCGGTCTTTGGCTTGCTCGCCTTTCATGGCATCTTAAAAGCGATCGCACCATTTAGTGGTCTGTATGTGCAACACCAACCCTACGATCCGCCAAACCATAAATCTTTGAATGTCTGCATTAGGAATCTTGATCTGCGTCTTTTCCGTAAACAAATAGGTCATTTGAAAGACAGGTCATGTATAAATTAACTGTCAAATTGTAAATGAGAGAAGCAGTGCGGAAACCCGAAAAGAAGAAACAGTCTTGGCGAAAATAGAAGAAGCCGATATTTCATTCATTACAAAGACATCGAACTTTGCATTTCTGTCCTAGAAAAGGTTCCGTTTATTTTCGAATGAAAAAAAAATCTATTCAGTTTTGGTTTTAATCTTTCCTGCTATTTAAGATTCTGTATTTCATTTCCGTTTCGAAGCCATCTTCCGTTTACCATTCAGGTTTTAAATGTCTCTCGTGAAGAATGGAGATTCAATCAGTGATTAGTTTTGTTGTAAGACTTCAATCAAATTCAGAATTAACTAATTAAGTAAATATAGACTATAAATAAATTATTTGTTTACCTTGTAATTGTTTCATTAAATTATTTCAGGTATCCTTGTCTTAGCGATTAAATTGTTTCTAGAAAGCGCCACTAAAGTGAAGTAGCATTATGAGTTGAATTTCAACATAAATAAAATAAGTATCACTTGCATTGGCTTCGCTCTGACGTTGTCAGATTGAGCTATAGAAGAATTTTCATTACAATTTTAATATTTTTTTTTAAATATTTTAATAAATTTTATTGAAATTTGATTCCGAGTCAGTTGAAATTCAATTTTAAAAAAGAAGTTTTCATTTTTTTGTTTATTTTCTTTTTAAAGTCTTGTAACTTAAGATTTCTTTTAAAATTACAAATAGATAGCTTCTTTAATAATTTTAATTTTTTTCTTTTTTTTTTTTTTTTTTTTTTTTTTTTTTTGAAATTACTAAATATATAATAGAAATATATCGCGATAGCGGTAATGTTTACATCGGAAAAAGAATCATGTGGGAGCGGAGGGATACTTTCAGATGCTAGGTGAGACGCCTTTGGTGTGATTTGGCTCCCTAACTGTTCCTGTTTTAACTGTTCAGGTCTGTTTTTAGTGTAGTTCCATGGTCCCTAGTTGGCCAAATTCGATAAAGGAAGGAAAATAAATATCAATAATTTAAAAAAAAAGAAAACTATTTCTCTTTTTAAGTAACGTTCGAACCCACTTATCTAGCTGCACTTACACCGATATACCTGAAAATGAGTGGGCATCGAAGCGCCGCTACAGTGAGGTGTTTGTAACAGAATTTAATCTGTCGTTTGGATCTCCAAAGAGTAATACATGTAAAACATGCGATTCGGGTAACGGTGGCGAAACACACAAGAAAGAGTATGAAGAGGACTACGAACAGCAAAAAAAGGACAAACAATCTGTTAAGGAAGATACAAATGTTATATAATTTTTGACATGCAGCAAAGTATGCCTTTGCTGAAATTAAGCACTTAAATAGCGTTCTATTTAAGACAGTTATGGTTTTACTACTTGAGCGTACATTTAGTATCATATGAAGGAGAGCAGGCATACATGTAAGCGTGGACCGAAAACATATCTTCATGAGATAGTCATGAAGTAGTCAGTCTCTTTGGGTATTTATACAGATCAGTGCGTGAAACCACACCCACCTCATTACTTGATCAGATTCTTACGGCGGCCAAAATAATTTTTTTTTTTTACTCTTATGCTTCTGGAATTACCGAGTGGAAAGGTATATTTTTTATTGTTGACCAAAAATTTTCAATTGTAGGACATACACATTTAGATTGCGATAGAGATTTCGGTCTTATTGTGCAAGTGGTCAAAAAATGTGAGAAAATATACTCGGCAGATAATTATAGGACCATTATTGATGCAGTTGATAAGAAAAAAACAATGGTAGTAACTGACATGTCAGATAAAGTTTTCTTGATAGTCTACAATCAGTCCTGTATTTTGTTATTCGTTTGCTAAATGCTGGCAAGGAGAAGATATCATTCATAGATGAGGTAAGATGAATAAGGGCTGATAAGTTTGGGTCATACAAGTACAAGAAATCCTTCAATGAAAGCGAAGATTTTAAAGTAGTAAACCTGTTTCGAGTTCGTGGGCAGAAAGATATCACAAACTATATTCTGAAAAAGGTTAGACAGCACAACATTATCTTAGAAGAAAAAATTATTGACTTGAAGAAGCAAATGGAGTATGTACCAGATGTATATCAAGGCTTCTATAACGAAATCAACTGCTCAAGTGAATGGTAATTTTGTATTGTACATTTACTCTTCGTATAATGTAATGTTTATTAAAATTTATTTATACTTAACACCTTTGTGACGTCTTATTTCTGTTTTAAGAGCGTGTTGTGTTAAAGACAAAGGTGTTAAGTACATTTACGACTGAGTTACGACCAATAAATGTGGTTTCAACAAAATCATGTTTTTTCAGGACAATTTTTAGATATTAGTGATCACTAATAATTTACTCTGAACAATATACAGCTTATTTTCAGGGAGCAGCCAAGCTTTAACTTTAACTTTAAATATCTCGAAACTGCCAAGATGTTACTTAATACCTTTGTCCTTGGGGCCCTTCAATTGATACAATTACTACAGAACTGATTAGGTAACTTAAGCAATGTAAGAGTTTGTAGTTATTTTTAAATTAGTAAATTAAAACAATTTTAAATGATTGTTTTGATTAGTCTTTTGATGATTTTTTGGAAACCTCTCATTTATTTTTATGAAATTTAATTTTTTAATATTCAGTTGTGAAAATTGAGAAAAAAAATTGCGGTGTTGCATATATATAGTTGCTCAAAACTGTATCGCTGTATGGTCTTCCTTTGTGGATTGAAGATTTGGAGCCCACCATATAAGCGCCCCTCTCGTTCTTTTGTGTAGGCCAAACTTTATCATCCCACAGGAAATGAACCAGGTTTAGAACTCTTTAGGATTAAATTTAGGAATCTATAGACACTGCACAAGTCTTCCAAACTTAATATCTCAATGGATCTTCAGAAGCTTTTGCAACTCGTTCAAAAACCAGCATTTAGAGACATTCCTCACATTATGGCACTTTCTGTAGATTGGATGAGCTAGCAATGTTTCAACAGTAATTCTTCCCTTTCTTATTAAGATCTTATTATCTTCTTTGAGTGCAGAGATTTACTCGTAGATTTGTTTATATTTCGTGAAATTCTTGAGCTTTAATCTTTTATAAATAGTCTTAAAATTCTGGGCCATGAAATATTCTTTTTTCTAAGTCCATTGTCTTCAGTTCTGTGCTTTTAGAGGCCTCCTAAAAGTATGTACCGTGACTCTTGGGCTGTTCATCAAGCTGTCCTAAACAAATTAGTTACTAAGTGTTTTCAAAGATGGATGACTGAGAATGGGCAACTATCATGTGACCCTCAGACAGTCACATGAACTACGAAGCAGTCATGTCTATTCAAATGATAGTTACATATTATTTTACGTTCAAATTCCTCATATACTAAACCACTGGTGAATACGTGGATTTTTCTTATGTGCTTCGTTTTGTAAGAGAAAGACTTTTTACTTATTTACATATTTTCTCTCCAAGTAGTTTAGTAATTTACTTTTATTAGCATAAATCTGTTCTTTTGCAAATTGCTATCAGTATTATGTTCCAGAGATGCTAGTTTTATAGGATTTTGTAGCAGAAGAATTTGCAGAATGCAGACCTTTTCTACATTCTTCATATTTCTTATTAAAGGATAGTTTAATGTTTTTATATACGCATTTTTTTTACGCAATTTAAACATGTTCCTCAACCTTTAAATGTGTTCCGTTTCTATTGTGGAACAAGATTAAATACTGCTTAATTAGTTTGTCTGTATTGTTTGTTTCATATTTTGATTATATTATTTGTAATAATAAAATTTCACAAGAATTATTATTATTGATTTATGTTCTCGATACCAAACGGCTTCTATTACATACAGATCACATCAATAGCAATGAATGAAAACTTTAGTAAAATGCATTCTATGGTTTGTGACACCCCAAATAAGCGGACAAATTTGAAGATATATTGTTAAAAGGCTTCGTAGTATTTTTGTTATTTAATAAGTTTTTATTCATGAACTTTGAGTTGCTAAAACATATAGTACTATATCGTAAAAATTTTCTCAAGATTTCTTGAAGATAGATTACTGGGTGTTGTGTATAATGGAAGCTGTTTTAATCTTCTTTTAACAGTTTTATTAATGTTTTGTTTTGTATTTCTTTCAGGAGGTTGGCTCTCAATTGATCTCTCCGTCGGATTTGGCCAAGATCCATTCTTCCCCTTTATTGTGCATCGACAACCCCGAGGGTCTTCTTCACAAAGTGTGGTTTGATGTGTCGCTTTTCTTTGGTGTTCCATGCGGTGAAAATCCAAGGCGCTCTTCACTGCGATTCCACCGGGACCGCGAAGACGACGCCTCCACCGAGCATTTTGCCCTCGAGACCGGCGACCGAGACATCAGTCCGACAAAGATGTACGGCAATCAGGAAGGCCTCTGTCCCGTATCCGCCCTCAAGCTGTACCTGTCTCGCCTGCATCCCGATCAGGAGCACCTGTTCCAACACCCACAAGTGAATTGGAACCCCGATCAGACTACGTGGTACTCGAAGGAGCCGATGAGCCGAGACGACCTGGAGAGCATCGCCGACTTCCTCTTCCGTTCGACGGGACTCTCGCAGTGCTACGGGTTGTCGGCCCTGCAGGCAACCAGCGATTGGCTGCACGAGGCCCACACCACCTGGGAGGAGAAGGCACGCGTCGCCGGACTCACGTCGAGCGCCACCGAAGACGAGGAGTCCCGCGACGCCGAGAAACTGGAGCCGGCGCTGCATCGGTGGCCGGACCCGATGCAGGAGTCACCCAAGAGCAAAGGAGACCGGAACTCCACCCCTAACCCAATGCTTCTATTACCCACCAACACCGAACAATTGTCTCTACTTCCGCCCGGACTGCGACTCAGCTCCATGCTGTTACCGTCGATGCCTCTGCTACCAGTCACCTTCCCACCGAACGCTAATCCCCTACCCCCAGGAACAGTTATGTATCTGAAATCGGATCCCTCAGCCAAACCCTCAGAGCCCCAGGATCTCGTAATGCCCAACATTACATGAGTCACGATGGAACCGAAGCAACGAGCAACCGCTTCGAATTTTGCTTCCACGCAACGGTGGGGGAACGGATCCCGGGAAGAGAAAAGTCGTTGTCTTTCCTTTCGAAGTTTTTCGTTATTTCGCTCGGCAAGAGTAGACAAACGGAAGAGAAAGGTGGCAGAGGAATATCACAGCGAACAGCAACTAAAAAAAAAAATAATAACCATCCATTCGGTAGATCCTGGTAGCGACTGAAAACGAGGCTTGCCTCAAGCAGTCACGTGACTAAAAGAATGGATGGATTCAAACAAAGGAGCATCGAAGTTATGTGTTCTAATAAATAAATACAAACATTGCTCTACAACCCCGTAGACAACTGTGTGATCTCTTATAAGAAAACGAAAACAGTATTTTGCAAGTGAAGCATTGTCAGTTCAGGGTAAATAAATATTGCAGTTTTTAGCTTCCTGATGAATGTGGCTAGTTTAAAAACGTTTCATTATGACGTTGTACTCCAATGTGTCTTGGATGGTATCATTTAGTATTGAATGTGTCGTTAGTGACAGTTGTTATCGTCCTGTAACCTGTGACATAATTAGTTCAAGTGATTCAGTTTCATTTTTTTTTTTTCTCTTTACCGTGGATGAGTGGGCAAATATTAATTTATCAGTACGTTGATATTTTTACCGTTTTTTTGCTTGTTGTGATAGTGTTTGCTTTCTATGTATATCCATTCAGATATCTCTATATTTTTCAAACGATTTTTTCTCTACAATATGCAAGAAAACCAAAGTAGCGTCCGTTTTTAGCACAGTCTACGAAGAAATGAATTTCATTTGAAATAAAAAGAATAAAGGCCACAATTTTGTAATATTTTCTTTTTACTTGACTCACGTTAAAGCATTCCATTTTCATCTGTTTGTAATTTATTAATTTCTGATAATTTTTGAAACACTTCTTCGTCTGAATGTAAAATCCGTGTAGCACATGATTTACAGGCAATTATCCATACAAGTAAATACGATTTGATGAAAATGTGAAAGATTTGTAGATAGAGGAATTGAATGGCAGTAAAAATAAGGGAAAAACATACGGAATAATAGGGTTATTTTGGAGATAACCATTGATGATAACATGCAAGGCTTATGTGAAACTGGACTTGAAATCAAAATATCAGTTTTTATTAAAAGACAACTTAAAAAAAGTTGATTAATTGCCAACCTCTTTACACTAACATGATTTATTTCCCATTCAGAGATCTACAAAAACTTAGCCCTACAAAGACGCTGATTTTTAAGTTACATTTATGGAATTGAACGTAGCCTGGCAGTGGAATCTAACAAGAATTTGCCATGGCTATTAAGGATATTGAAGTATTTCAGTATTTGAAATTTATTGCAGTATGTAAATCATGTATACACTAAATTTTTACTTTTCATGTAAGTGCGATGCGTAATATCTTGATTTTTAATGTAATATATATAAATGTTTAGAGATTATTTTCTCCCTATGCTTTTAACTTCAAGTTGTTTCTATTATTTGAAATCAAGGCCAAAATGTCCTAAAAAATCGTCGCAATCGTTTAAGCTGATAGGACTGTTACAGTTCTCACAAATCTTTTTATTTGACTCGTCAGATGGCAAATGAAGCTGAACAAAGACCGCATTCATATTTTGAGTATTCACTTGTCCGTGAAGCACCAAGTGCAGAGTAGTATAGAGTTGTAGAACCAGATAGTTTTGTAGTTTCACTGGCTTGAGCTTTATAATAAACTGTAGAACAAAGATATCCGCCAAAATCGCATCCGCAAAAGAAAGACTTGAAACAACAAAGTGTAGTTATTTAAGAATAGGAGGGGAAAAATGAAAATGGCGATCGAAGTAAGAAGAAATACAACAAAACAGCTGAATACCAAGAATAAGGAATAACAGTATTTCATTGTAATACAAACAGGATGGGTGTTAGAATTGCATTTTATGTTCTAACTCTTTTTTTTTTTATTATAAGAATGATAAAGATTTTAAATTCAATGTTAGCCTCAAAGAGCAAGAAATCTGTTGCTGCTGCTTTCAAGAAGTTTCTGTAATTGGGTTCGATTTTTTTTTTTTTCTAAATTTTGAAGAAAAACTTAATTTTTCTTACATTATTATTATTTTTTTATTATTTTGTTAATTTCTTATTCTCCCGCAGTAAGGCGCTGCTCTTTGTTTTAAAGCATAACTAATTATTTTTTTTTTCGTGTACAACAATACCTTGTATAACGTAGTTAATTGGTTCAGAGAAACTTCCACGCTGATGTAAACATTATTGTAATGTTTTATATTGTAATGCATTATCAACGATCAATTATTGGCCCCCAGAAATGACACAAAATAATAAATATCATGTACTTGAGTCACTTTTGTGATATATGATAAGGCGACTATTCCATATTCTTTTATTTTCGCATTGTTTTACTAAAGATTCGTTCATACCTTTATCATGTTCATATCATTATTTTTGTGAAATCCATTCTTCGTAATGCTTTATAAATCCCTTTTTCCCTAATGATAAACATTTACGTTGTTTAGTCCTCTATGTTATTGGTACTTTCCCTTTACACTCAAAATTAATTGTAAAATGTAATAACTTGTAAATATAAGCTGCGAGACTGAGATCAGTAGTAAGATCTACAGTGGCGCTGTCACGCAAGAGCAACTCTGTTGCAGTTCTGTCACAGAATAGTAGCCGATAGGAGTTGTTTATTTTCTGTTTTTTAGTTAGAAAGGGTTGAGGGTATTCCATATTTGGAACGTAACAATTGGTAAAAAATGGCTTCTGGCTTTCAGATGTTTCAAAATTATAAACAGCAAAACACGCTGTTTAAAACAGCTTTATACAAGGTATTACTGTACTGTTGTTTTTACTGTTCCGTTTGCTAATTTTTACTGTTTGTCCACTTTTCGAATGTTTTAAATTTGAAATTCTTACAATTTTTTTCTAGTTTTGAATGAAATTTCTGTTACTTCAAGTCGATTCAAAATCGTAACCTCTATACGATTCAATTTGGGATTTATGCAATTAACTGTCCTTGAATTATAATTAAACATTGGAAAACGCCTAACCAACTGTGTGATAAGTGAAAGTCAATATTATGAACCGTAAGTCTTATTATTTCGACTAAAACGCTTCAGACTCAAGGTTTTCAAATGCTTCGGCAGTTTGCAGATATTTTAAACAGTAAATGAGAAAAAGGAGGCAATTTACAAAATTTTCCTGTGTATGTGACTAAATTCCTTTTGTTTACTTTTTATACGATTATATAATATATTGTGAATTGCGTGATGATATTGTTATATACAAATAATATTTAAAATAAAAGTTATTAATAAGAATAATTAAAAAAAAAAACTAATAAAAATGCTTTTTTATTATATGAAGAACAGCTAATTATAAATGAAATACTAAGATTAATTTCTAATTCTGTTGTTTTTTTAAAATTCTTCTAGACTGATTTTATTACTATTGTTATTTATATTCCAAATTGATAGTTTTTTACGTTTGTAAAATGAATGAAATAAATATGAAAATTAATGAATTTCTCAGGAATATTTAACTTTTTTACTAAATAAATTAGTTCAGAATTGCCTTTCTTTATTTCTTTTGTGTTATTTTTATATAATTTTTGTGTATGTTCAGTAAAAGAAGGGAATGATCTCATGTTTAGAGTCCGCCGATCTCAAACCCTAATTGAAAATCATAACATGTAGACATTTACTGTTGGTTTAATAAGTCACATTTTGTAAAAACATGTTTACAATGATATACTGTGTTGTAATCATATGGGGTTTTTTTTGTGTGTGTGTTTATTTTATGATAAAAATGTCTAAAAATCAATACTCCACATATCTTTAATAAAATAAAAATAACCTTTCATGGAAACAATTCTATGAACATTTATTTGCAAGTGATACCTGGAAAAAGATTATTATTCTTTATATTTAAACAACCGAATTCTAGTCTATCAATATTTCATTTTAAGAAAACGTTCTGGTTTGTCAATTTACAAAAAAGTAAAGTTATAGTAAAGAATGGTAACTTCATGTTCTGATAACGATTGAACACTGATACGTTTTTCATCCAGTACTTATTTCTTCTGATTTAAATACTCGTAAGCGAAATTGTCAATTGATTGACATTTGTAAAATGAGTTCTGGTTGCAGATCCATTTTTGTTCTCCAGTAGACATAAGTGTTGGTAATTATCTTATCGTTTTAAAATTCTCGTACCACTTTAACAAACGGTATCATTAGAACTAGATCAGTTGGTTTTTTGGCTTTTTTTTTTTTTCCCTGCCTTCTCTAATTCTGCCAAAATTCTCAACGCAGAGCGTCATATTGAGCAAAACAACATCGTAACTAGCAGTAATAATTACGGCTTTTGAAAGTTATTGTGATAATCCCAAATTATGAATTTTTGAATCGTTGTCAACAAATTTGGTAGAAAATTAATGTTTAATTTAATAATAAACTTCTCCGTGCAAACATTTTTTTTTACAGAATGTACGCCATTTATTGGGATACACACATATTTACTATTTTCGTTTACACCTATCGAAAGATGACTCATGTTCCCTGACCACCCTTCAGTGCATTATGCTGATAGTAGCTGTCAATCGAAACTTCTAGTATACTCCAGTCGAGTTGATTGCCCGTCCCTTTTAGTAAACGACTACCTCTTAAGAAATTAACTCAAGAAGATTCTTCCTTGTTCCTTCAACTATCTCAGCTAAATCAGGGGAAAAATGGACTAGAACCTTGTTTGGAAAATGGAATCTTCAAGTTTAAAAAGCAATGATTTACTGTAGAATGTAAAATGTAATGAAAAAAAAAAAAAACTAAATTTGATTTCAATAAAAATGTAACAACAATGTCTGTAATTTCACTAAGTTTTAGAATATTTCATTCCTATTTAAAAGTAAAATATACGTTCTACGATGATCTTTTGTTAAGTATTAACCATAACAGTTTATTTTATGGTTTTCTATTATTATTTCCTTACTATTTTAGTTACTTTCAACTATTTTCAGAATATATCAGTTTTAAACATTGTATTCGAATATTACGAAAACGTCGTATAGTTTATTTTCAATGAATACATTTCTTTGTCCTGTTCCTCAAATATGAAATCCAATGTTTTTGTTTTCAAATAGACGTTCACTTGAGAAGCTGTGCATTTTGTGGAAGAATTTATTAGCCTAAAACTTTCTCAAAGCGAGCTCTTGCTTCATAGTACAATAATATCCATTAATTAAATCCATCAAACAGAAATAGTCATTTCATGTTGTGTTTTAGTTGTTTAACGAATTGTAATAATACTCTTATTCAAATTTATGTTATGTCTCCAAAGAAGCTGTTTTCATTTTTTTCCTCCAGAATGTTTGTTTTATAAATATATACATATATATCAATTACTTTATTTTGCTTGGAAAAAAATAAATAAACGAAATCCCTGTATATTTGGAATTAAAATAGTATTGCTTGGAATCAAATATAATATTGCTGTGACTTTTCTTGTGCTGTAACAATTTCAGTGATGGTAATAAAACCTTTATCCCCATAGATAATAATGTGTCTTGTCCTTCAATTATTTACTAAATAGTTTAACGTGCGTAAAATGTTATAGCAAGAAATCAAAGCCACCACACAAATACATTTATAATAAGTTTGTAAATTAAAAATCACAAACATTTTCAAAACGACCTGCGTTCCATTTTCAAGTGAGAATTCTAAACAAAGTTTTCCTTTAATTCTCGCTTGAAAATGAAACGCTGGTCGTTTTGAAAACGTTTGTGATTTTTAATTTGTAAACTTATTATAAATGTATTTGTGTAGTGGCCTTGATTGCTTGTTATGATACTTCAATTATTCTTGTTTTCTACGAACAAAGTCTCCATTCGCTTATTCCGAAACAGAACTGGCCTGGGATGCTAAGAAAGACTTAAAAGATACTTCTGAGCTACGAAGCAAATAATAATAATAAGAAGAAGAAGAATAACATGACTTTTATAATTGCAAAAAATCTTTAGTAAAAGGAACAACGAAGAATAAGAGTCTGGATTAAGAAGAGCTGTATATGATGTAGTAACCTATTTTCATATTCAACGAGACGTGCCTACAAGAACCTACTTTCGTTAAATTTCCTTTTATTATTTCTTTTAAATCAAAACGACAAAAAGCCTACATTATTTTATTTTCAAATCCATCTACTGAATACAAACAAACAAAATATCCAGTACAATTTTCGAGGTTTTAAAAAATAAAAAATGTTTTAATTTCGCTTTTTTAATTATATCAAATCACTCTCAAGGTATTGGATTAACTGAAAGGATGAACAACCATTGTTTAATTCCATTAGAACCTGTTGATAGAACATTTGTTTAATTAATAGCAGAACACGATTGCATTTTGTTTTTCTTTTACATTATTATTATTATTTATATTAGAAGCGATAACAATTAAGGTAACTATGTAAAAATTTTCATTTATTCTAAAAATGTAAATTCTTTAACTTCTGATTCATTCTCTTTATATATCATTCACTTAGCAGATATATGAGTAGTTTAAATTATTTCACACATTAAATTTATAGTTCATTACTCTAATACTAGGTGAGTAATCATCACTTCATAATATTTCATTTATTGTAATATATATTCAGTATATTTCCACTGTTAACCAATCTATTTCTTAATTGATTATATTAATGAGTTAAGTAGCATTTTACTTGTATATCATTATTTATAATACATTTCCACTTATTTAACTGAGACAATGTTCTTTCTTAATTGTATATCACCGAATCCTTTGTTCCATTAATTCAATTAATTAATTTTATTCACTTTGAATTATATTTTCAGCTTATATTCTTATTTATACTTTGTACCATCAATACTATTCAAAATGCTATACTTGACGTTCTTCTCAATTCTGTTTAACTGGATGTACATAAATAATGTACATTTACTTACATTAATTCTGATATAAATCTTTTACTCCCGGATTCATATATTTAGACGCCGATGAATGTTCCTTGTATATTAACTAATATATTTTCACACCCATCTAATCACCCTTACGTTTAGTTTCATCTGCTAGAATAAAGAATTGGTTTTATTCTTTTTCTTTTATTATTCTGTAATTTCCTATCGAGATGATACTTCCCACTAAGTGATTTATTCCAAAATCATATAACAAGGTGATTCTAAATTCATAGGGCAAACTTTAAGGGGTGGTAGGGCACACTAAAACAGACATTTTTTTGTTAAGCAATGTATGTCCGCAGCTGTTGCGTTTACATTCAGGTTGAGGAACGTCCCGACACAAGTACCAGAGCTGTTGCACGTAGCGTAGATGTGAGCTAAACCACCCTATGGAAAATTTTTCACCAGGAGCAATTACACCCTTTCCATTTATAGAGAATTTACTCATTGAAAGCTAAGATTATCCTTGGCATGTAGACTTCAGCCTCTGGTTTATGCAGCAGAGTGCAGTGCAGCCGGATTTTCCAGCACATGTGCTCTTCACAAATGAAGCATTGTTTACACGTGAGGGAGTGTTTAATGTTCACAATGCTCATATGTAGGCAAACGCAAATCCACACGCTACACGGCCACATGTTTACTAGCAACCATGTTCTTCGGAATGTCTCTCTTCCAGACACTAAATTCAACATCATCATCATTATTTTTTCGCCACTAACACATTATCACTTCCTTTACACTTTATTATCATAGTTCTTTTTAATGTATTGTTATTTCACTTGTTGTTTATCTTCTTCAATTTAAATTGCTAATACAATAAACTCTCATTATTACAGAACCTAAACAATGGATTTCTATAGGAAATTTTGTTTCCTTAGACAAGGACCCACTTGGCTAAGTTTTAAATAGTTTTAAACTGAAATCGTCTATTGTCCTTAAATACGCATGTCAAGTTTGAAGAAGATCCATCCAGGAGTTCAAACGTTATTAGGAAGGACACACACACACACACACACACACACACACACACACACACAGCGTTCTGACCGATTTGATGAAAGCTTCATTTCCCTCAGAAAGTAGGCTACAAATGGAATTATAATAAAGAAATCTTATAAAACTGGCATTTAAACTTTTTACTATAATTAAGTTTGCTAAATTAGACTTAACTATTTAAGTCCAACCTTGAATTCACAAAAACGTTGTAATAAATTAAGCATTAATAGATTAATGAAAACTTTTATAATGCATGAGCAATTTCCTCAAAGTGAGTGGTAAACACTTGAAAAATCCTAAATTCCATTATTGCACAATGCATATAGTATTCCAAATTACAATGCGATTCAACTGTATTGTGATCTTACATTATGATAGCATAATGCTCCACTCCAGAGTAACAGTTAGGGACATGTTAACTCAGGACTACCCATTACCATAGCACTTACTGTCTGCTTTGCAAGACCAGGCATTGTGGATTTCTCAGGAAGTTATCAGAAGTTTCTATGATGCCTCTCTGCTATGCTTCATTTTTCTGATAAAGAACTATCAATTTGTTTTGAAAATGTAGCCTGGGTCTTTGTTGTCTCTATGTCTTGTTGCTTTTGTTATAATGGATGCCTGTATCATAAAATGCTGCCAGGCAGTGCTCTTATTAGATGTAAACAAAATAAGAATGTGGTCCATATAACCACCAAATTGTCGTTCTATCATTGAAGACTTATTCTGATAAGTGCTCTCCTTGATTGCTCAGCCATTTACCACTCGATTAGCTAAGCCATAGCTCTGCAATCATGGGATCCCAATTTTTCGCTGAAGACAATGCAACTCCATTCTATGTCCAAGTTCACTTGAACATAACATAACTCCGGACTTAGTGATAACAGTTGTTCGGACTTAGGGCTAACAGTTGCAATGGACATTGTACATGAAGTCCTCCCTTCTCCAGTTTCAAGATAATGTTATCTTGCCGTAGGATGACATAAATGTAACATCATTGCCCTCCCGTTGGATAAGTTTGTCGTCAAATCAAAAACTGTCCTACTGTGTTGTCATCCTCAGAGTCGGAGGTAGGACTTCTGACTGTCGCCTGTAAACAAGAAATCGCCGCCCACGTCCCTCATTCCACCCTGTTACAATGGATGGCCTTTCTTCTGGTCGTCGAGCTCCGTTCAACATTAAAAAATAAATAAATAAATAAATATAAAATTGTTCGCTGGTGCCCCAACACTTATCGGCCAACCTCGTTTAACTTGCTCACTAAATTGTATCGGCACTGATCACCCTTTCCGCAGTTCTAAGTCAATAAGTTTATCGAAACTATTTTCAGTTGAATCAATGTACAGTTGAATTGCCTTGGTCTAATACATCGTACCACTACCAGTATCTCGTCCTCTTTCAAATGCGCTCATCAGTGCTAAGAGATGAGCTTCGGTATTTGTTCAAGCGTCATTTCTTTCTACAACATAAAACAAAAAGACTGCTCAGGAAGAAACTAGTTTTGTGTTACGGCAAAGATTTTCTAATGGGCAAACTGTGCATTAGGATTGATTTAAACATTTTAATCATCTGGACATTCCAATATAATTCAGTCTCCTGATTTCCATACATTTTCGATCACAGTTTTTGGTGTCGCATTTTCAATGTTATATTATTACAATATATCTGTGTTTTATTATAATATATCTCAATAATGAAAAACATGAAAGAAAAACATTTATAATAATTAACAGTATTTGGTCTCTAAATAAAAATAATATAATACAATTAAATTAAAGCAGATATAAACTATATAAAATCAACAAAAAATGAAGGAAAGAAAGAAACTTAACAATCAACAAACTTCTAACTATTATGTTGAAAATAAAACAGAATTTATCTCAGAGATTTAGAAATATTGATAGGATTTGGAATTTTATCCTAAACTATTGTGCAGATTGCTCTAAGATGTTAAAATAACATAAAAGCTAATTGAATAGGAAGATACGTTTGGAATGGATAGACCGTTGAAGTGCTGTCGTCATAAATCATGTGACACGACGTCACAGTTCAAACAATAGCTGTGAATGTGTTAGAATAGCCGAGTACTTCAGCAAGCGCTTGTTGGTCGTGGTTTTTGTTTGAGAAGAAGACCAAACAAAAAATTTGTAAGCAATTTTAAAAGTTTAAAAAGGACCACCTTAATGGGGATTTTCCTTATTTTAGGAAAAACATTACTATGAATCAAGGTGTATTTTTGCATATTTTTCAGGGTTTGTACTGCGATACCATACTGCATCGATCACGAGAGCTGTTGATTTGTAAGTTGGCGAATAAAAAATTACTCATAATTCTGTAGTCATACTTAGGAAATGAGTTTCTTTTGCGTGAAATTAAAACTTTGCTATTCAAAATTAAGTAATTTCAGTGCGTGAATCAACAACTATCGTGGTATGGGATATTGCACTCAGCTACAATATGGTATGGGAGTACAAACCTGCAAAATATATAAAAATAAAACTCGATTTTAATGAATTTTAGGTCACCACACATCACTATTAAAAATAAAATTTATGTACAATTAAAATACACGAGTACTTTCGAAATGATCTACATTTCTTTGTCTAGTCATAGACAAAGAAATGTGGTGGCCTAAAATTCTTCATGAATTAATGAAAATTGATTTACACATGTAAAATTAAATTTACACACGTTAATTACTTTAAAACTCGATTTTGTTAAAAAGATTTTTTTAAAAAATCAGTCACATATTAAAAATTGTATTATTAATAATTTAAGGTTAAAAATTAATCAAAAAGTAAAAAAAAAAATACTTAAAAAACAGGACAGGACAGTTTCAACGAGCGGGGACCGTTTCGTTACCATCAGCTGAAGAAATAATAAAGAAATAAAGGGAAAGCAGGAATACATTATATAGGAAATTTTGATCAGGGAGCTACGATTATTTTTTAATAATTAATTGGAATACTTGTTTAAAGTGATTGGTTGTCAGAAAATAAACATCAATACATGTAATAGCAGTGGCTTCTACAGAGACTCTAGCCGATATTAGCTTACAGTTCACTGAATATAAAGCTTTCTCAAAATTAGATAAACTTATTACATTTTATAAACACTGATATTTTTATTATTTCTGATATAAAAACCGCAAATTACATTCATCAAATTTTCCATAATATCGGCCCATCCATACAATTAACCGTAGAATTCCCAAATAAAAAAAAAATGCGATTTCTTTTCGGGATGTTTTAGTTAAACTATCAACTACTAATTATATCACATGTTGCTACAACAAGCCTAATGCCACTGAAAAAACTGTTCATTTTCAATCTCATATCCGTACACACGGAAAAAAAGAATCTTATACACATGAAAGTGAAAACTGCTTCCCACTTATCATCGAGGAATGCCTTTAATTCAAAAACAATTAGAACCTTTTTTTGTTAATAATGGTTACTTTCTTGATAAGAACTTAAGAAGAAGTGTAAATAATATTTATAATAATGATAAAATAAAGAAATCCCATAACTATTATGTCACTATTCCTTATGCTGAGAATTTGAACAAAAATATAAAATCTATTTTCAAAAGTAGATATTTCTTTATCATAGAGTAATCCCAGAAAAATTAAATGTAATGATTTCAAAAAACAAGACTTCGATGCAAATGAGAAAAAAGGCACCGTGTGCCTTATAAAGTGCAAAGAGAAAGACTGTTTCTATTTTGAAGAAAGCGGCCATTTTTAAACAACGTATTCACCAACACAGATAAATGCATGTCGTCGTAACACCAACACCTCATGAACAACGTCACACTCCATCAAACAAAATCATTTCCCTTCGTTTAACGATGTTACAATACTTGGAACCAGTGACAATAGTTTTAAAAGGAAATGTGTAGTGTGTTTGAATTCATTTGTCTGATTCATACAATGATCAATTGTCTAACTTGAACAAAAAACATTATTTTGATTAATAAAAACTTTAGGAAAAAAGAAACACTACAACAATAAATTTATATTAAAATTGTGGACAAAAACATTTTGTTTTTAATCTTAATTCATTTGATCACCAGTAGAGGTCACTCCTATTACATGTGTTGATGTTTACTTTCAGATAACCAATCATTTTAAACAAATATTTTAAACAAATGATTATGAAAAGAATCTGAAAAAAATATTATATTTATAATGGGATTAAAATTAATAAGAGATCGCTTCAATATTAACTAGTAACTAATAGCTATCTCTTCTATCAGCAGAGAAAATAATCCATATGAACAAAAACAGTTCGTTTATATACTATCCATCAGAATAAAGACAACAGGAAACTCAACATAATTCTCTTAATATATTTCTTTTCTAAAATATTATTAATATCTTCTTCTTGTCAAATAACTTATTTAATTTAATAAATAATTCATTTATTAAAAGTTCACAATGTCTTTAACCCTTTAGGGTTGTCAATCAAAAGTTCTATTAGCTGTTGAAAACAAGAGTTCACAAGTGAACACTGCTATTATTCACTCGATGCTAGTTCACTTATTCATAGAATAACACTTTAACTTCTCATCTATCAGAATAAGTTAGAGCTGAAATATCTGCATTTCAATGCTTCTTATGCTTGGATATCTTGTCAATTATACGTCGTTAAAATAACGCATAAAAGTAACTTACTTTAATTCTTCAGTACTTACATCTGATCCATTGTATATAAACGTTCCTTAAAGATCTCTTATTCTTCTGATCCTTAAAGGTGTACTTGTATCATAAACATGGCGTCCATCGTTCGACGGAGCTATTCCTTGAACATTGCGTGATATCTTTTCCTAAAATCCTGTGAAGTAAACTTTAAAAGAATTATTGCTTTAATGTAGCTCACACAGATAGCATTCATATATCAAATTTTCGATTTAGGAAAGGAATTCTTCTATCCATTTAACGATTTCCTTTGAAGAATGTCCTCAAATCATTTTGCAGGAGTATTCGCTCTTGCCCAATCTTGTCACCACTTTCACCGACAGAATCCAACTAACTCGTTATCATGACACAGGGCGAGTTCTAGCATCAACCACATCATTTCACAAAAAAACGATGAGAACATCACACTACATGTGATCATAGTTTAAAACAAAAGCAGTTATATTTTC
This sequence comes from Thereuonema tuberculata, assembly GCA_023159025.1. Lineage (NCBI taxonomy): Eukaryota > Metazoa > Arthropoda > Chilopoda > Scutigeromorpha > Scutigeridae > Thereuonema > Thereuonema tuberculata. The sequence goes on from JAFIDM010014012.1 coordinate 46,246,684, forward strand.
AAACAGAACAATGGTTTGTGATTTGACTCATTTTTATTTCAACACAAGTCAAATTAACTTTAGATGACCAATGCAAATTGTTGCATTTAATTTTCTCTCTTATTAAAATTAAAAATTATCAATGATCGTAGCTCCCTGATCAAAATTTCCTATATATTCCTGCTTTCTTTTTATCTTTTTTATTATTTCTTCATCTGATGATAACGATGCGGTCCCCACTCATTAAAACTCTCCTGTTCTGTTTTTTAAGTATTTTTTTTTTTTTTTTTTTTTTAGTTTTTGGTTAATTTTTAACCTTAAATTATTAATAATACAATTTTTAATAAGAGTGACTAATTTTTAAAAAAAAAATCTTTTTAACAATTGTAAACAAATTTTTACTTTGTAAACTCGTTCTATCGAGTTTTTTTAATGTTTCTCCTAAAATTCTGAAAATGAGGGGCAAGAAACATTAAGGCTTCGTGGCATCTTAAAACTGCTTTTAGGTATTTTTTTTTTGGGGGGTGGGGGAATATATTACCTCTGGAATATATCACCTGCTGTATGCGCCGAGACATCGAAGCAAATCATGATATCTTGTGGAGTACATCCAGGCTGTATTGATCCTTGTCCAAAGTTCATTAAAAGTTGCTGGCGGACGGTCGTTCTACTATACCTGTTGTTTGAGCATGTCGCAGATTTTTTTCTATGGACAACAATTTCGGTGATCTAGCAGGTCATGACATTATTATCTCTTAAGCCGTGCGAACACCACGCAACATTCCTGCAACTTAGTTGCGTGATTTTGACGTCACGAGTGATTTTGACGTCACGAGTTGCAATTTCTTTGCAACTTTTGTCATCCGAGTCGAGTTGCATCGACACGTGCAACTCGAAAAATTGCATCGAAGTCGCTGGGAATTACCCAATCACAGGGCAGCGTTGGAACACGCCCATGAAAAGAAACCACGCCCATGAAAAAAATGGCGTCGAAAATTTTATCTCTCGATTCGTTTTGAAGACAGGCTCATACTCAATTAATATCAGAGTATTGCGAGTTTCTTTCACGCATAAATAAAGTTTATACTGAAATGCAGTAATTGTATGCGGCAGAATTTATCAGAGAGGTTTCAAAACCTCGATTTTTTCGGATTTTCCACATCGGGTTTGGCAAACGCGAAGGCTTCTGACGCAGAATGCAAAAGTTATGACGTCATTGTTTCCAGGGGAGCATGGTTTCTTATTGGCTGTTGGTCATTCGTTACTTTTCATTCGAAATAACGACATGAAATTAAATTCCATAGCGGCTAATAATTTAAAAAAATATTTATCATATGTTGCAAATCATTCACTCTTATATTATGTTTGAAACGACATAACCGAATTTTGCTTGACATCACACGTGACGTATTTAAAATCTGCGTTGTCATGGGTCAGTTGCATTTTCGAGTTGCAATGTGTTCGCGCTTGACAAAGGCTTATATCAACTCGTGACGTCAAAATCGCGCAACTAAATTGCAGTAAAGTTGCTATATGTTCGCACGGCTTAAAAAAGGCATGTGTTGTCACTGCAACTTGCGGTGTGGCATTGTCGTGTTGAAATATGGACCGTGACAGTCCTGCAGATACGGAAGGACGATCGGCCGTAGAATGTCATTGATGGCGTAACGGCCATTCCTTATGATGACTCTTACGAGAAGTGAACTCCTTTCGTACATGATAGCCACCACGCCGTAATGCCTCGAGTACACTCTTCTGACACCTCTCCTCTGTCGTCTCTGGAAGAAGATGCGGCCATCATTTTGGCCTAAACAAAAGCGCAATTAGTCCGAAAACACGATACGTGTGGCATTCGCTACGCCGCCCCCTTCGTTCGATGCACCACTGCAGCCTCGCAGTCCGTTGCTCAGATGTTTGACGAGCCTGAAACCCTGATTGTAATAATCAGCGACGTACTGTTACAGTTGACATAGAGAAATGCGTCACAGTTCGCCACTACTGCGCCAACGCTATTGATGACAAACAGTCAGACAAAAACATCCTCAAGAGATGACGGTTGTGCATCAGCGTTGTATGAGTACAACAACCAGAACCTTCTTTTCATCTCCTATTCTACTCTCTGCACGCTCTTTCCATGATGGATACACTGCGCCCCATACACTGCTTCTCCCGAAGGGAAGCATTTCATTCTCTCACGATCATGCGATCTCTATTGAACTTGCTGATGTGACTGTACGGCTGTCTTACACGACGACGAGGCATCCTTACCCACTGCTGATCAAGCATAGACATGTCGACCGAGCCACGCTTTGCTTATAACAGAATGACGGCCGGTTTATGGTCTGTGACGTTGATTTGCCTAGACGCGATACACATGAACCTACGACACTGAGATGCTAATCATTTGTTATATATTGTCTAATGAACGTAGCCTGTAAAAACCAAAGTCGTAGTTTAATTGCTTTCAAACGTTCTGTTTTTAATAGCACACAGCATCGTAGAGATAGTATCAATGAGAGAAATAAAAAAAATGGATTCTTCTAAGTTGAATGCAATCTCACATACTGACATATATGTTCATTTTTGAGAATTTATCAAATAGTTTTCTGTTTAAGAAGACGATTGATGTCAATTTAGATATAATATGACAAAAGAGTGAACTTAAGCAGACAAACATTGAAAGAGATTCTTAAAATTCAAGCTTTGTAACTAAACTTAAGGAAAAGTTTAATATAGTAAAGATCAGTGGGTTAAACGATAGTAATAATAAAGAAATAATATATTTATTATCAGGGTTTCCAGAATATTGTTTAAAAAGAACAGGCGCTATGACAAAGAAAGATTAAAAGAATCAAAAGATAAATTACTCATTACATGTAAATGTTCTTACTTTTTTATAATACTTGTAATGAACATTTAACGAGAACCTTTTGGGGCAAATAGTTAAAATAAAAGAAAATCTAGAAAAGCATAAACGTTAAATTACAGCTCCCCTTTTGCTTTTCCATCAGCCATTGTTAATAAATTTCACAATCACGCCACAAAACAATTTTTAATGTCTAGACTTTCTACGGAATACTCGGGACAACGTAAGTCGGGGAACTTTGTATAATAAAATTGTCCGATTGCTTCCTGACAGGAATTTACTTATTAGTCAGGGTCAGTTTTCAGTTAGGCGGATTTGTATCTATAAATAGATACATTCACTTCCAAAAGTTAAGCACAGAGCGGTAAAATGCGAAAAAATGGACAAGTACTGCTTTGATTGACATGAAATGCTGCAAGTAAGTTGCTCTATGTTTATTCATGAAACAAAACAAAGAATTACATACAGAGATAAACAAAATATTGAATTTTCATAAGTTATAAGATGACGTCCTATTTGCGTCATTAACAAAATGATGTTTAAATTCAAAACAAACAATAAAAACCGACATTAATAGGGAATGTGAGCACCCCTCACCTGCATACAAAGTTTACAGCGTTTGATCATGCTTGTTACGAGGTGATCAACCACCGCAGAGTCCAGTATTCGCCATTCCTCTTGTAGGGCAGTTTCTAAAGCTCTGAGAGTGGCTGGAGGTGGGAAATTGTCGATATTCAGCACGGCCGAGGGCATCCCAAAGATTTTCAATTGGATTAAGGTCCAGCGAGTAAGCCGGCCACTCCATACGCGCAATCCCCTCACTCTCCAGAAAGTCGTCAACGATGGCAGCTCTATGGGGACGCGCATTATCGTCCATTAAAACGAAAGAAGGACCAACTGCTGCAGCGTGCAGTTTCACAATGGGGTCTAGGACTTCATCTCGATACCGTACAGCCGTCACAGAACCTCGCCTGTAAATGTGCAGGTCGGTGCGATATCCCATTGAAATCCCTGCCAGACCATCGCGGAATGCATGATGTTCGGTGATGTTCTGGGGCCGATTGCGTGTGCCTTGTTCCCTCCAGACCCTTACACACTTATCATCGGGTTGTAGGGCAAATGGGGACTCATCTGTGAACATAACGTTACCCCAATCAGAAATAGTCCAATTCACATGCTGACGGCACCGCTGTAATCGTGCCCCTCTGGATTGGACGGATAAAGGAACACAAACTCGTGGTACCCGGGCGTACAGACCATTCATGTATATCCTTCGACGAACAGTAGTGGCAGATATCGTCTTACCAATGGCCGCTACAACCATAGATGTCACACGTGTGGAGGTCGATCTTTGATTCCGCTTGACTACAACCGCAATATATCGATCTTCCGCGGGGGTCGTAACCCTTGGATGACCGGCTACAGGTCTTCGGACAACTGTTTGGCTGGTTTGGAATTGTTTCCACAATCGTGAAATGACGGAATGATGAACGCCGAAGAAACGAGCAACATCTATTATAGACTGTCCTGCTTCAATGCGTCCGACAAACCGCCAGTGCTCAGAATCTTCCATTCGTCTTCTGAAAGCCATAGAAACACGTCTAGCTTGAAAACAAATCGTACGAATGTTCTAAACACCTTTCATCAGCACTTACATGCAACTCCTGTAACCCTTCAGAATGCCGGCTTCTTATACGACTGCCTGTTTTGCATATTTCTCGACGCGAAACCGTGATTGGCTGTTACCTATATAATTTGCATACTTCCTTCTATCTTTGCAGCAAATTTCAGCTTCTTTAATTCAGATCTCTTACGGAAATTAACATTTTTCCTCTCGTGCTTAACTTTTGGAAGTGAGTGTATTTATAAATATCTGTAAATACAGTAGAACCCCGCTATTCCGAAAATCCACCTATTCCGAACAGAGTTCAGAAAAAATATCGATTTTTTTTTAACTTAAAAATAGGAGAAATTAAAAAGACGTTCGTGAAAAAACGTACATTTATTGTTATACAAAGAAGTTAAATAGAGACGTACATAGTTTTTTGCCGTTTTTCAAGAGTTTTTTTTAAACTGCTCAATTTTAACGCGATTCTTTTTCCAGTCACTAATCGTTGCTTTTCCGACACCATATTCGAGTGATAATTTAGTAGCACTTTCTCCCTTATCCAGTCTTTTTAACACTTCAAGTTTTTCTTTTAAAGTACACGAAGAACGACTTCGTTTACTTGCCATGTTTAATGTTTAACAGCGGAAATGCAGTAACCCGGTAGTAATTCTTGGATCGCGGGAGGGAGAGGGGGGGGTGTGATGAGTCGTCGAAGGTCACTGCCCTTCCCTTCCGACTTTCACTGAATCTGTTCCCACGAGCCGATCAACGCTGTATAGAGCCGACACTATCAGATGTCACCGCACTTAATTTACGCCTTAACAAGTCAATACGTTGATTTTATTCATGAAATCCGCCTATTCCGAATTCCTGCTAAACCGAACAGTGTTCGGTCCCAATTAGTTCGGAATAACGGGGTTCTACTGTGGATATTTATATACATTTATAAATAGATATAAATATACATAATCTATAAATATCGGGTGATCCAAATTAAAGAAGAGGTGTTCAGGCCTCTCTGTAGGAAAAGCTACTGGGCGAATCACAACCAAATTTCGTACACATACTGTCCTGAGTATGCGGTTTCGATTTCTGAAGAAAACAAATTGTTCAAATTTTGGCCGCTAAGAGTGAATTGTGGCGCTGCTGTCCCCATAATTTGCACATTGCCTAACTTAACTAACAAATATCGGCAAAAAAAGAGTTAACGTGCAATAACTTTATTGCAATCATATGTGGAATCACACTAGCATCGCAGATACGGCTCCACGTGCCCTCCATCGCCTTGCTCTACAAACAGCATTTGCTGCACACTAGACTCGACAGCAGAACTCAGCTGACATGGTTCAGTTGTGTCACATGTTACGAAATTCTATCTTTTAACACAGGAACAGTGCCTTGCTAAACGAGGCTCTTTAAGTAGTCCCACAGCCAAAAAAAAAAAAAAAAATATCATAGGATTTTAGATCTGGTGATCGAGGCGGCCATGCCGTGGGAAATGATCTGCTTATTACTCTGTCGTCCGAAAATGGTCGCCGCAGTAAAGTTTTCACAGGTAAAGTTATGTGCATGCCGTGAAGCTACACCAAACCGTTCCCTTTCATGAATGCAGTGGAATTTGATGATGAACAAGTGGATTGCTGTCAGACCTAATACGGCAGTTATGAGTGTTTACAGCACCATTCAAATGAAAATGAGCCTCATCACTCCACAGTATTCGCGAAGCACATGCATCATCCACCATCATCCAAGCAACCAATGTCAAGGCAAAATGCTTTCCACGAATCATAATCAACAGAAACCAATTGTTGACTTGGGATATTTTATAGTGGTAAAACCTCAAGACATTTCGCACAAATCTCCACACTGTCATGTACGGTATGTCCAATTCCCGTGATAATGCACGTGCACTACTGCAAGCATGTGCATTTGCGATTCCCTGCTCCACTACTGCAGTTTACTTGGCTTACGACCTCGTCCGGGTTTTATATCAAAATTTCCTGTCTCTTCAAAACGAAAAATCATTTTCCGAAGATTAGTAATCATCAGTGGACCGCTGCGTAAACCTTTTAACTGTGGAAATGCCTTAAATGCAGCAGAAGCATTGGTGTTTCATTGATTGAACAGTTTAACAAGTAACGCTACATCCGGTAAAGTGAGCTTCACGACTCTTCGCTAGTCTTGGATTGTGAAAAATGCTTTGTGACTCCTTTTATAGGCGGTGGCTGTTCGATTATGTCGCAAATTACGGTGACAGCAGCGCTACTATTAGCGGCCGAAATTTGAACTATATTTTTTTTTCTTCAGAAATCGAAGCCGCATACTCCGAACAGTATATGTACGAAATGTGGTTGCGATTCCCCCAGTAGTTTTTTTCCTATAGCGAGGACTAAACACCACCTCTTTAACTTGTAACACCCGGTGTATACACGCAGTCCAGTTTACATGTTTCATATTTTTAATGTATCCGTTTCACTTCATTTTTAAAAATGCATATGTGTGATTCTATATTGTTATAAATAAGTTAATTTTCATCATGCAATAGATTTACTAGCATTTATTTAAAGATATCCTAATAGGAATCTACGTAAGTTAATAGTTATTTCTGAATTATGCCATAAATGCATTTGTAATAAGGAATAAAGAAATAAAGGAGATACGATTTCTTAATAAATTAAAAAAAATTGCCTTAAAGAGGAAAAAACTTTAACCCGTTCGGCAATTGATTTCAGGAGCCTTACCCTCCTCTTCACTCTATTCAGTATAAAATTGCCTAACATTGATTTATATGAAAGTCTGTTATTCAATATATCAGAACAAGTGAGGGAATGCTTTCAATTAATTAAAACAACAAATCTACATTTCATTTTATTCATCTTGTCGTATTTTCAGTGTCGACATTTCTCGTTAAATCTCGAACAGCGACAATAGATTTTTCGAGATCAATCAAGAAATACATTCTTCGGAATCTTGACAGAGCCACAGTGCCCTAAATTTAAAATAAAGAACGAGAAGTCTTTATCCAAGTCTGCCATTGCCATTGGAGTGAAAGAGGGGTGGCTGTATTGGCTTGTTTCCGCCCTCCCTCTTTTTTAACATCTAACAGTTTTTCTTTATTATTACTATTAATTGAAAGTATTTTCAACAACTGAAATGGAAAAAAATATGGATAAAAAGCACTGAAATATTAAATGAGTGGATGATAAAATGTAATTAGTATAAATTTCTGCTCTTCAAATGTTAGCAATTATTTTTATAATTTATATTTTAATTGATTCTTTGTTTAATATTGTATATTTCCAAGATTCTTTTCTTATATTTATTGTCGTTATTTCTTACTTTATTCTCGTTAGATAATTACACATGTTAATTATACAGTTCTTTATTTTTATGTATGTATTCAGAGCTTTTAGGAAAAAAGGTGCTGGTACTTACCATGAAGTTGTTATTGCAGTAACTTCCACTCTTTTAACATATCCTTTGATGTATCCTCGTCTTCTCTAAATGGTTTCCTGCTTATTTGATCAACTACAGAATGACGTTCTCGTAGCAGTCGTGATTTCTAATATTTGGTAAGAGTTGAACTAAATAAGAGGAGTCCTACCATCCTGATGAACATCAATGCAGTTGTCCGTATAAACAGAAATGATCTTGAAGTCACTATTCATCTGAGGCTGGGGCCAGACCAAGTTCCAACGCAAACGAACGCCAACTCTGCCGAATGTGTTTGGTGTGGTTAGGGTTGGAAACGATTGGAAAGGATTGTGATGCTGTCGTCCACATCACATTTAGTTTTTAATTGGAAACCGTTGGTTGTGGTTCGGTCATTTTACGCGGCAAGGTGTTGAAGTGATCGTCTCAACACCAACACCAACCATAGAATACTTGCCAACGACTTAACTCGTCCACACCGACCGAACGAAGGCCAACGCCAACAGTCGCCTTGGTAATCGTTGGAATGCATAGGCGTGCGTTCGCCACCGCCTGTACACATCAATTCCAACGCATCCCAATATCTCTCCACATGTGCCTTGGTATGCGTTGGAGCTTCGGTCTGGCCCCAGCCTGAGAGAATCCTCTTCACATTCGCTCGAAGATGCTGGTACTGCGTACCGTTGCTTACCACCAGAAAAAAGCACTGGATATACCTATTTTTTTAAAAATATAATATTTATCATTCTCTTATACTTAACTTCTGAATACAAGTACTTATAACATAATTTTTACTATCAAAAAAATTAAGTAAATGCCTTATATTAATTTTTGGAAAATTAACACTTTGAGGTAAACAACAACAAAAAATAAAGATTAATATAAGTCTGACATTTATTATATCCAAAAATATTCATATTCAATATTAATGATGGTATTTTATTGTATTAATCATAACCTGTTGATAGAAATTTGTCATTCCTAACGGGACTGTAACTTTTGTATTTAGAAATAAAAAATATTATTTTTATTACCACTCTTTTATTAACTCTCACTGTCTGGTTTCCTGGTCAAATCTTGTTATCAATTTGTAAATCACCTCCCATCGGTCAATCATCTAGAGATTTTGCACACTTGCTTATCTCTGATGACAATACAGTAATGTACTGATATATTAATATATTTATATATTTCATATTAATACATTCGCCAAGGCAACACGTTCCTAATAGGTTTTGATTTAATGAAAAAAAAATGTAGCAGTATTCTTAGATAAAGTTTATGTGTTAAATCTTTGATCGTGGAGTTAACGTTTTTTTATGTATCTCTTCTGTTTGAGAGAATATAATTATGTAATTCGAATTTTTGGATATTTCGAACTTTTTCTTTGGTCCCTTCAACTTCGAATTATCCAAGTTTGACTGTATATGATATGTTTGTAGGATCACATTCTTCAATTTAATAATAAGGTTTTTAAGTTATTTCTAGATGTTTTATGGCTTCTTTGAGTCACGTGAAATTAGCCCATTAATGGAGATTACAATTGGGACAATCCTGACTGCTTTAAGTTTCTATATGTATTTAAGTTCATAAGACAAATCTGCACATTTCCTTAATTTTTCGGTTTTATTTATGTTGTTGTCTAAAGGTACTGCAATATCGATGATTTTTGCTTCTTGGTTTATTTTATCTATTGCAAGAATATCTGGTTGATTACGTGGGATTGTCATATCTATTATTAAGTAGCAATCCAATATAATTTATAATTTACATCCTTCATTATTTCTTGTGATGTATATTTGTAATTTGGTCGTAACTCGTTGTCTAGTAGCTTATATTATTTTGCAAGTTTCTGATGAATTTTGTTTTAACCACAGTATCACCTCTATGAAGTTAGTTTGTCCCTGCTAATATCGGACATCCTGTTGCAGTATGTTGTATGGTTACACAGCCTGCATTTATCTATAATGTTCTGTTTTAGTATATACCTTTTATACTTTTGGATGTCACTGTTTGGTCCTGTACAGCAATCCTTCGGCTTAGCTATTTGTTCGTCTTCGCCAATTATTTGATAGTTTTGTATACATATTCAAAATTCATAATGTAAGGATATTTGCTAGGCAATATTTTATATTTCTATCAGGTTGGCTTCTTTTGAGTTTTGTATATATTTTAACTGTAGAGGTGAATTGGAGATGTCTAGATAAAAGGTTGGAGTGCATTGTTGCTTCGGCTATGAAAATAGTTACATTTCTTTTGTATTATTATACATGTTCTGTATAGATACTAAATCTAGAAGAGAAAACTTTTTTACGTGTGCTGCACATAATTTAACAAGCAAAAACGAAGCCGGCACACCTGCTTAATAATTATTTAAAATTTACTACATATATTTAAAATACAACCCAGATTTCGGTTTAAAATCCAAACCATAATAACTGTAATTATTTTGTGTCCCTGTACTTGAAAATGGTTTGGATTTATTTTGCAAGTTTCTGATGAATATTGTTTTAACCACAGTATCATCTCTATGAAGTTAGTTTGTCCCTGCTAATATCGGACATCCTGTTGCAGTATATTGTATGGTTACACAGCCTGCATTTATCTATAATGTTCTGTTTTAGTATATACCTTTTATACTTTTAGATGTCACTGTTTGGTCCTGTACAGCAATCCTTCGGCTTAGCTATTTGTTCGTCTTCGCCAATTATTTGAGTTAAATAAAGTTAAAGTCCTGTAAAAAGGACGAAATATCGCCATGGAGTTTGTAGTTCGTTTGTAGTTCGTTATTAGTTTTTAAATGTTATTAAATGTTATTTGCAAGCCGTGGAGTTTGTAAATATGAATACCTAGTTTCGATCCACGTGACTCGTCGTTTGTACAAGATGCCAAGATGGCGGCCCCAAATCGATTTTGCCTAATATAACCCATCAAAGTGTTGAAAAGGTAATGATTTATGTATTTATAAATATAAAATTCTCTCACATAGCTCTGAATGATGTAGGTAATCGCGAAATGACCATTTTAAATCGATTTGGAATGGTGTGGGCGATAATAGGGTGCGATAAATGACATTTGACGTCGCGAAGTAATAAAAGTTATATCGCGGTTATATTACGATCTTCGAGATCTTGGATCCGAAAGATCGCGTTATAACCGAGCTTCTGTGTATTAGTATTATAAAAAAGTTCCTATTCTTGTTCCCAGCAAAGACAACATGGCGGGGTCAATGACCAAAGCCCATGTTGCCAAGTGTAAAAATGTGTGCAAGGTGGGTGAGGGATATTATAATGATTTTTATAATTGTATTGATTTTTTATATATCTTTATGTATTTTTAGTAAGCTATTGTACATTGAAATTCTACTGTTAACCGTTAATTCTGTTTGTTGATTTTCAGATTTTCCCGT